>JAHLJT010008756.1:62634223-63037897 GCA_031308135.1 Acheta domesticus
AATATTTACACATTTTAATCTTAGACATACTAAAAATGTATTAACATATTTGACAGTTCGTAAATTGTGAATATCTGCATTTATCTCAAAGGATTTTTTTTCTAAATTTCATGCAGTGTACGGAACATAAACGGATTCCCTACCATCAAGAGAAAATTTTTAAAGTTCCCCTCTTATAAATTATAACTCATTTTAAAAATTTAAGGAAATACAGTTTGATTTGTAGCCAAGACTCAAAACGTATTTTAGCTAAAAAGCGATTCCAGGATATATAATTTCTATACAATATGCGAATGCAAACAAAGCACGTGTGGAATGTAACTGGAAATCTAAAAGATGCATCTGGGAATTGTTTTAATAACTGTGATTTTGTCTAGCAATGCAAAGAACCGAAAGATGTTGACTTCCTTGAATATGTATTCATGTAAATGGCCGCCGTTTTAGTAGTGGTCTGTGAAGTAACAAACGTTTACCAAATTACATGATTTATCGTTTAAACAGTAAAATCGCCACACAACCTTGAACTATCACCCTATGTAAAACTGGTATCTCTAGACGAAGCTTGCAATAATTGATTTATACTGAACCCATTAATGCAAGACATACAGTCGTTGACTTCCTTGTAAAGTGTTGGCGTAATAGCTCCTGTTCGCATGGTCGTTCATGAAGTAACAATCGTTTACGTAAATTACAAAGATCCATACACAGAGAACAGTAAAAAACGTCACATAAACCTCTGTAAAACGGTCGTTATCTCTACGAAGTGAACGATTCTTTTCCTTTCCCACTCCACGTCGCACAGCGCCTTTTTCCGCCCGGCAGCGCATGCAAACGCGTGAAGAAGTCGCACGATGACGTCGTGTCGAACTGATGACTACGGGCGCGGCGTCGCGCTCGGCTGGCCATACGGCCGCCGCCGCTACCGCACGAGTCGCTGCATTTACGAGGCCTCCGCCGCCTTTGGACGCGCTCCGCTGCGGCGCCGCTGCAGACGTTCGCGCTTGAGGAGGGTCGGAACGATGCTGGCAGGGGAGGGGGGACGCGAGGCGTAATGGCTAGCCTGGGGGTATGATATGAAGATAAGCAGACTAAGCGCTTGCTTAGAGTCACAACTGAATAGGGGCCATCAATTATTTTACAACAATTTTGAATTATTGATTAATATTTCCGGGAACGGCAACTGCTGTGGTCATTAGCTCCCGTTAGTGTAGTGGAATTTTTGTACGCCCGAAGTCGCCAGCGTTACTTCGCTTCTGAATGGTAGAAATAGGTACCTGACCTACAACTCGGCATACAGGGAATTTACCCCTGCTCCTCCCAGCATTGATTGGCTCTACGTTCCTGACTTCTTTCTCTATGTGTACAGTAGTGTAGTGCATGTCCGTGTACATGCACTACACTACTAAGATGAGGAAGGATAAGGAAGAGAAGGAAACACGCTCCGTGGCCCGTTTGTTAGGATACTGCTCCGGCATTCTCCTGTTATTGATCGGAGAACCACGGAACGTACCGATCACAGCAGACAGCCACTAGAAATCTCTTCCAGACAGAGGTTGGATTCGATGTAGCTATCTAGCTAGTGACGAAAAGCGCCATCGTCGGGAGTTGAACCCTAGAATTTCCTGTCAGTCGCGGCAGAGACAGAGCGTCGTGAGAGCTAAATCAGCCGGTCAATTTTGAATTAGTTACGAATATGTAAAAAAAAATTAGTTGGAGCGCTCCACGTGTCGAACGTGGATGAAGGATTTAAACGTAACATTCTTGATGATTTAATTTTTGAAATAAATATACTTAATACGATTATAGAATCAAATAATGTTTTGCTATTTAAACAAATCAGTATGTAGAATATTACGAAATAAAGTCAGAGTCAAACTGTTCATTTAAAATATTAGCTATCGTATTTGATAAATGCTTCTAACTTAGTCAAAACGTTTTCTTTAAATGGACTGACAAATCTTCCAATTTTTTAACTAATCAGAATTAAAGATTTATTAAATCGGTTTTTCCAATCTCGCTGGTTTTTATTCCTAAATATATTAGCAGAAAAAAATTTGACGCCCCAACATTATATCATCTGTTTTTTCTAGTTGCAAATGAAACATTTTGTCGTTTTTTTTTTCTGAGGGTGGAGGATAGCTAGGATTCGGCTGTATGATTAAAATGTATGTCTTCCATCCTTTATTGTCCGGTTCCATTCTCATACGTTGATAAAAACGGGCTTCCTGCTGATTTTTCTCTTTCCCTGTCTCTCATTCCACTACTTCTCCATCTTCACTCACATTCTTTTAATGATCACTATCATCTAATTATAACATCAATCATGCGCCTCAATGACCATAGTTGTTGACGTTTCGCTTCAATTTCACTACTCTTAACGAGCTACGTCGTCATAAGGTTTTCATGTTCTTCAGCTACTACCTGAAATCTAAGCCTTTGATCCGTTTTTGGTTATCGGCAAAACTAGTCAGCAAATAATTGTGCCATTGATATCACTGATGTTACGGACGTTTAGAAACACTCGTAGCTTGTTATTCAAAGTTAGACGGAATTATGTGCAGTAAACATGTGAAGTGAAACTGCCGTGGTGCTTACGACCAATGACGTAACGACTCGTGAAGTAATACCTTGCTTTCGAGCTGCATCGTGTCGAGGTGAGCGAAAAGACCACACCCACTTCCGTCCCCACACATGTTCCCTTGTCGCCGCAGGAGACGTGGACCTGGCATCAAGCATGCCTCGCGATGTTGGCTCCAGCCGACGATTCTAGAGAAGCTAAATTGAACGATGAAACGATGAACACAAGATTCAAGATTCATTGTTAGTGATTCCGGGCGCGTTAACTACTAGGGTCATTAGTTCTGTAAGTGTAGTGCTTATTTTCGCTCGGAATGATGATGTTGTTTGTTGTGGTAGTGGTGTAGACGGAATCCTGGCGATATGTGTGTTTCTTCTCCCGCTGGATAGCGAGATACGGCGTCGACCTACCGTCGGCTAGCAGAGGTTTTCCCCCAACCAGTTATCTCTTCACAAGCGGGGCACCGCCCCAGCTGGGACAAGGTCTAAGCTCCCCACCGATCTCCCAGCATGTGTGGTAGTGTAGTGCAGTTAGTGTGTGTAAGAGGAGAGGACAAGGAAGAGGAAGGAAAGATCCGCGCGCGGTCGGTGGTCCGTTTGTCAGGGTACTGCTCCGCCATTCGTGTATTGGTCGAAGAAACCACAAAAAATTCCCTGATCAGAGCAACCGGCCGCTAGAATTCTCCTCCAGACAAGCTATTTGAATTCGACCTACTAACAAGGTAGTGTCGAAAATCCTGCCGCCGTCGGACTCGAACATAGGACCTACCGGTCAGAGGGACTGCAGTGACATTAGTTCATGCTCTGAGCCATCTCTCCCGGCTTGAACACAAAAGTGAGGGCGGGGGTGTGCGCGGGTTTGTTGGCAGAGTTGACAGGGTGGGGGTCGGAGTGGTGATACAGGTGGCGATGGGAAGGTGGAACTTCCGACGGAAATAAAGGAGATGTTGTGGGTACCAGGGACGGGGTTGAGGGGACGGACAGTGAGTGCGGAGACGGGGGCTGAAGCTGCGGGGGAGTATGTATTGGTGAAGGGATGACTAATTCGAAAGGCGGGCATGGTGAGAGAGGTAGAGGTGGAGCGAAGGAGTAGGTCGCTATATGTAAGTTGGGCTAGTGATGTCGGAAACAGGGAAGGTGACAGGAATGGACGGGGGGGGTGAGGGGCGGCGTGGGCGGTGTGGGTGGTGTGGACGGCGTGGGTGTCGTGGGTGTCGCGGACGACGTGGACGGCGTGGGCGGCGAGGGCAATAGAGAAGGCGGGGCGGCGTGAACGGTTGGGGACGGTGGGTAAGGCGGGGTGGCAGAACCGTTGGCGTGGGCGGAAGTGGTCTGTGGCTGAGGCAGCTGCGGTGGCGAGTTTTTAGGAATTGTGATGTTTGAAAATGATTTAGAATTCAAAGAACTTACAGTTTTGCTGAACTCGATCACGTCAATTCTGACTACCTTTTTCAAGTTTTTTGCCCTAGAAATGGTGTGATTTAATGTCGTCAGCAAAGAGAGTGAAGCCGAATTTCTCCTGCTTCTGGCGCTATATGTGTGTGTGTGTATGATAAAAAAATCTTGAATCAATGCATCAATCGGCACAATGATTGTACTCATGCACAGGACGTTTGTAATAAAAAACTACAGGCATACATAGGTATATTGAGTATTTTCTGTATACGTATATTACATAGACAGTATTTCCTTATTTATGTTTCTTCTGATATCTTTAATTGTGATAGGTTATATGTTGGTTAAGTAGCAGCCAAAGAAACTGTAGTTCTCAAAAGTATTAATTATTTATGCCAAAATTTCTGTTAGTTTATCCGTCTACAGGCTACAGAATATATTTGCTATAGAATATATAAAGATACTGTACAATCACAATTATTAGAATTGATATGCAGTTTTAAAAAACTTTTTAGCTAAACTTTACTTACGTCTAATCGTCTTTTGCAGTATAAATTAATCCAAGATATAGTTGACAGCACTGATATTAGAATTCACTAATATAATTTTTGTATACCAGCATTATAAAAGACCTCTTCTATGGTAAGAAATCGTTCATATACGGGAATTTTACGGCACAAAGGGTGACGTAGTAGCATTTTACGGAACGAATAATTGCGTCATCACACATTCAGCCAATCGCAGCGAGAGAATCGCAGGAACGTAGCGAAACAGCCGACCACCTTTTTCTCGAATAGTTGTCAAATTTCGAGACGTCATAAGAAAGTTGTTTCGCAAAATTAAGTTTGATTCTCCTATAAATTTATAATGCTGTTATACAAAAAGAGCGTTACACAGAAAAATGTTATACAGAAAAATGCAACTAGTTTATAATGTTGCTTTATTGCATTCTCACAAATCTGAAAACTCTCTCCTAACATCACTCGTTTTCAAAACATGTACTCATGCAATAAAGTTTAACATTATAAACTAATTGATTAGCTATTTCTATCGAACTGTGATTATGAGTAGCTTTCGTATTATACCTTCAGCTTCTAAGAGTTTGTCACTCCCATAGCACATTGAGGTTTCTCTTGTTCGATAACACATTTGGAACCAATTAAGTCCAGGTTAAAATAAGAACAGGACCGCTGACGTAGATCTGTTTCCATTTGTTGATAGATTCCACTCACATACACAACAAGGAGTATTTGAAAGTTAATTTATTTTGATAAGAGGCTGAAGTTCTGTTTTCAATCGGACCACGATCGTGGGCCATGGCACACAGGTGGAGCAACGAATCTAAACTCAGAGTGGGTGGAGGTGGAGTGAGACGCACTAGGGCACGCGAAGGCGGTAGCTGAGACTGTAGAAGCCGGAGAGGAGGTGGAGCGATGGAGACGGCGGAGGCGACGGCGCGGCGGAGAGAACGGCGGAGGAGGCGGAGGAGGAGACGGCGGAGGAGACGGCGGAGGAGACGGCGGAGGAGAGGGCGGAGGAGAGGGCAGAGGAGAGGGCGGAGGAGAGGGCGGAGGAGAGGGCGGAGGAGAGGGCGGAGGAGACGGTGGAGGAGACGGCGGAGGAGACGGCGGAGGAGACGGTGGAGGAGACGGCGGAGGAGACGGCGGAGGAGACGGCGGAGGAGACGGCGGAGGAGACGGCGGAGGGGACGGCGGAGGAGACGGCGGAGGAGACGGCGCAGGAGACGGCGGAGGAGACGGCGGAGGAGACGGCGCAGGAGACGGCGCAGGAGACGGCGGAGGAGACGGCGGAGGAGACGGCGGAGGAGACGGCGGAGGAGACGGCGGAGGAGACGGCGGAGGAGACGGCGGAGGAGACGGCGGAGGAGACGGCGGAGGAGACGGCGGAGGAGACGGCGGAGGAGGCGGCGGAGGAGGCGGCGGAGGAGACGGCGGAGGAGACGGCGGAGGAGACGGCGGACGAAACGGCGAGGGGCACGGCGGTTGGCACAGCGGAGGGGGCGGTGGACGAGACGGCGGACGAGACCGCGGTTTAGACGGCAGAGGGGACGGCGGTGACGAGGATGGCGGCAGCTGTGATACCTGAGACCGCGTCGGCAGCGACGGAGACAAGTGACGGCTCTGACGGGGGCGACGGTGACGGGTTGCGCCGGTGTTGGGGGAGGGGGCGTGGCTGAGGCGACGGACGGCGCGGCGTGCTGTTAATAGTCACGACGCAGGTGTTCGAAGCTGTCGGGCGAACGGGCGAATGCACGACTGCCCCGCCTCCTCGACACGCCCCTTCCCAGCCGACTCGAGAAAGATCGGGCGGCCGACTTTCCATCATGGTCCCCGGTGCAGTTTGGGCTCTTCAATACCAAAGGTAGTTGATTCGAGTATTGTGGGAGTTTCTTGGAAAACCATGGATTAATAAATGATTTCATTATTAGATGAAAATGCAGAGTCTTGAAGCAACGTTCAACTATACGGAGGCAAAGGCTACGGGTTCGAGTCCCGTTTAAGGCTTGGCTAATTATGCCCCAACATCATACCCATTTACTTATTATCATCCTTCTTTCATCATGATCACCCAACCATTCTTCATACGGTAAAGGGCGAACGCAGATGTCCATCGCGATCTTCTGCACAGGAAATGGGAGGGCGTAAATGGCGTAAGGTTTTTTCCCTCATCTAAGTTGAGAAATGAGTGTTACAGACATCGCACGTCTAAGATGAGCCGACATCGACAAACTAAAAGTATGGATCCGAAATGGAAAGATGGAAACATTAACAGTAAACATGGCCTGAAGATGCCTATGCAATTACACCTTTCTAGAAAACACACTGGACTGTCGTTTTTAGAAAGGTTATGTTCTAAGAAATAAAATTTAAATTGAACTAGTGTAGTACATTAACTACGAAAACCAAATATTTTGTATTTGATACAATTCTACTGTTTTTTAAACAAGGACGAGAGGAAACTTGCAGAACAGATGAAAATTCTTGACTATAAACTTTCCTGTAAAATAACAGCTTTCGCATTTCGTACTTGTCTAGTGCCATGACTCACATTCTAACAGAAATTAAAAGTCATTTATGATGTTGAGGAAGATGTGATAATTATCATTTAGGTCCTACAGAATAAACGATATTTTTAAATTTTACTTCTTCATTATGGATAAATCTTAGGACAGGTTTGAGCTAGATTTCCATCACAATGTTCCACTCTAAACGTTTTTCTTTAATTTGTGTATATCTTTATCCATTTCTCACGATTACATCAAGTCTAAATTTGGAAGAGAATAGTCTCTCACAATAAAAATCCTTCGATCACTTAATTCCTTCTCAACCTGCATTGAAAAATCGAAAAAGTCTTTAGCGAGTCGTGGAACTTACTCGATCTGAAATTTTTCTCAAACAGGTCGACACCACCTTCACTGCCAGGAAACTTACCAACCTGCTTCTCCAGCCCATTCGACGCGGCGTGGATCGGATCGGGGCTATTGAACGCTAAATGCCGGTCACCTTCGACTGGAGCGGTCGCGTCGACAAGAAGCCCCTGGAATCTCACGTCGTTGGGTCGACCATTAAGTGCTTTTTTGGTAGAGTTCGCCTCGCTGATAGAAAAGACGCATTTTGATGGGTTCGGATCACCTCGTTTCTAGTCTAAAAAACGTAAGAAGCAAAGAACAGTGTGACTTAACCAGACATGCAGGAAGAATACTATGAAACAGGAATGTCACTATGTTTTTAAATTTTAACTTTCATAACGGTTGAGTTGGCTCAGGGCATCAACTGATGTCAATTCAATACCTCTGACTGGAAAGTACTAGGATACAAGTCGCGACGTTGGCAGGATTTTCGACACTAGTTATGTAACCATGTCGAATCCAGCCGGTGTCTCGAGAATTCTAACGGTCAGATATTCTGATCGGTAGTTTTCCGTAGTTACTCCGATCAACACCATTAGGTTCACCTAGAAACGGACCATGGACCGCGCACGAGCTTTCCTTCCTCTTCCTTATCCTATCCTCACCTCTTACTTACACACACATTTACATTCGCAGCACTACAACATATGTCAGGAGACCACTTCCCTTTGAAAACACTACCACTTCGGAAGCTTAGAGCTAATCTCAGCTGGGGCAGTTCCTCCGCAAGTGAGAGATACCTGGATGAGGAAAATCGACTCAGAATATCCCCATCCAACAGGGGAAGAATGCTACCAATTCCCGTGATAAAAATATGACTACACGTACGGGACTAATTACTATAGTAGTTTACGCGCCCGGAAACACGATCGTATCAACCATTAAAACGTTTACGAAATTGAAACAATGTTCAGATACTTTCTTGTGAACTAACTAACTATAAAATTGACGGTAATTTGATTAATATTTTAGGCATCCATAGGTTCACTTTCCGCACTCTTATCTATTATTGCTAACTTCTGAATTCTTTACACGTCAGAAGGATGTCCCTTCGTTGGGTGAAGAGATGAAGAAAGCGCAAATAGCGGGTCAATAGTAAAGGTTGGTCTGACTCGATTCGTGATATCGGATCTCTGAATCCGCGTTACTAGAATTACGAGTGTGGAAATCTGATATATTGCGTATTGAGTAACACGAAATACCTCATGGAAATTAAGTCCCCAACTGTTTCATGTATCAAAATGTGTCAACTTACGTGACCAGAGTCTGACTTGGAATATCCATGAAATTAGACATTCCGAATTGCATCAACAGTTTACTAGGTAATGTTTAAATTAGTAAAAAGAAGAGGTAAACATAAACTTTTAGTTCCGGGGAAAAGGTTGAAAAAAATGGTTTACTAATTTTCTGTGTTTTCTTCTCTTTTCTTTTAATAGAGCTATGTGTGAAGATAGGAAAGAATAGAAATAAAAGATCAATATATCACTGGTTGTGTCAACATCACAATGTTCTTGTGTTCAACCGCAGATAAACGAAAGCTGTATTTTCTATCATCTCTATTTATATACGCTAAGAGACTATGATTTTGATCAATTTATAAGAAGTCATTAACACAAATCCCTGTATGTGTGCTACTAATGAATTGGGAATAACTCCTCAGTCCTACATCCAACAGATTTACGACGAAAAAATTGAACTTTGCATATTACGAAATAAAAACAGATAACTGCAGCCCACGTAATCGCGCAGAGCTCGTTCAGGGCCCTTAAAACGAGGTTCTCGTGTCCCTAGAGGCACAAGCCTTGTGAAGGCAGGTGCGTTTTGTGGGGTCACGCGAGTTTTGGACAGCGTTTGAGGGACATGTGGGCCAGGTGGGGAAATGACGAGATAGAGTTGGGGGCATTAGAGGATATGTGAGAGACATGTGGAGACATGAAGGAGGCAGGTGGGTCCTGAATTATGTTTCTTAAGCATTATTATATAAAATGATATCTTTTTAAACTTTGTATTTAATTGATAATGATTTAAATCCTTTCGGTGCCCCCATGCCCTAGAATGGGTATCAGATAAGTTAATAAACCCAAAGTCTATTTAAAACTAAATTAAATGAAATGCACAGAAATAATAATTCATAATAAAATTAAAGGGACTATATGATCTTCTGTGCAATTTAATTTCAAAATCTAGCAATATTAGATTGGTTTCTCTCTCAGAGTTGCTGAAACGGAACGTTCACAGATTGTCTGTTCCAACTTGGAATATGCAGTGAAACAGTTTTCAATTTTAAATCAATTATTATTTATGTAGTGCTGACTTTTGGCACTGATCAAGGTAGTTTTAATTTATTAAATTAATTTCTTATAATGATTGAATTTGTCAAGACCAATTTGCAATTTCAGGATACGGGAATGTTTGGGGTTATGTGTTAGATACCCCTCCTTAATCATGATTCATGGACATACTTCATGCCAAAACAATGAATTGCTAGCAGCATAAATTCCTTTTTTAACATGAATATGTATTCTACTTCAACACTCAAGCATTACATTCACATCGTACAAACCAAACGGCTTTATTCCCGTATCATTTTGTTTCTTCAAATGGTACAACGTTTTCAACAGGTTAACTCATTTGCTGCGTTTAGCTACCGTGTTATTCTTGCCAGTGTACGAGCTAGCCTCCTGTCTGCGATGCTTACCCGGAGTGTCACCGCTTAACCCGGAGTTAGCGCGGCACTCAATTAATTGCCGCCGAGGCCGTCGGAGGAAGCCATATTTTAATCATCCTACAATAATAACTCGACAGAGCTCGGGCCGCCCTCTGCTGTGCACAAGTGGGCGACGCGACTGCTCAGCGACTGCCAAGGACGACGCGTATAAAAAGCAGACGGCGGAGGCGGAGGCTTGGGGAGCGGTGATCAGGCGGAGGAGATGGTGATGGGGGAAGTCGTGCTCTGTGATGGCGGTGGTGATGTCGGAGGCATTGGCAGTAGAAGCGGCGAACTGGCTATGATGACGGTGGTGGTGATGCCGGATTCGGAGACGGAGGAAGCCGTGAAACAGAGGAAGAAATGTGGCGGCGTCAGTGTGTGATGTCGAAGGCAATGGCGTAAGGAGCTGACAGGGACAGGTGGCTCAGGTCCTAGGTTCGAGACTCGAGGGTGGCAGGATTTTCGACACTGGCTAGATATCTAGGTCGAGTTCACTCGTTGTCTGGAGGAGAATTCCAACGGTCAGCTGCTCTGATTGGTAGTTTCCCGCGGTTTCTCCGATCAATACCAGGCGCATGCCGGAGCAATACCCTAAAAAATGGGCCACGGACCGCGCGCGATCGTTTCTTTCTCTTCCTTGTCCTGTCCTTATCCCTTAATTACACACTCTTACACTTACATACTCTACCACAGATGTTGAGAGACAAGTGAGGTGCTTGGAGCTTGTCCCGGCTGGGGCAGTGGGCAGGGCAGACCCGCTGATGGGAGATTCCTGGTTGCTAGGACGCTAGCTAGGACGGCGCCAGGTCTCACCATCCAGTGGGGGAATATCACAGCCACCTCCCGAGGGAAAAAAACTGCACTACGTGACTAATGACCTCGGCAGTTGATGTGGCCGGAATCACTAATAAAATCAATCAAAAATTGTAAAGAGTGGCAAACTGACAGCGGAGATGGCAATGACGATGATAGCGGCAGAGATGGGTAATGCTGTGAAACAGAGGTAAGGATGCGGTGGTAATACTCTGATGGAGACGGTGGAGTTATAGTAGGAGGGGTTATAATGATGCCAGTAAGGGATCGGGGCAAGTCGTGAAACCGATATGGAGATGTGGAGAAGTTGCTCTGTTATGGCGATGGTGATAATGAAGGCACTGGCGGTAGGTGGAAACTGGTTGTGGAGACATTAGTGGTGATGATGGCGGATTCGGAGACGGGATAAGCCGTCAAAGAGGCAGAGATGGGTGACGTCTCTCTGTGATGGCGAAGGCAGAGACAGCAGCAGTAGGAGTGACGGACGTGCGGCGAAGATGGCGGTTGTGAGAGTAACAAAGATGCAGATAGGGTCCGTCGTGGGGGTGGAGATGTGGTGGCGTCGGTACTGATGTGATCGAAGGCAAATGGCGACGGTGATGATGACGACGGTGATGATGACGACGGCGATGATGGCGACGGTGATGATGGCGATGGTGATGATGGCGACGGTGATGATGGCGATGGTGATGATGACGACGGTGATGATGGCGACGGTGATCATTGCGACAGTGATGATGGAAAAGGTTGAGGCACGTGAAGCACTCAACAGATGCAGGAGGCAGAGGCGTCCCGAAGGGGGTCAGATGGGGCAACCCCGATTAAATTGGGGCCCTTAATTTTTGATGATTTGAACTGAGTCGATTGTAATGGAAAGGTACAGCCCTATTTTTGACCCGACGGAAACCAAACCCAGAATCGCACCACGGATAGTTTTCCATGAGCCTCCCAAGAGGCTACAAATTATTTGTGTGTGTGTGTGTGTGTGTGTGTGATTTGAATGAAGATGCAATTCGCCCTGAGGAAGGTCAGGTCGCAGAATGGCGACGGAACGTTGGCACGTGTGTCTAGGAGGCATAGTCTCCCTTACAGCCAAGTAGTTACTAAACTATGAAGAGGCTGATGAATACATTACGTAATAAGTATAAATTCGTCAACGCATTTAATGTATCAGAAACTGCCGAGAAGGCTCATTCAACCGTAGCGGGGCGAGGTCGTCGCCGTGAGGCCCGGGGGCGTGGGCCGGGCCGGGCCAGACCGGGCCGGGGCGTGGGCAGGCCGGGCCTCCGTCGCGCCTCCGTCCTCGCGCGCTCTCGCCCAATCGCGCGGCCGGCGGCCCCAGCAACTCGGGGGGCGCGGCCGCAACAGGTTGTGCAGGCGGCGGCGGCGGCGGCAGCGACGGTGGCGGTGGAGGCGGTGGCACGCAATCTGGCGCCGCGCCGCCGCGCCGCGCCCTGCCTCGCGCAACATATGGACACGTCCTGGGCGCAGGTCTGCCAGCGGCATTGAACGGCTGGTTTCTTAGTGTCCCGCAATAGTTCTGTCGTCACGGAGTAAAAGTTCTTAAGGCAATTTTTGGCGAAATTGCATTAAGTACTGATACTACAAGTTAAGAATCTATATTTTATTTTAGTAAAACGATCGAATTCGAATGTTACCTCCTTAACGACAAAAAAAAAAAAAGGTTGGTGGGAAAAAGCGTTGGCTCAATAATCTAAACCTTGTTTCCTCCAAACTAAGGTTTTTGACTTAGAACTTTTACCCCGTGACCACAGAGTTGTTTTGCATGTCCGTATAGTTAGCTCACCCACTTATCACAAAATTAAAAATGTGTATACCACAATTTTGTTCTAATTTTGAACTAATTTATACCCCAGTTAAAAATGTTGAACCCATGCAGAACATCAAAATATATACGTTTAAGAGTGGGTGCACCAACTTAACGATAAGTTGGCGCACCCACTATTAAACGTAGTATATTTTGATTTTCAGCATCGGTTCAAAATTTTTCAAAATTGATTCAAATTGATTGATTCAAAATTAGTACAAAATTGTGGTATATTTGGTTTATTTGTTTAAAGCGTTTTTCTTGTGTGGGTATACTAACTTAACGTTAAGTTAGTGCACCCAATGTACATGTAAATTTTGATATTCTGCATTGGTACAGAATTTTTAGTTTTAGGTATAAATTAGTACAAAAGTGTGGTATATTCCTTTTTAATTTTGTGATAATTGGATGTGCTAACTATAAGGACATTTGTTTTGCGTGAGGGGGAGGGAAGAAATAAGCTCGCTGCTACAGCTTTGATAAACTGAGGAATATAAAGACATGACTTAATAGAATGCAGCAAACGATTTGAAGTTTAGGTCGAGTGGATCCGCTTGGATTGTATTTGACTCTTCCACTAGTGAAATAATGTTTAACTATACATTCAAAATGCCCCAATCAGGGCGGCGTATCTCAAAAAAATTCTCTCTTTTTCTATCCAATTTCCCTTCCCGCCCTCCCTACTGGCCAATAATATGCTACGACTCATCTATTTAAGGAGACACTATGTATCGATCGATTTATTTATTTCTATTTTTTCACGCCAAAAACAGAAAAACTGAGGGTGACGTACTATGCGGAGAAATATTTTGCGTGAACGTTTTCGTAAATTCTGGTATCCCTAAACCTAACCCATTTACATGTTGAATTCTGTATGCAGAGGGAAACGAACGTTTGTTCTTCGATTAATAAAGACAATTTGGGGAAATTTTTTAAGATGTGAAAACATACAGAGCATTCAACATTACATGTTCAGACAAGTAGTAACGTGTATTTGATAAAAAACTCATCGGAAATGTTTGTGAATATACTACATACCTTATATAATGAATTCAATGTCAGGAATAAATTTTCATTTAAAGTTTTGAATAAGAAATATATTGCTTGAAACTATTTAATTTTCGCACCAAATGTTCTGTGATTTCAACTCAGTTTTACATTAACTGATGCCTGAGATGTGTCAATTCGGAGAGAAACTATGGTATAAATAGTATTACATAACCATGACTATAGGCGAGAAAGTACGTGGTGTTTTAGCACAGCTAGTTTATAATAATTTTTTGAAAGGTGATTTTTTTATTGTTTACATGCTTTTTTGAACCAAATTTTAGCCAAAATAAATGCCTTTCTATTAAATGAAATGCTTTTTTGTGCTTATTTTAAGACAAAATAATGTCATAACTTCCGGGCTCTATTGATTAATGTCAAAAACTTTTCATGCTCTTAGTTGTGTTTAAGACCTCTGAAAATGTAGAATATAATGGCCATAACTTAAATGGAGCATTTTTATCTTTAACCTAAGCAATTTATCCTAAACTTATTGTGCTAGTATGATAGTATAATCCACACATAGTAACACTTTTCATTGACATCGAAGTGATAGTAGTTTGCAGGAATGCAAATCGACACAACTAAATTAAGCATAGGCAACTTGCCCTGCTGTAGCCTTGACGATACGAAGCAGATTGGAAAGTTGATTTTCAACTTTACAATCCGTTGGAATTTAAACTGAAGCACATTTTCATAAACTACGAGTGAAAAGTTATTTTACATAACTTCCTGTCCATCATTCCAACGTCGATTTGACTCCATTCTTCATTTTGCAGGAAAGTAGTTCTACATAACCACATTAAGCATAGGCGATTTGATCTGCTATAGCCTTGACGATAAGAAGCAGCTTGTAAAGTTGATTGCCAGTTTGGCAATCCATTAGAATATAGACTGAAACTGATTTTCAGAAACTACCGGTGAACAATATATTTTACGTAACTTCCTGTTTATCATTCCAAGGCCTATTTGACTCCGTTCTTAATTCCAAGATTGATAAGTATTGGTAGAATGTTGTCGGGGCACCAGAAAGGTGACACATCTCTAGCAACATTTTACACAAGAACTGTTAACTTATATTTTGAAAGTTATACTTCTCTCCTATTCGTCACATACAGTTTTTTTGCTGTTCAGGGAGAAATAAATGAAATATGTCACTGTCAAAGGCAGTGTTTTCCAGTTTTTGCAGTGAACATCTTGTGAAATATTTTAATGAACTTTTCTCCAGAAAGTGGATTTTTACTGAACCAGAAAATAAGGATTTTCCAGATGTTTTACTTTCTTTGTGCATCTACAAATGTGAATCTTTCATGTAATTCGTAGTTGGCCCAATAATAAAAGAGGTGTGATGAAATACCACAGCACGTTCTTCTAGCATATGCTGCGATCATGGAACATTATAACTGCTCCAATGCAATGTTATAATGACGTGCAATGTTATTAATGACGTGGGTGCAAGACCTAAATAATGCAGAAAGAGAGGATGGAAGTGTTTAAGATGTGTGTATGAACAAGGATGGTAGTGAGTGGATGAAGAGAATGAGAAATGACGCTTGATAACAATGGTGGGAAGACGTGAAGAATAATTTAATTTTTCGTGTGACAAAAATGTGCTTCACGAAGGAAGTTCTAGAAGGAAAAATGGAGGAAATATGTAAGAGAGGAAGAAGAAAGAAGTTAATGGATTCACGGAAGGATGTAAACAAGGGTACATTGAAGTAAGAAGGTACCAAAAGAGAAAGGTAGAAAAGAGAAGTGAAAAGGACTATCAGGGAGGACTACTGAAATTCACCCAAGATAATATACATTGTGACAACAAAGCTAATTGCTGAGTGAAGACTGAAGATGCATCTGAAGAAATAAGAGGAAGTCGAAGCTATAGAATCTCAAGAAAACATGCTGTAAGTGTTCGGCACTTTCAATATTTGCCATTTAACTTAATGTGGACTATTAGAGTTTTATTATGAGTTATGACATTGGTGATGTCGAGATGAAGAAAGATAACGTTACGTCGGAGAGGCAGATGAAACTCACCATTTGTTTTTATTTATTTACCTGAATTTTCCCACTATGAGACGCATTTAATTCTTTTGTAATCCACATCTTCATGCTGATTTCTGGATGTCTGACACTTGTTAGAGATTTTCTGAATCAATGGGATAGGCCACATCAGGTTGGATGATCAGTCCTAAGGATGGAAATAGGACACAGAACGAAGGATCGCGCGCTACTTGACCTGCAATGTGTTCTAGAATGCTGCTCCGTCATTCGCCTAAAAGTAATCAGGGAAACCACGGAACCCACGAAAACATCTCAACAGAGTGGACTGAAACCTGAGCAAAAGATTTCTGTTCAGGCAGGTATCACAAACCCTCCACTATCAAAATACATGAAGTTCACATTTGGCACCTAGTGGGAGTTGAAGTCGCGTCCTTCCAATCCCTAGTAAGCGATTTTTACTGGTAAGAAAATTTTCGAAAAATCAGGGTTTTTAACGACCTGCGCCATTCTCTTAAATGTCCTTCACACTATCTAATAACAAACTTTAATCAAAAATGTTGGAACCATTTTTTTGAAATTGTCCCAGGGGACTTCATGAAAAGTACCCTCCACAATTAAAATATAGGTTTCAAATTCAAGGGGCTTGACATCAGTCAGATTGAATGAGGAATATTAGTTTGGAGAAAATCGGTTAAACGGTTTGGCCGCTTCCGTTGTTCACAGACCGACAAACGGACGGACAGACATTTTGGCGACAATCGATTTTTCGGTATCTACCAGAATACATAGATTCTAGGTACACCATGTGTTAGAGGATTTTTTTCTAAATACTTTGTATAGTATTTGGATTTATCCACTTTTTCGTTACCAGGGCCCTGAAATAAGAGTTTTTCTGCCGAAAATTCGCCGTTTTCGCTCAGTATTACGTAACTTTCTACCGCGTAAGCGGTAGTGAGGAAGTAAAAATTAATAATTAAAATGATTCAAATTTTTATTATAATTCTAAAATTTATGACAGATCTTACACGAAAGGAAACTATATTTTCTTTGTAATCTCGACTTCACATGATCAACAGATTTTTTGTTCTCTCCGTGTACGAGAAACGATAATTTTCGGTTTCACTACCGAAAATATATTTTTATTGGCGTTCTAAATTTTGGTGGGATTACAAATTTGTTTCATTCCACAAGACGTCTCTAAGAAATGTTATTGTAAAGATTCTTTTGAATCTTGGAATGGGATAAGTGAAAATGCATTCATTCCTTCGCACTTGTGGAATCACCAACATCTGAGAGGACCATTTCGAGTAACATGTACATAAAGCTCTGTCCTCCAAAGGCCATACTGAAAGATGGTGTGGGAGTGCTCGTGAGTAAACAGCTGGTCGACTTGACTGAAATAAATTTAAAAGTCTTGACTGTTACCTTCCTTTCTCATTCAGATTTAATACACCTAGGTCCTGGAGTCTTCCGTTGCGGAGAAAGACAATACGTGGCCGTGTCTTGGTTTTGTCCAGATGTGTAGATATGTGTTCAGCCTGATGGATATCGGTGCCAGGAGAAAATGGAGAAGAATGGCGAAAAAAAGGTTAAAAGCAGGCAAAATACCAAACATATTCATCAGAATCTAGGCAAAAAAAAGGCGAAATAAAGTTCTAAAACAACTCCAGAAGTACAATTAAGTGGTTCCTTTTTTTAAAATCGTAAAAATAATAATCAAAATAGTTATTTTAGTGGTAAGTGTTATTTTGTCTTGCAAGAAGGATAGGTTACGAGGGTTGTAGGCTGAATGGGGATATCCTACGAGCAAAATAAAATCACTTTCACCAAGTGTTTCAAAACCTATTTTTTAGTCTTGCTGACTTTCCTTTTATTTTAATTAAATAATACAAATCACTTAATTGCGTTCCATGTTGCAGTAAGGTCGGTAGTGGTTGATGCCATCACACGCAATTATTTTGTTTTCTTTGTTTTCATATTGTTTTGTTTGATCACTTAAGCATCGTCTCTCTTTTAGCACTAGTTATATAAATTGAAATTTTAGCACGCTGTGTATGCGATAAAAATAATGACTTTTACTATTGACTGTCTAAGAAGGCATTTTGCCAAATTTCCAAGCGTTATTAATCACATAAAAAGCACATTATTAATGAATAATTGAAAAAAATCCGTCTTCATTTTATTTCAGTCAGAAGGATTTCTGAAATTCCACCCAGTTTCACGACGGTCATAAGTACATTACGACATTATTGTAAAACGTTACTGAGGTAAATAATGCGTGTTCCCAACTAAATTACTAAAACAATATATTGAAAAGAGCTTACTACCGCATTTGTTTCACATTGAAGTTTCTCATCATCGTTACAATTCACTAAAGATCCACTCACATTCGCTTTCTGAAATGTTAAAGTTAATTTGGCTTATATATTGAATGGAAATCTCGATTAAATTCCTTTTAATATTTATTATAGAAACTTCTCAGCAAATTGTAAACTTTTTCAATTATATATTTTCATATTAATATAAATTATTTGTTTTTTATGCTATAACTGTCGTATTAAACATAATACAATGATGCCTTTACGGTTCTCTATATATTTATAGACAAATTGTTTTGTGTAAGATATAGTACCCGATAAAATAAATGGTTATAATATCTGATGATGGGAACAAGAGAGGTTACCGAAACGTAGTAACGTAGTAAACGTAGTATTTTACGATATTTTCTCAATATCTTACACAAAAGTTGACTGCCTATAAATATGTTGAGGACCACATATGCATAATTATATTATAAATTATTTATTTAATTTACTGACAACATTTTGTACAAACATCATAAAGTAATATTTTCCAACTAACTGTTAAAAATGTTATTTAAATTAGATTGGAGATATATTTCTTGCATTTTCTTGCGCTGTATTAATTTATAAACTTTCCGCCTAACATGCATCAGACTTAACATGCATCATCCGTTGAGGGCGTGACATTCGCTTCAGAACACGACGCAATATCTCAATAGGAGGAGATGAGGTAAGTAGCCAATGTATGAGTACAAAATAGTTCAAGTTTTCTCACCAAACCAGTTTGATAACTAGAATCACAATCATTGTGCTGGAATAAGCTTATCTTTCATTGCATCTTGTTTCGATAATGTTTGACACTGTGCTCAAGTTTTAGGCTTCATAATTCTTTTTTGTTGTTTCCATATCGACCATCTGTGTGCTCTCGTTCAGATGAGTCCTTGTTCAATGATCGATCGTTGAAGATCCGACCGTGTGTCCGACATCAACTGATACATCTATTATTCAAATGGCACGAAAAGAGGAGCGGAGCGTTTACTTCAAATAACAACTTCCTGAATAGGTCGATAATATCTGATCGTTCAATTACAAATAAAAGTGCTTCTAAAAAGTACCACGAGATTATTGTTAGCACCCTTTCAACTTGTTTGGCATTTATACTATGTTCTCCTTGCTCACTTGGCACAATTTCAATGGAGCAGCTCACAAGTATTGTTACCTTGTAGATCTGTCTATGTCGACAGATCTGGTCGACGTAAACTGATCTACACGTTCACAAAAAAATCTACACAATCATTCAAATTTTCACAAACAAATCTACAAGTAAAATCAAATTAGATTTGTCGTGTGATTCCTATTTTTATTGCGTATTGTATTATTATCAAATTCTCGACTAAAGATGTCTTGGGATATGTTAAATGTACGATTTACTGCAGATTGCAACCGGTTTACTAAGAAGCAGTGACTGTAGGTGCCGTTACAATGCTTTATGGAAAATATGTGCTGTTCCAAAGAACGCGTTGTTTTGCACTTACCATATTTTTCGTTGACCTGGGAGTTCGGAGATTTTACATAAATATAATTTTGAGAAACATAATTATACCCAAGATCCAATGGCTATCAGTATGATCTGTTTTTCAAAACCACATTTAAACAGCAGTTTGCATCTAATTTATTAAGTATGTTACAAGTAGTATCTTGGATTCTACAGAACTTCTTACGTGACAGCTACAAAAATGAAAGATGGATCTATGAACCCTGGTCTGACAGCGAATAATACGAGATTGCTTATCCATGAGACTTTGTTTATATCATCTCTGTTATATATATATATATATATATATATTTCTCATCTCTTGGGGGGAATAAAAAATAATATATTCTGCATTTTATGGACAGACGTACCGTAATACATAAGGTTACAACGGGTTGCATACACGAAAGGAGAATTGTATCCAGACGTGCGCCATCTGTTCATCGTCCATCTTCGTTCATCTCAGACAAACGCTCATCACCCGCCGATCATCTTCAATACCGCATGTTCTCTACAGATTCAAATTGTGTTGCCAATGCCTTTGTCTTCTGATTGTCGTCCTCCAAACTTCACTCTTTGGTCATCACTATTCATCTGCCTTCATCACCCTCCATCCTTCAAACTTTGTACAACCCCGTCTTTTGCACAACCCTGCCTTCCTGTAGTCTATACACGCATTTTTTACCCTCCTCCCCCTTTTCACGTCCTCTAACCTCCTCCCTCTGCATCGTCCAAATTGTCGTCCTCCATTTTTCGCACTTTGTTCATCACTAATCATTCTCTGGTGTCGCCATGCACTATCCATCAGATTTATTTTTACAATAATTTTATTCACTTCACCACCCACCACTCTTTGCTAAATCTCACATTCTCCATCCTTCGCTCCTGGATTGACACCTGTCAATTTCTGGCCTCGCCATCACCATCCTTCAAACTCCACCCACCCTTACATTTTCTATCAGCTCACGCCCATCATCCATCGCCTTTTTCGCCTGCTCTCTGACCACCATTTTACTCACATTCTCCCTTCATCACTCGTTGCTCATCACCCATCATCCGTCAGGCTCATCGCTATTCCAGTTCCAAACTCTGGCCACCCATTACAGCCCTTTCCTTCAGCTCACCGCTCACCATCCGCAACATTGTGCTCCTGCTCCCTGCCCGCCATTATTCACCTTCTGCACATGACCTTCATCCTAACGCACGTCCCCGTTCCCCACTGTCTACTCTTGCCCTCCATCCACTGCTCTCTACACTCGTCCTCCACTCTCCACTCCTTACGTACATCCTCCATCCTCCGCACTCTACCCTCGCCCTGCAACCTCCCTCTCTACCCTCGCGCTTTAATCTACGATCTCTACTCTCGTCCTCCATCCCCCATTCTCTACATTCGTCCTTCACTCTCCACTCCTTACGTTAATCCCCCAGTCTCTACTTTCGCCTATCAATCTCCGCTCTCTACTCTCGTCCTCCATCCACCGCTTTCTTCGCACGTCCTTCATTCTCCCCTCCTTACGTACATCTTCAATCCTCCACTCTCTACTCTTGCCCTTCAACCTCCGCTCTCTACTTTCGTTCTCCATCCACTGCTCTCTATGCGCGTCGTCCACTCTCCACTCATTACGTACTCTACTGTACATTCCGCTCTCTACTGTCGCCCTCCATCTTCCGCTCTAGATTTTCATCCTCCGTTATCCGCTCTCTACTATTGCTCTCCAACCTCCGCTCTCTACTCTTGCTCTCCATCCTCCGCTCTCTACTCTTGCTCTCCATCCTCCGCTCTCTACTCTTGCTCTCCATCCTCCGCTCTCTACTCTTGCTCTCCATCCTCCACTCTCTACTCTAGCTCTCCATCCTCCGCTCTCTACTCTTGCTCTCCATCCTCTACTCTCTACTCTAGCTCTCCATCCTCCGCTCTCTACTCTTGCTCTCCATCCTCCGCTCTCTACTCTTGCTCTCCATCCTCCGCTCTCTACTCTTGCTCTCCATCCTCTGCTCTCCACTCTTACCTTCCATCATACGCTCTCTACGCACGCCCTCCATCCTCCGCCGTCAGACCGGCAATGTTACCGTGCCGACCTCGATACACGCTGGCACTCGTACATTCGTCCGGGACGCGTCCTTTGTGTGCTAATGTGACAGAGGCGGTCGCGGCCAAGGCCTCACCCACTCACCTCCCCCCACCTCTCCGCTGTCGCCGTGAGCCATTTGCACAGGCGGGAAAACTGCACTGCAAATGCAGTAGCCATATGGCGCTTCGTGGAAGACAAAGCTCCCTGAATTTTTCGGACTGTGCGAAACAAAACATACAAATAACGTTTTTGCTTTTTGAACAAATATATTTTGTGGTCCAGAGCTATTAAAAAACTGAAAGAGTAAAAAATGAACCGAATAATTCAATTCTTCAAACAAGTTCCAACTAAGTGTATTCAGATTTCTTGGCGAGTGAAACTACGTTTTTAAAATATTTAATGCAATATGAACAGTCTACTTGACAGCTATCTGCTGACTGGAGAAAGGGGGGTCCGTTATCCAATAAGAGGCTTCAAATTGTGCTGACGTTCCCTGCAGAGTTGCCGATACTGCCAACCACCCCCTGTGTTTTATGTCTTGCCTATTTTTTTGTATTCGTTGTTTTAATTATCTACAAATTTAAACACATTTAAAACTATCTATACCGATACATTTTTCATGTTTCGACGACTTTTTTCAAATATTTTTTTCTTTATTTAAAGAGAAATTAAATTTATTTTTGTGTTGGAATTTAATACGATACTATCAGTTACTTAAAGTACGCATTAGGAACTACTGGATGCGAAACTTTAAGCCGTATATAATCATATGCAGTTCCAGCAATGGCATGGTTCATTTTGCCGTTGTCGACTTATATTTTCAGTCTCAAAAACCTTGAATATTTTTGAATTCTGTCAATTTTCCTTTCCATCCTTGCTTTCGTTTTATCCCACTTGTTGGATGTTTGAGTTTTGTTTGCGCATGTTTGAATAGGATGTTTGAGACCGCAGTGATCGTGTGCACTATGCAACAGGCAATAGTCACTTCTCGCCTCGTGAACACGTGTGTTTACCAATCTTTTAGCGGTGCTTCTGGGTTACAATGGCTATCTTTAGAACGCTTATCCGGACTCTTTCCGACAAGTTTGAAAACACGAATTTGAAACAACTACCGATAACATAGGCACACAAAGAAGTTGTCAGACCCAAAGAATTGACACATGTTTCTCTACATAGTATTTTAACACGCTGAATCCGAATCTGAAGCGAGAATTCCGCCACCTCATTCCATTTTTTTAAAATCGCGCAAAACACCGGGATATTGTATATTTTTTTGTTCTTTAAGCTTGTTGTCACACCCAAAGACTTGACACATGTTTATCTATGAAATTTGACGCGGCATATCCGAATCTAAATCCAGGATTTCGCCACCGCCTTCCATTTTTTAAATCGCGAAAAACCATTGTGATGTTGTATTTTTCTTTTCAGGGGTTGTTGTCAGACCAGAAGACTTGACACATTTTCTCTATGTATGTTGGCGCCCTGAAATCGAAACTGAAGCTTGAATTGCGCCAGCACCCTCCAGTTTTTTTAAACGCAAAATACCCTCAAATTTACAATCTACAATTACACGGTGATTTTTCGCGATTTAAAAATATTGAAAGGTGGTGGCGCAATTCTGGCTTCAAATTTAGCGCGTCTAAATACATAGAGAAACATATATCAAGTCTTTAGGTCTGAATTATTATAAATTCTAAGTTTTCAGTATCGAATACGTTTTAGATGACAGAGTTATGGATTCACCACTACCAAATAAATGTTACTATCCTCATTTCAGTCAAACGGCTGCATTCTTTCTTTAATAATTTAATTGAGTCAGTTCTTTCCGACCAAAAATACAATTTATTTCAATTCCGTTCTCTAGAGGAGAATATTCAATATAAACATCTGATGTTCAATATGGAACTTACCAATTTCTTTGTTGCTCTGACCAAGTTTGAGCTTAAATTAATCTATGAATCCAGAATATACAATTTACAAATTCTAATAACTTTTTACTAGTTATATTTATTTATGATACAAAAGATGAAATTTTATTTTGCATTTTATTTTGCGAGTAGGAAAGGGTATGACACGAGCCCAAAAGACCTAGAGGCATAACCCTACGAGAAAAACAAAATCACTTTTACCACGTATGTGATGCTCTATTTTCAGACAGCCTTGCTAATATTCATTTTATTTTAATTCAAGTGTGCAAATAACTTAATTGTATTCTGTAATACGTTAAGGTCAGTAGTAGCTGATGCGTTAAGACGAAAGTATTTTCTTTCTCACATTCACTGTTTCATCTGAAATTTGAGCATTGTCTAATTTCAGCCTGCTCTGCATGCCCTAAACCCAACTGCTCTTACTAATGGGTTCCTGAAGGTACAGTTTTACGGTACCTTTCGAAGACCCGAAGCCAATGATGTATACATATACTCCTAGATGGATGACTGTCGCCTTGGCGGTGAGGCCACCCAAGGCGCCATTTTGCACGGCAAAAACCTTGTTCGTATTGCCGAAAGCTGTGTGTTGTAGTGAGTTTTCTCTTGAGTGATTAGTGAAACATTTTTTGTTTGATTTTTTAAATGTTTTCATTTTGATCTTTATTTAATGTAATTGTTATTTTCAAAATTGGTCCAGGAAATCAATTACTTTTTGCCTTTGTTTTATTCATGTTTTACCACTGTAAGGTGGGTTTCACTACAATATCGTGTAGTGGAATCTTAGTCTACCGAAAATCTACCGAACTGTCATGGGCTGCATTTGACATTCGAAGCTTTTGCCGTGCAACATGACTCCTTGTACGGCCTCACCTCCGCCTATTGGGAAAGCGCGGAGTCAGCCATCTAGAGCTAGTTATATACATCATTGCCCGAAGCTCAGTGAAATCAAGACAGTCGTATCAGCAAACTTCAGATGTTTCCCACGCGTCTAGCAACCATAGAACTTCGCAAAACACCGATAAAATACTTTCAAAAACCACAAAATAATACACTATTTTAAGTATTGTTTACACATATTGTGCAAACTATCCTTAAAATATAAGCCTAGGCAATCCCAGCCCAAAAATAAGTAATATGTGACTTGGGGTCGTAACAGGAGGAAGGTGGTGTTTCTGAACTTGATCGGTAGAGCGTGAACAGATGTGCAAGATAGAATGCGATAGCGGCTTTACGCGTCTGTGTGCATGATTCCGGTGCTTTTCACGTCTCCCCTCCCTCTTCCCGTACCCCGGCACCGGGCGCGGCTTTGTTGCTTCATGTCTATGCACCCACCAAAGCGAAGTGCAATATTCTGTTTTCATGAGGAAATACTTACCAACTGGTGCTATAACAGCACAAAACTTCTCTCATTATATCTAACTTTTGCAATTTTCGAATATTCATACAGTTAAATAAAAATTAGTCATGTGCCACTTTTTAACTTTATTTGTTCTTTCATATACAGAAATCAGATCTTTAAAATTTTGTACTAAATGAATCTTTAAAATTTTGTTCTAAATGAAATTGCCCTATAAGTAGGGTGATTTCTCTAACTAAAAAATGGTTTAAATTATCTAAACATTACGCGAAAACTGCTCAAATTTTCGAAAAATGTTCTGCCTTTAAACAGACTTCATTCAGAAAAAATTCAGACTTAATTCTTCAATATTGAAGTTGTAGAAAGACGCCAAGAAATTTGGTCTTCTGCAGTTTTCGGAAAATCTTATATTTCAACGAAAATTAGACTTTCACCATTCTTAAAGCGTTCTTTTCTCTATCCGAGGACAAAGCTTAATAAAAACATTTGCAGCCATTTTGAGAAAATTTTGAAAATGTAATTGAAGTCTCATGTAACGCCTCTTCCCCAATCCAAATATTCGTTTTAAATTCACAGGGCCTCAAGTTTGTTCAGGTTGAACGGAGAAAATAAATTTTGGAGAAAATCGTCTGATCGGATTAGGCACTAGCGTTGACCACACACAGACGGACGGACAGACACACAAACTTTTTCCGTCAATCGATTTTTCGGTATCAAGGGCCCACAAAAACATGGATTCTGGCTACATAATGTGATAGAGAAAGTCATTTCCTACATACAGAATCAAGATTTATCCACATTTTCGTCTCCAGGGGTTGGCAAGAAGAGATTTTTATATCGAAACATCAACGGTGCAAGATTACAATACTTTCTCTTCTTACGAAGTAAGGCAAGAAAGTAAAAATTGGTGAGCAATTCCCTGCGTAAGAGTGACGGAAGAGGGAGTTAGCAAGGTCTACGGAAAACTATCAATCAGAGTGGCCGACGTCTAGAATTATTCACTAAATAGCTGTTGAATTTGAACTAGTTTTGTAACGATTGTCGAAAATTCGCTAACGACGGAACTCAAACCCTAAGAAACTTCCCGTCGCCGATGCACGTGAGCTAGCACCCGATTCAAGACTTAAACCTAGAGCCGTCCCGTGAACAAAGCTTCACTTGCAGTTTCGCAGCTTTGTACGCTGTCTGTTCATTTAATTTTTCTTCTTTTGCTATGCTTATAGCCGTGATTACCTGCTGTGCATATCCTCCAACTCTTTCTTGGGCGACACTGTCACGACTTGCTCAGACAATCCTTTGGAGCTATTCGTCGGTATGGTATGTTGGTTCCATTTTTCTCTTCGACTTTTCTACCCATTGAATTGTCGATTAAATATTGCAATGTTCTTCTTGCTGAAAAACCTTACTCTAACTCTTAAATTACAGTAAACCCTCAATAACACGAATTTCAAGGGGCCGAAATAATCGCGGAGTTCATGTTATACAAATTCGTGTTATCCGAGTATTACAAATGTTCGTATTACCGTAATCCCTTGCCGGAACTGAAGTTTTATTCGTGTTACGGCGAAATTCGCATTAAGCGTATTCGTGCAAAAGGGAATTACTATATTTATAACATTCTATAGTTTTTCTCAACTTTTTTATATTCTAAGTTTCCATAATTTCAGATCATTCGAATTTTTTTCTCTCTTGGTCGCACAATAGTTCAGCTTTTCCAGATTTCGCCTCCGCTGTATGCACTCGCACAAGAATCGAATTTCTCTACTCTCCATCCCAGACCCACTTGCCCCACTTCGCAACTTAAAGGCCTTTTCTTCTGTCTCTACTCCGTTTGCGGAAGAGATTATTTTTTCCATTGTCTTTGATTTAGAGAACTTCAGATGTGAGTCTTAAGTTTGTAACCTATATCTTACTTTGCGTTTTAGATTTGCGGTAAAGTATTTCTCCTGTTTATTTGGAGAGAGAAAGCGTTTGTTTTTATGCATGCATATTCTCATCAGAATCTTCATGCATTCTTTAAGTAATGCATTTTTTCTTAACTTGTGCATATGCACTATTCTACTATGTAACCGTATGTATTCATTTAGGGTTATCAGTGATTACGATGAATGTTGGCATAATTACCTCCTGAAATATAGGGAAATGTTTTGAGTGAACAACAAATCGGTCTCAATCTTCTCTGAAAATAAATTTATTCTGACAAGAAAGTTTTCTATACGTCTACTGAAACCTACATTATTCATAGGAACCTATATATCTGGTAAGTTAGACCTACTAGTCTCTTGTGGCTATTAAAATTGATATTTTGATATTTACATTGAGAAATATACTAGTACCCAAAATACGTTAAAACTACTTCTTCAACAATTGCGGTTTAAGCTAAAGTTTACTAACAATAGCACGAAAAGAATAGGGGGAGAATTTGTAAGAAGAATTAATAACAAAATAAGTAATCGTTATTTACGAATATTTTCTCTTTGCATGCTTCATAATCTTTTAGAAAAGAATTACATTAATATCATTTAGATAAATATATCTCAATCGGTTTTACATTTTTCTTTGTATTCATAAATGTAAACTCGTTTCCTGTTAAAAAAGAAAATAGATAAGATAATTATTTATTGAGTTTAACTATTGTAAAAGGTTTACAGATACGTTCCATTTCTTGTTGCATTTCAAATTATTGCCCTATTTTTTTGCTTGTCATCGACTTGCCAAAGGCTTTCGTTCTTTGCTAAAAGCCGCCCTATTAACAGGAAGGTCGACGAACTGTATCGTAGGAATATTGCTGAGTTACTCAGCCGTTCTAACCAGACGGTGATTTTTCTACATAGCAATGGAAATATTAATTTCATTTATATTTGCGAGTTTTCAATCCATTTATTCTTTCCCTTGTATATTTGAAAATTAGTATAAATAAAACCGGTATACTACATACTACATTTTCAACTAATTTTTAAAAATGTATTATGAATTTATCAAATGTCAAAGGAATTTTTACGAGAGAGCATTTTGAGTGATCAAAGGAGTGAATAATGATACACAAAATACTTTTTTTAATTTTGTTGTTAGAAGGTTTTCTATATGTACGAATTAAAATTTGTTTTAATATGTTGTAAATCTGACCGTATAGAGTTTGGATATCTCAAAAAATTAATTTTCTTCAAAAGGTTTAGCACCTTGTCCTTCCGAGACCGCGAAATTTTTAAGACAGAAATATTTCTTTCGAAAAACATTTTATAAAAATGTTACTTCCTAAGACAACTTTCAATGAGAAGAAAATATATTCTCGTAAAATCCAATTCTCCTTGCTTGCGAATTAAAGGAGTTCCATTCTACGCGACTGGTTTCGTCGATTTAGAATGTAGACTCTTATGTGGATACTCTCTTTTTCACAAACCTATGTTCTCTTCCCTTACTTATTATCTGCTGTTACTATGAGCACTTGCTACCTTGCTACATTGCTTACTTTTTAGTTTATGTTTAGTTATATTTTTTCTTAATTATAATTACACTGCAGGGTGATTGTTTTTATGCAATTTTAATAATGTGAAGTTTCCTCTTATTGAATGGAGAAAAAATACATGATCAAACTGTGTAAGGAAGAGACCCATGGACTTAAGGATGCGTTTATAGGATTCTTTTGAATCACAGTGATATTTCACAGAGAGATATTTATTAGTACATGAGATGTACGTCTGCTTGAGTACATCCTTTGTTAGCTTTGTATGTAAGACTTGTTTTTGCGATTTTTTCCTTTGATTTGGTAGAATTTTACTAAACACCTTTTACTTTTGCAGCTGAGATCTTTCTATTTGCATCTAAGTTGCTAAAATGTTTGAGTTTCTTTGTTAGTTACCTTTGTCTGCTGTTCGTCACATTCTTCATTCTTTTCTATTCCTTTGCTTAGGGCGTGTATTTTCCCCAAATCCTTTGCTCCTTGTCAGCTTGCTTTTGGTTTTTGAACTTTCTCCATGTCTGATTTGTTTGTTGATTTGTTGTTGCTCACAATTCAGGCCTGCTAACTCTCTGTTTCTCTCTGGAATGGTTCCAACATAGTAACGTTTCAACCCGTGCTTGTTGCAGGTTTGCTAATGTACTATGTCTCTTTACTTGAAACGTACGCACTGCTAACTTACTGAATTTCTTTGAGTTTTGGAGACCTGTTGGCATACTGTATGAACACAAATTTTGTTCCTGTTCAATATCTGTGGATCCGTGTTCCCTCATTTGTTCCCAACTAGCAAACGTTCATCCTTTTCCTGCGATGCCTAAGAATCAGACTCACCGCATTTTACAGCTTGTTGGAGGTCTACTAACGTAGTAATTCTTTTGATAAGTAGGCCTGATGAACCTTTGTTATTCCCTGCTTGTTCCATGCCCACAAAAAACTCCTTCCACTAATAAGCAGGCCTGCGGTCGCAGAGTGATTCCTCACTTGTTGCAACACTGCTAGAAGATTTCTTTCCTTCATTGGCAGGCCTGCTAAAGCGCCATATTCTCTTGTTTGTTGCAGACCTGGTAACAAACTTCATTTATTCCAAAGGCAGATTGCCGTGAGGGCTAACTGCGTTCCGGCGGAATCCGGATGTTAGTCTGAGGGTGCACTTGTTCACCCAAGGAGGATGCGGATAGAGGCTAATGCCCAGGTGCCCACCCCGGGACTTCGGTCCCCTAATAAAGTTCAAGTGCTGGGGGGTGATAATGCGAAGCACGCTTACACATCACATTATATTACATTCCAAAGGCAACTGGTAAAGCGAACTTCTTTTCTTCAATAAGCGATCCTCCTGCCTCGCCATGATTGGCAGATCTGCTTCTTTGCAGGCTTACTAACAAACTTATTTCCTCCGACAAACAGGACTGCTGACGCGGCGCGTGTCCTCGCTTATTTCAGGCCTGTTGACGAACTTTTTTCCATCAATGAGTAGGTCTGCTGACGCGGCGTGTGTCATCATTTGTTGAACGCCTGCTAACGCACTTCTTCCTTCCAATAAGCAGGCCTGCTGACGCGGCATGTGCCCTCGCTTGTTATAGTCCTGTTGACGAACTTATTTCCATCAATGAGGCTGCTGACGCGGCGCGTGTCCTCGCTTATTGGAGGCCTGATGACGCGTTTCTTCCCTCCAATAAGCAGGCCTGCTGACGCGGCATGTGCCCTCGCTTGTTACAGGCCTGCTGATGAACTTATTTCCATCAATGAGAGGTCTGCTGACACGGCGCGTGCCCTCGCTTACAGGAGGCCTGCTAACGCACTTCTTCCCCCCAATAAGAAGGCCTGCTAACGCCGCGCGTACCCTCGCTTGTTACAGGCTTGCTGACGAACGTATTTCGATCAATTAGGCCTGCTGATGCGACGTGTGCCCTCGCTTATGCAGTCCTGGTGACGAACTTTTTTCCATCAATGACTAGGCCTGCTGACGCGGCGTGCACCATCGCTTGTTGCAGGCCTGCTGTCGCACTTCTTCCCTCTCATAAGCAAGCGTACTGACGCGACGCGTGCCCTCGCTTGTTGCAGGCCTGCTGACGGCCGTGAACTGCCTGAGCGTGCGCTGGGCGATGCGCGTGCAGAGTGTGTTCACGGCGGCGAAGCTGCTGGCGCTGGCGGGCATCGTGGTGACCGGCGTCGTGCACATCTCCGCAGGTGCGGCGCGCGCAGCGAAACCCACTCTGCCCTGCGGCCACGGGCGAACCGCACTGCACTCCCACCGCTCGCGTTCCACCTCTGTGTGGGTATTAGGGCTGCGGCATCGACATCAAAACATCGATGTTCGACAACATCGATGTTGAAAATTTGAAACATCAATGTGAATAATATATCGACCAAAATCCATCGATATTTTTAACTCCGGTGTTTTAAAGTTGGTTTAAAATTAAATTCGTGTGCAACAAAATTTAATTTGAGAGTGGCCGTGTATATTAATTTATAATTAAAATTTAAATGAAAACAAAGTTAAAAACCGGCTCTGCATGTGCGAAAGATGATGGATTATCAGGTTTATCTCGGGCGAGGGATAGTCTGCTCAGTGAAGGTAGTTTAATCTGCGTTCTAGAGGTTTGAAGACATAACTAGACTGTGCCATAGCCATATGCCAGTATTCATACTTTAACTTGTACAAAATTGTGAATATAGGAATTTTTCATCCATGAAAAAAAATTGAAAACGTCAATAAAAAACATCGATCACAAAACATAGATGTTCAAAAAAATTGACGGCAATACATCGATGTTTAAAATATCAGTATTTTTATAGAAACAATGATGTTTCGAATACAACGGCATCGATATCGCATCCCTACTGGGTATCAGGGTTTGAAATTCCGATCGATCCATGCAGAGGCATATCTACGGTATGGCAGACACGTCATGTGCCGTGGGCGCCACTCCCAAGAGGCACTATTTGGAGTATACCCACTAAAACAAATAACAAAAAACGTAACTTGAAGTATCCTGACGGGCGCCAATTCTGTGCTTGCCATGAGCGTGTGAATACTTAAATACGTCTCTGGAGCCATGTGGAATTTTCGGCAGAGCAAAGCGGGTCCGTGGCGGGTCTCTGTGTTTTCCTTTGTCTCTCTTTCCACCTTTCACCATCTCATTCTTAGCCTAACATCAGACTCTCGCCGTTGACTCAAAATTATTCATCCACTTCGGACATGGCTTTATGGACTAGAATTGCAGAAAAACTAGTTGTACTTGTACGAATTTTGCCTACTTTGTTATTGTTTCAAAAGTGGACACAGGTTAACACTGGACTTCTTCGAATGTTTCTGATAACCTTCACTGTGTAGAGATATGCCCTCCGAAATAGTAATATTATTTTGAAAAGAGTAACATTTTGTAATTTTTGTCATTAGAAACATAACTTATGTCCGATTATAAACACGTAAACCTCATTTCAAGAGCCTAGCGCGCCCCGTGCCGAGATTTTAACGATAACATGTGTTGCTGCGTAACGTGTGTTTGCGAGTTGTATAAGAGTACGCGCCTGTTCCTTCCCTTACATCATCTGCGTATTTCTATTATTTTCTCCTTAAATATTTTTAATGCTGGTCTGGAGCATAATTTCCTATCCAGTAGTAACACACTTAAGGGGTATTTTGTCGACAATTTCTTGTGAACACCACAAAACTACCATATTTCCTTAGCATAATATATATAGAGGCAATGTCTGTTCTGCGACGCATTTCCACTCAAAGGAACTGTTAGTTTCAGCATAACATGGCTGAGAGGAAGGGAAATAAGTTACTAAAGTGGTATTGTAACATACAGCAGTATCTTGCAATACTGCGATTTTTCTAACTGCGACCCTCAAGACCACTCAAATCCCATCTTCGCGATGGAATATGTCACGGCATTTCGCGTCTTTTCTCGGTCTTGCCGGTAGAAGTCGCATGATCGCAAGCACTGCTTCATTCGGTCGCGATCGTGCGAAATCTAGCGGAACGACTGAGAAAGACGCGAAATGCCGTGACATATTCCATCGCGAAGATGGGATTTGAGTGGCCTTGAGGGTCGCTCTTAGAAAAATCGCAGTATAACTGTTAGTTTCAGCATAACATGGCTGAGAAGATGGGAAATAAGTTACTAAAGTGGTATTGTAACATAGAGTAGTATCTTGCTAGTACGTGTTCCTGAGTTCCCTACAAAAAGAAATCTTTACTCCAACGAGCAGAACAATGGAAATTTCGGAATAGGTCTGTCCGGGGAGTGAGTTGGTTCATGACAATAGTCGATGAATACAACGCGCCTTATCAGAACTTTATGGAAGGTGCTTAAAGAGAGAAGGTAATAAAACTAGCGATGTAATGTGCAAGTCATGATAAGGTACAACACTCAATCAAGATAATTCTCAAATAGGTACCTTTAAAAAATATTTAAAATTTATGTTACAGTCCATCACTATTCTTGTTTGTGGACTTGACGTTTACCTTTCATCCCAATTTTACATGTGAATGAATAATATTTTTCATTAACTGCCATAAAATTGTACTTCATAATCGGCGGCTTTCTGAAGCTCCTTGAAGCTGTTTAAACAGCTCCACTGAACGTATCTGAAACGTCTTTAATTCACTACTAGATATAATAAGGAATATAAAAATATCCGGAAGGAATAATACATTTTTTTCAAGTTTACTATTTGCCATTTTGTTAGCCCATTTCTATATTCCCAATATCGATTCCCAAAAGCGAACGATCGAATGATGTAGCTTCGGGACCGTAAACTGTGCCTGCCATAACTTCACTGCTTATGCTATTTCGTAAAAGGTTCCGAGATCTCAGAATTTTTACAACAGGGCTATCCAACGGTAAACTCTGTATTTTGTTCAAAAGGAGAGAGTCCAATGTAGCAGTCACCATATAAGTCGCTCCAACTAGAATTATTTAATGTCTCCCGGAGCTACAGTCATTAGACATCTAAGTGTAGAAATGAGTCTAAGAAAGTAGTTCCGCTCACTCCCGCAGTGGGTTGTAAGATTCATCGCCAACTACTCCAGCTTTCGTATTTACTTGGCTGTCCGGGAGACGCTGAGTCCTAGGCACAGGTGCCAACGTTTCGGCCGCCATTCTGCGCCCTTCTTCAGGGCAAAGTGCATTTGGGGCCAAAACGTTGGCCTGTGCCTAGGATGCGGCGTCTCCCGAACAGGCAAGTAAATACTGACTCCCGCTGCGGAACCCCATGCTCTTATCTGTTTCAGCATTCACCTGGTATTTACCGAAAAAACACTGATATTTTATGGAACTGCTAAGGTCATTAGTTCTTAAGTGTGCTGCATGTTTTCCTCGAGATTTGGCAGTGATCTTCCCCAATGGATGATGAGATCCGGCGCCGACCTACCGTCGGCTAACGAGGTTTTCCTCAACCAAGTAATTCCCACCAGCGGGGCACCGCCCCAACCAGGACAAGCTCTAAGCTCCCGATCGGTCTCCCGGCTTGTGTGATAGTGTAGAGCATATGAGTGTGTGTAAAGTGTAGAGCGTGCCTCACAGTGCGTGTGTGTATTCCTCTTCACTGTTTTATCCTCATTCCTTACATACATGTAAGTAATGAGAGCAAGACAATGAAGAGAAAGGAAAGATCGCACGCGGTCCTCAACCCGGTTGTTAGGGTACTGTTCGTGCCTGGTATTGATAGGAGAAACCACGGAAAACTACCGATCAGAGTAGCCGGTCGCTAGAATTCTCCTCCAGACCGCAACTGAACTGACCGAGCTATCTATCTAATGTCGGAAATTCTGCCCACGTCGGGACTCTAATATAAACTCCCGGTCAGAGGCACTGCAGTGACATCAGTTCATGCTCTGAGCCACCTTCGAGAAAAGGAAACCAACAGGTTTTGACGTTACACGCAGTCGTCGTCGTCGTCATCGTCGTCGTCGTCGTCGTCGTCGTCGTCGTCGCCGCCGCCGCCGCCGCCGCCGCCGCTGCCGCCGCCGCTGCCGCCGCCGCCGCCGCACCGCCCTTGGGTTCCCCCGGCGCCGTTCCGCCCCACATCGCCGTCCCCAACGGCGCCGAGTCGTCTATTTGCGCCCGGCGCTCCCGCCCCTCTCCCGCTCTCCCGCGCCCCCTCCGTCGCGCTCCCCCTCCTCATTCCCCGCCCTCGCTTGCGATCCCACCACGTACCCGCTCCCGTTCATCTCCCGCTCCATCTCCTCAAAGGCCGATGGGGCTCAGAGCATCAACTGATGTCACTGCATGGCGTCTGGCCGGCCCTAGGGTTCGAGTCCCGACGGTGGCAGGAATTTTGACACCAGCAACATACCTAGGTCAAATTCAGCTAATGACTGGAGAAGAATTCTAGCGGCCGGCTGTTCTGATCGATAGTTTTCCGAGGTGTCGCCGATCAACACCAGAGAATGCTGAAGCACTACTCTAACAAACGGGCCACTGGACCACGCGCGACCTTTCCTTCCTCTTTTTTATCATTTCCTCGCCACTTTCGCACACACACGCACTTACACTAACATGCACTACACTGCCACACATGCCGGGAGACCAGTCGGGAGCTTAGAGCTTGTTCCCGCTGGGGCGGTACCCCGCTGATAGGAGACACCTGGTTGAGGGGAAAACCCCACTAGTCGACGGTAGGTCGGCGCCGGATCTCGCCATCCAGCGTGGAAAAGATCACCACCACCTCCGGAGGAAAAAACACGCACTACACGTACGGGACTAATGATCTCTGTAGTTGACGCGCCCAGCATCACGAACAATCAATCAATCAATCCACGCCTCTCCCACCACCTACCTCGTTCCCGTTCTCGCCCCCTGCGCCTTCCCCGTCACCGTCCCCCTCCCGCATCGCATCCCCACCCCACGTCACATGCGTCTTCCCTGCTCCGATCGCCACCCCTCCCTCTCCTCTGCCCCGCGCCGCCTCACCTAGCCACGCGCCCGCCGTTGGCAAGCCACACATTCCGCGAAGACTTCAAGGACCCCACACACGCTTGGAACACGTGTACTTTCTTTTTTACTAACAGTTAAAATATACGGATTCGTATTAAATGCGTTGTACAATAGGATGTTGATGATTGAAAATGTACTACTTGTTAAGAGATTGCACATAAGTTACGCTGTCAGATATGTCATTAAATTTAATGTAGTTTAATGTATTGAACATTGAACTTAATGTAACCTACATTAAAAAGAGCTTAATGTATTTGTACATTTATTTAAGCCATCACTTAAAATCAGTGTAGATTTAATGTAGAGGGTCTCCCATTTCTCCTACCTCTCATCATTTATCTTATGTATTCATAATCACAAGTCCATCAAGATCATTCATTCATTTATTTATTCCAAATATGACAATAAAGCTTTGTCTCTTGCATCTTAATGTACATGTGTACATTCAATTTAATGTGCCTTCATGATAATTATTTTAATGTACGTTTCATTATAGTAATACGGAAAGTGTAGCTGAGCAAACTAGTCGTGCTACAAGAGCACACTCTTTCTCACGCAATTTCTAACTTCCTAATGTTAAAAAATTCAGAGTTCAATGAAAATGAGATATTCGCCAATTTTTCTCGCACAAGTATTATTAAGAATTTATTCTTAAAAATGCGAATTCCAGACGTGTTCCATTTGTCTATATGTTTAGTTGTTAAGAAATGCATTCGGGCTGGTGACAAGTTCATTTTTCCCGTTCGGGTCGGGTGACAAACACGAACGTGTTTGCCGATAATACAGAGCGAAAAAACTGACGACTTGTAATTGTTTTGAAAGGTAAATAAAATAGTAAAATAAGATTAATAAAACGTGTCTCCGCAAAGTTTAGACGTTGTTGTTTCGTTCACTTTATTGATGGAAAGGATGGATAGTTACTATTCAAATAATTAGAAGCGTATGATTGCAATTGTGACTTTTTTCAGAACCAATGTATAAAAATAATGTATAAAAATAATATAAAAATAAATAATAAAATGCAAAAAATAATAGAAAAGTGAAATGTTTGATTAATGTTCTCTAATTCTGTGACTAATGAAGAATCTGTTTCTTTAACACACACGCACACACACACACACACACACACACACACACACACACACACACACACATACACATACACATACACATACATATACATATATATATATATATATATATATATATATATATTAGAAAGAAGAATTAAAGAATAAACTAGAATTTAAGTCGTTGTCTTCATGTTCACAGGAAACACGTCACACTTCCATGATGCGTTCGAGGGCAGCTCGAATGTCGGCAGTTATGCTTTGGCTTTCTACTCCGGACTGTTCGCCTTCGGCGGTTGGAACTACCTCAACTTCGTCACCGAGGAGTTACAGGATCCGTACAGGTAGATGACCATATGCGTTGAATCTCTAGTAGAGACAGACGAAAGTCTCAGTCGAAAACACAAATGGAGAGGAACAGTGTTACTCACATGCCTATTTGCTCGTACTAATATTTACACGTATAATTGACCATTAAATGTAAAGAACTATGATTTTTACATTTATAATTAATTATAAGTTTATTATTAATTGAGATTAATGGTTTAGTTCTGATTTTCAATCTTCCCTGATCAGCTACCAAGGTAGTAAATGGTTTATGGGAAAGCTTTGGGGGCAGGTCAGTAATTTAGGATCCTGCCCCCCCCCCGTCACAAGACACATCAAGGGACAGGGTACTCCCAGAATCTTTAGTACCGACTGATAAATCCTCAGGTCACCTAGAGATATAAATAAGGTAATTTGGGGAGCGCTTTCATTTTTTCACACAATGTTGGCATTGGCGAGCGTTTTTACCTAGTTTTTATTAACTTGTGAGTCGTTGTATTTATTTAGAGTGAATTCGATATGAACAAAATTAATATACTATCAAAGTATAATAATTCTAATAAAATATTGAATGGTAAAAACAATAAACGATAGTTTCTACTATCCTAACGGGCGATATTCTATTGTTATGATTTAGTAACATGTCATTAGATCATGGTCCATAAATTCTGTGAAATGACTTGCTTTTCAATGTACATGGTTCATCGTTGCTCAACCTTAGTAATACCTTTTTAAAAAAATCAAGCTACCTTAAATCTCCTGTTGATCACTGGCGAATCAACGGTATCTTTGGGCTTGATATGATCCAAACACTTCGTAATCTCACGGGACCAGATCGGACTGTAGGTAAGATTCTCCAACACGGGTGTGGACGGTGTGTTGTGGTTTTGTTTTTTTTTGTTTTTTTTGTTTTTGTTTTTTTCGGGATAGAATTTGTTGCACGCCATAACAAGGTAATGTGTACCGTTTACTACCGAGCCTTTTCCGCGTAATATATTCGAATTGGACCTGCGATTTCCAGAAGATTGGAAAGTATTATAGGGATATTTCCATTCTAATCACTCGCGTTTGCTGGCTTGTTCGAAGAGATGTATGAGTTCTAATATTTTATCTCTAGGGATTCGCATCAAACGTCACCTTCTTAGCATGACTGTCCAGTAGATGGTGGCAGATTGTCACACGAATTCCCTTATGCTCTTCACCGAATTGTTTTGCGAAGTGAATGAGTATTCCGGGTGCGTCAACTACTTAGGTCATTAGTGTAGTGCATGTGTTCCTCTCCTACTGAGAGAGGACTCCTACTGACTCCTACTAACGTGAGATCCCACGCCGACCTTTATGTATGCATGTAGGTTTCCTGCGAGGTATCGCCCAACCGCGATCAGCTCAAAGCTTCCACAAGACTCCTGACATGTGTTGTAGTATTGTGCACGTAAGTGTAAATGTGTGAGTGTGTGTGTGTGTGTGTGTGTGTGTGTATGGAAGGGGAGAGAAGGGGACAAGGGTGACAAGGGAAATATCGCCCGTGGCCCAAGGGAAAGATCGCCGTTTGATGAGGTAGGGCTCCGGCAGTCGTCTGGTATTGATGGGAGACCACGGAAAACTATCCGATCAGAGACGTCGGCCACTAGAATTGAATAACTGCCGGAAAAAACCTTGTAACCCTCAAAAGTCAAATTTATCGACACACGACATTCCTCCTCCTATTACAATGTGCACCCGTGTGACTCGAAAATAAAAAAGAAGAAAAAAGGAATTATTGATGATGTTTGCCAAAATAGTTTCTACATGCCTCACTCAGGCCACATACGACATTTATGCGAGGAAACCCAGCATTCCAGAAAAGTAAGAATTACGTTTTGGTCGGCAGTATTCCATTATCCTCTACTAGACAACGACTGAATTAGAACCAGCAGTTTTAACGTGGAAAATCCTTTACCGTCTAAGGACTCAAACACTAGTAAATTCATTCTGGCTGTATTATTCACTGGCTGCATCATTGACGCCTGGTCAATGATGCATCCAGTTTATTGGGAATCATACGTATGGTTTTCCACTTCAAGAGTGTGTCGTAGGTTTTTCATTAGAATCATAGTACAGAATTGTTTAACACTAGCATCAGTAGAGGTGTGGTTGGACATCCTGATCTTTACTCATCCTTCACTCTTGTTCGGGCATTTTATATTTCAAAAACAAAAACAACAGAAAGAAAGAAAAATTTGTAAATAAAAGTCAAAAGTACTAGGGAACACTGTACTAGGGCACATAAACCCACACAGCCAAACTACTAACGAATAAAAAAATGCAGGTATTACCAACGTATTTAATTCTTTTGAAATAAAAAAACATGTTCATGTTCTTTCACATAATCAACTGTGTATATCGGTAATACGGAAATAGTAATCGCAAATAAAAACCAGTTCAGGTAGGCATCACCCAAAACGGAAATTACAAACACGGAAGCTATTATTCATATGCGAACAAATTTCTTACTGACAAAAAAGGAAAAAAAACAACAACGCTCTTCTAACAACGTTGGGCGACAGGCCTTTATCCAAGAACAGACTATGCAAGAATGCTTGTTTGAAGACGATGACGATAACCAGCATGTCGTTAAAATTCACCTTCACGAAACTAAAGGATTATTTACAGTCAACGGAAACGACTTCTCGGGTCCTTAAAAGACTGCATGGGCGGAGTACGTATGACGAGTGAATTCCAAAGCAGAGTTCCTCCAGGAAATGCGAAAATAGCTGCTGATTGGCAGCAGGCATGACGAAAAGTAGGATACTTTTTCGAAAAGTTCCGGATAAAATTAAAATACAGATAAAACAAAACTTTGCATACACTACGGAACTCAGTATAACATTTTTAATATTTTGCTCGAATCCGTTAGCAATCCACAAATTTTTACTTTCCATTCTGGAATTAACAAAATTCATGAACTATTGAATAAATCGACGTTGTAGCAACAAAACTTGATTACTCCACTTGCTCCTCAGTAGATTGTGAGACAAAAACCATAAGACAAAAGCTATAATTTTTAAGGAGGAATATAGCAATGATTAACCCCTCGGAGACGGATTTTTGAACGTCAACTATCAAAATAACATGATTAAAACTTTTCCCAATTATTAGACAAACACTTTTGAAGAAAAATCTCTGTAATTTTAATATTTCAAAACAATATATTTTCAACAAGTTTCGCCACTTCCTTTCGATACTATTACAATGACTTAAATACTTTTGTTGAAGAATTATACTATTTTGAATTTGTAATATATTTTTTTGTTTATAAGTCGTATTTTATCTGTGGGATGATGACTTCTCCTCCGCTCGCATATGTCCGTTATGAGAGAGAAGGTTGGGTAATCTTACACACACGAGTTCACAATTCGGATCGGGAAAAGTGGATGGGCGGAGAAGATCGCGTACGATCTGGTGCTCTGTGTACAGTCTGCTGCTTCGGCATTCGCCTGAAACTGATCAGGGATCTCCGTTGTAGTGGAAACGATTTGCAAAGTCAAATCACCTACAGATCTGAGATCGATAAGCACCATAAAGTTGCCGATGACTCACTGCCACAAAATCGTTAACAATAAGCAAATATTTGCCATCTGACCGAGATCGAGCTCGCAAACGCCCAATAAGACGTAGGCATGATGCGTGAGCTGACAAAAGTAGCCGAGATCTTAAAGGTGATTCGGGGCGCGTCAACAGCTACGATAATTTGTCCCGTAAGTGTAGTGTACGTTTTCCTCGGGCGTTTGCGGTGTTCTCGTCGTATGGTGAGATCCGGCGCTGATCTTCCTGTCGGTTGGCGGGGTTTTCTCTAACCAGGTATCTCCCACAAGCGGGGTACCGCCCCCGCTGAGACAGGCTCTGATCTCCCGACCGGTCTCCCTACATATGTGAGAGTGTAGTGCATGTAAATGTAAAGGGTAAGGGATAAGGATGAGACAGTAAGGGGTAAGGGTGGGACAAGGAAGAGGAACGAAAAATTGCGAGCGGTCCCTGGCCCGTTTTTTTCGACAATGAGAATATCCCAGAGGGAACTGCAGAAGAATTATGCCAATAGATTTGTCTTGTCTAAAAGAATCCAATGAACGACTATGTCGAATGACACGTGCTCTATATGTGTCCGAGAGTCTAACCGTCGAAGACAAACTCTAGCTTTAACGTTACAACCAGAAACTCCGTCTCAGGCACTTGTTTTCTTTGCTTGCTCCAGGCAAAACGTACCGATCCCATGAGACCTCTTTGAGCTGCTCCACCTCGTCGATTGAAGAGCCAGCAGCACTGATCTTTCTTGATCGTCGAACATCTTTGTTCAATTTGAAGCAACGTCTGCAGATTCTTGGCTTTCACTTAACGTAACAATAGCTGGATTGCACTCCATTGGGAATCTCCCGTTTACGGTTGTTACTAGGGAAGAACTCACTAATCATTGCAATCAATTACCTGAACTACTTTTTATTGAAATTGAAGGCTTACATGAACATCATTGAAGTGGTTGTCATTATTACAAAGTAATTTTCTTTTGAAATTTGATATTTTTATTATTAACAATACTTTACTTTTCCATGTCAGAATATATCTACTAACCGTTGCGCGAATACCAAGTCTAAGATAAGATTGCATTACCTTTTTCAAAAAATAATGGTTTTAGGCTTTAATTAGCAACCTACTTACATAGGCAAGGTGTAATTTTGTAATTGCATTTTACAGAATATATAAAGTGCTTGTATACTCAATTTAAGGGTGAACTGAAACATTTTCGCACTCAACTTTCCAGATTATTGACCCATGAAGAAAATTATATTTTCACATTGCAGCGTTGCTCTCAATTTCGTAATAGTATACTGGGTAACAAGTGCGTGAAACAGTTGAATCGCGCACGAGTCGAGTTCGTCGTCTAATCGTTCGCGAGGGTGACAAAAGATGAGCAAGCGAATTGCGCACGTATTGAGTATTTTTTAATTCGCATGCGCGAAAGATGTTTGGCTCACGGAAAACAAGCACGAAAAACCGTGTTTTGCGCACGGCGTGATAAAAAAGTCTTTTAGTCACTTATTTTTACGGTGGAACTTTGAGATAATGAATTCTCATTCCCGCGAAAGTTTGAGTGGTCCACGGATTGGAAATAACCAATTGTTTACCAATATAACAAACCGATACAAGGGTGTGTAATAGTAATTGCTAGCAACATTGAAAACAAAACTGATGCAGCGAACTACTTTAGTGAGGTTGATAATCAAATTTCAACAGCTTACAGAGCGTAAATACACTTCGCTTGTAAACTGAACATCCTTCAAACTTAGTTACCGCGGAATATCCAGTTTGTATATATCCAGTTAACTTCTCGAAGTCAAATTGCATCTGAATACACGCGCGGAACTTGATGTTAGTGTGCTGAACCGATTGATGCTAGTTTTGCCATAAATTGAGGAGAACTCCTGATCTTGAAACTCGTAACTTTTCTGTGTGCAAGAACTGGTCGTAAACATTTGCAGAAGCATTGACAAGAAGACAAATGGAGTGGTTATAATTAGCCTATGATTCAGAATTTCATATTTTAATTTTTATCATCTTAGCTGCAATTAAGTGTCGCAATTGTGTCCTATGCCATGAGTTTCCTGAGTAAATTTATTTTCTTTTTAGTGATATTCATTTTCTTTTAATATAAAAGTAGTTGACTACTTTGACTAAGCAGGATATAATTATTCCACTGCGTCAATCCCATGTTTATATTTACGCAGCCGTTTCTCAAAAGAACCACGCAAAATCTGTGTGCCGCCTACGCGTTCTCGAAAAAAGCTGCGTCACCAGGAAGCTGCTCCAGTCAGCCAGCGCATTAAACAGCGAAGTTCAGGTGGGCGCAAAAGAACGTCAAAAGAATTCTGGTTAAGAACGTTTTGGTGTAGAGATACGCTTGTTCACTTGCAGACGGACGGCTTTGAATGCACCAAATATTGGAATGGGATTTTACGTGCATTTATAAAGAATTACTCAGAGACAGGGCAATCTTCATCATGTAATGTAATCTTACGAGCTGAGTAGGACCGTTTCACACGGATAGAACTTGCTAACGCTCCGTATAACCAGATCAGTTCTCTTGACTAGTTGCACGTTTTGTCGAGCTCTCCTTTAGTTGGTTGTGGTAAGAGTTGAGCCGGGGGTGTGGGTTGCAAGTTTGTTGGCAATACTAAAAAATTATTCTGTTGTTAGTTGAAGATACAATTGAGTTTTTTTAATCAGGAGTGAACATTTCTAGTTTTTTTAAAGTTATTCATCTTTGTTGGTATTTTTATTCAACATTGAACTTAGTGAATAAAAGGGGGAAGAGATTCTGGAGCCCAAGAAAACGTGGGTAGATTTTACTTCTTCCTCATACGTCACGTAGTATTTACTGTTCATTGGAGAAAATGAACGAAACCAAATTAAATTAAATCATTACTGAGCGTAGGAGATGGAGAAGACTTGCGCATTTATGGCTCTCCCTTTCCTAGGCAGGTGATCACAGTGGTAGTTTGTCTTTTCCTTTCACTCGATGAATCACGATCACATAACATCTACTACAGGTCTAATGATTTCATGATATAACGAGTCCAAAATCAGTTTTGACTCATTCATTCACGTACTGAAATCACCTAAGCCTTACTAATCCGAACCCGCATCCTTGATACGTGCGTACGTGCCACGCGAGTACGTTAGTGCATGGTATGTACAATTGTTGCCGATGTCCTTCCCCCGCTGTAACGAGATGTCTGGTGTCGACATACATGTCGGCGGGCGGGTTGGCCTCCTCCATTATCTCCACCAAAGGTGAACACTTCCAGCCGTGAAAAGCTCTAAACTCCCCTCCAGTCTCTAGTCTCCCATCATTTGTGGTAGAGTTGTGTTTGTAAGTGTGTGAGTATTAGTGTGTCTGTGAGGGGAAAGGAGGGAACAGGAATGAGGAAGGAAACAGCGCAGACTTTTGGTATAATTCTCCTACGGAATTCACCTGCATTTGATCGCAGAATCCACAGAAAACATCTAGAGTAGCCTATCAGAGCAGCCGGTCGCTAGAATTCTCATCCAGTCAGTGATTGAATTCGACCCAGCAACGAGGCTAAAGTCAAAAATCCTTTTCCTGCTGTCAGTCTAATCCTAGATCCTCCGGTCAACCATCCTGCAGAGAAAACGATGTTGCCGTAGAGCTATCGCAGCCGCGTTTACCAAGTGGTTGTGGCTACGTCTGCTTATCATAGCACCACCTATTCTAACATTCAACCCATCCTAAATCATTTATCATCTATCATCTTTATTCACCCTTCACTGTCACCCTGCTAACAGGAATATAGCATCAACCCTAATACATCATATTAGATTATCTTGTGTGTCCCGGAAGGTTGAAACGCGTACCCTTCTCCAATAGTTTACTGATAGCTGAAATTCAGTAATGGTAATAGCGGCTCTTGGCTTAATGAAGAGATGTCCAAAAAATACACTAACAAAGATCTCATGTGCAACAAATAAATGAAACATTTTACGTAATTTTTTCACTGTTTTTTTTCATTTTTGTGGTAAATTAACCTACAAGGATAAAAAAATATTCATTTATTGGTCTCTAATCACAAAACTTTCGATCTGCTGGCCAATATTTGACGATCACCGCTAAATGGCGCTCTAAATTTTGGCTTCCATCTTTATAAAGACGAGCAAAGTTTCTACTATTTCAGTCAAAATAGTATTATCTTCTAATACGTTAAGTTTCTATTGGAAACCTAATGTTCGATTACATAAGTGTTTAATGTGATACATTATCTATAACATGCCTCACAGTATACAACTAACACCTCTTCTAAATTATCAGGCTGGAATCTGTGTGTTTAATCACTCAATGATTTTATAAGCAACAATGATGTTTCTATTTCTACACTTGTGTTTGGCGCACACGAGAATTCTCATTAAGGAGGTAATTGACAGTGAATAAATTGAATCGCCGTGAAAGGTTTAACCAGTTATATTTTTTGTTGAAGAACAAAATCAGATGTCATTTGGTCGAATGGTTCATCGAATTTATTGGCACCTTATATTCAGGTTAGCATGAATGGCCAACTCGAGATTATTTCTACAAAGATTTCTACGATTTCTTCGAGTACTTTTTTTGTAATTTAAGACAATCGCTAGTGCTACGAAGCGATGATGACGTTCTGAGAAAAGAATTGTCTCTCCTTCGCCTTCGAAACACGCCTGTAAGTAGCCAATATTATATTAAACAATCTAAAAATCAGGTAATTAACGGACGAATAGACATTTTAGGTCCTCATACGGATGTATTCATTTTAGGTTTCAAAAAAGTGGTTCCTGTAATATTATAAAGTCATGGAATATACATATAATTAATTTCGAGAGTCTACGTCAAAAGAGTAAGAGAGGCATTTACCTGATAAATAATATTTGCTCATCGGTGAATATTCCCCATGTGAAAAATCCATAGAAACTATACAGTGATGCTAAAAGCAGCACGTACTTTCTCGCCCGTTCTTTCACATATAATTTCGCCAAAAGTACTAAAGTTTTCGAAAACTTGTACATGACCTAATTTCAGAAACACCTTTAAAAGACATATTTCGTTAAGGGAAAAAATCTTCATCTTCATAGTAGTAGAAAGACGCCGCAAAACATTTTTAATTTTTGCGATTATGGAAAAATCATGATTTTCAACGAAAACTAGACCTACACCATTCTCTTAAACACTCTTTACACCTTCCAACAACCAAATTTATTTAAAAACCATGGAACAATTTTTTCGAAAATTTTGAAAATGTCCCAGAGGCTTGATGTAAAGTACCCCCCAAAATTAAGATGTCGATTTCAAATTCAATAGGCCGCGCTATCAGCCAGATCGATTGAGGAATATCAGTTTTGCAGAAAATCTGCTGAACGGTTTAGCCCCCAGCGTTGTTTACAGACGGTCGGACAGACAGACGGTCATTCGATTTTTAGGTATCAAGAACGCAGAACACATGGATTCGGGCTAAACCACAAGTTAAAATATTTTTCTAAATTTAGCAAGTGGATTTATCCACTTTTTCGTTGCTAGGGCTCTGTAATAAGAGTTTTTCTGACAAAAATTCCTTCTTTTTCTCAGCATTACAAAACTTTATCTGTACTGCGTAAGCGGTAGCGAGAAAACAAAAATTCTACAGGAAGTCTGAAGCACACGTATCGAGCTCTTCGTGAAATCTTTTGTCGCTGCCTCTGCTGCCCGCATGACCCCGGCGTCCTGCCGCCCCCGCTGAGCGCGTTCGATATCTCGCAGAGGTCCGAGCCGCTCGCCGCCTTTTGTGAGGACGAAGCCACTCAGAGCGCGCTGTGGAACTTCCAGGAACTGCCGACGTCGCTCCAAGCGTGCCGCTCGAGCGACGACTCCATTAACGGAGGCTGTGGGCGCGCCACCTTCCCGATTTACGCACTTTTGTCGGGAAGGCGATAGGCTCGGATTTGCCGGCTATACTTCGGTTTTTCTTTCTTGGCGCACGGGGAGGGAGTCAATAAAATGGAATATCTCACGGTATTTCGCGTCGTTCTCGGTTGTGCCGCTAGGAACCGCATGATCGCAACTGTATCGAGCAGTGCTGGCGATCATGCGACTCCTGCCGGCACAACGGAAAACGTCGCAAAATACCGTGAGATATTCCATTTTGATGACACCCCCCGTGCGCCAAGAAAGAAAAACCGAAGTATAGGACACGCGAAGGCAAGGTCGCTGACGCGGTAGTCGGTGGCGATTTTCGACGACAGGGATGAGGGTTTGAAACCCGCGTGAAACAGAATGTTAATGTCATGTTTTTTGATTAATTAGAGATTCGGGTGTGCCAACTGCTAAGGCCATTATTCCCATAAGTGTCGTGTCTGTTTCGTCGGTGATCTTCTCCTTCCTTGGATAGTGAGATCCAGCGCCGACCTCACCGTCGGCTTGCGGGTTTTTCCCCAACGAGGTAACTCTCACCAGCGGGACAAGCTCTAAGCTTCTGACTGATCTCCCGGCATGTGTGTTAGTGTAGTGCAGGTAAGTGTATGTATGTGTAAGTAAGGGGGTAGGGTTAGGGCTAGGAAGAGAAATGAAAGATCATGCGCGATCCGTTCGTTAGGGAGCTGCTCCGGCGGGCGCCTGGTGTTGATCGGAGAAACCACGGAAACCTACCGATCAGAGCGGCCAGCCGCTAGAATTCTCCTCCAGAGAGCGGCTGAACTCGACCTAGGACCTCCCGATTAGAGGCACTGCAGTGACATCAGTCGATACCCTGAGCATCTAAGCCTTCTGCCATGGTGGTCACCCACTATGCATTAGGGCTGGGAGGTCGACAACAAAACATCAATGTTTGAAAACCTAGATCTTTAAAATTGAACCATCAATGTCAATACATCCACAGCCCAAGTACAATTTAGACACCATTTATGAAATGAATGCGGATCATTTCTATGTTTTTCGCCAACCAAGCGCACCACCTACCCACCCAATTTAGTTTGGCATGAATGAGTGTCAACCGGTGGCGCCATGTTGCGATCAGTGCGGACCTCCGGGCACCAGCTGACGGTACATACGTGCGAGGGAGGATCCAGTCAATCATTTTGGAGGGGGCTATCATAGAGTTTTGTTAAGTAATAAACATTTGTTATTAAATTGTATATTATTTTTGTATTGTACATATGAAACTATACAATATTATTTTTAAATAATTACATAATTCTAACATAAATATTTAAATCAACTTTGCCAAATAAAAGAAGGTAACAAGCGAAAACTTTTCGCCTTTGGGGGCGGGGGCATAGCCCCCATGCCCCCCTCCCTGGATCCGCCACTGCGTAGGTGTGTGGCCAATACCCTCCCCCCCTTTCCCCTTATGCAATACAAAGGCGGTTATGCTTGCGGACCACGCATGTAAAGTACTGTAGAAAAAATACACTGTACACAAGAGCTCGCAGATCACATCACGTAATGGAAAGAGGCAACACCATCTCTAGGTGGTCACACGGACCCAATTGGGCGGGGAGGACCCAATTGGCACGGGGAGCGTTGAGAGGACCAGACACAAACCGCAGGCTCTGATTTAGAGTGCTACGTACCTTGAACCTACAGCAATGTGGGCCTCCCTAAATTGAGTGGCGGTTTCTTAAAGAGAAGTAGGAAGCCATGGCACTCCCGGGTAATCAGGCCAAGGAACGTATTTCTAGCATTTGTAAACAAACCAATCTGTAATGAGAATCGTGTCATCGTTCATTGAAAGTCGGCTGTGTTCCTTGACGCTTGAGAAGGCTACTACTTCACACTCTCTCAGTCTGAATCAGTGAAAAACTACTGATTGACAGTGACTATTCACTGATGGTGTGAGTTATAACCCTGCCACTGACAATCAGTGAATTGAACTGAACAAATCAGTGAAATTGGGTCTACTTTTTGAATAAGTGAAACTTCACTGTTTGAATCAGTGAAATCTGTGACAAACTAATTGAACGTGACGATTGAACGATCAGTGAGCGACGGTGGCGTGGCACTTTTACCACTGACAATCAGTGAAATGCTGGCCATCATTATGAAAAGATTCGCATATTCGCTGATTGCCAGCGAAACTACCCATTTCGGCTGAAGATATCAGTGACTTCGGTTCTCACTGATTGAATCAGTGACAATTTCACTGATTCAGATTCAGAGAGCAGAAGGTGGGCTTAATGATTGTCTCAATCTAGGTTTGTGCGAATGCGTGGAAATTCGCTTAAATATGGATATTGAAGCTACCAATCAGCCTGGTAATTTAGCTACCAATCCAGTCCGAGTCTATTTATTTACATTTACTGAAAACACGATTATGTGCTTATCGGACTGAATAAATATGGTCAATTTCACATACTTCAGTATTAGCCCTACATCAGTATCTAGATAGGTTAGCCGCCTCATTGGCGACACATCACAGCTGCGTTTGCCGTCGACCGGGGCAAGGCGCTGCGGCACGTGGTTTGCGCGACCAGTGCTACATTACAGCGCTAAAAAAACTAAACAAATAACACAAGTTTTTGGAGAATAGTTCAAAGAATATTTTGGGTGGATCCGAAAACAAGTCGTCATTTCCCCACCAGGAGACTGAGGCGCATCGAATGACACCTCATTTGTCTCGCTGGTGACACCAATGACCCACAAAACATGGATTATGACTAGGTAGAGGATTTTTATGCCTTAAAAAAATTGGAAATATGCTTTTAAAAATACGTATTTATGTCATAAAAATTTTAAATATGCACTTTAATATGCAAGTGTAATTAACAATATTCTATTTCCTGTATAAACCTTTCTTGGTAAAATTCGGGAAAAGCATGCTTGGAATGAAAAGACACATTTTGTACAAACATAAAATAATCGATCTTACTTCGCGGGAGAAATAATTAAAATAAATATTAATTTAGTGATGTATGTATATTGTATGTTTTCTTATATTTCTTCTGTCTGGTTTAAAAAAATATCGAAAAATATCCTACATTTGCACAAGTATTTTTTCATGGCCTTTTACATGACGCCATATGTTTTCAAGACAAAAACGCACAATGTGACAAGCTTTTTGTAATCAATGAACGTTCACTAATGAATAGATTCTCTGAAAAGATGAAATGTTTTAGAGATAAGTCTCTATTTTAACGAAATAAGCAAAATATGTGCCTATATGCACCAACAGGAAAATCGGCAAAATATGCACTAACATATTGATCTACATAATGTCCAATTTTAACCAAATGTTTTGCAATTTCACTTACCTATGCTCTGAAGGAATGGAAAAAAATGTGCAAAATTATAGAAATCCGCTCCCTAATTATGACAACACGTGTTAGAGGAAGTAATTTTTTATGTATAGGAACAAGATTTATCCGCTCGTTCGTTACCAGAGCCCGGCAAAGAGGTTCCTGCTGAAAATTCGCCGTTTGCCGGCACATTATTACAATACTTCCTCTTCTTACGAAGGGCGATAAAGTAAAAGCAACGTATTGAAGCGCCAACGTCATCTACGTGCTTTCTGGCTCTTGATTCATTGAATGATTAGTGTTTCCGAGCGCGTTAACGGCTAAAGTGGTTATTCCCGCAAGTGTAGTGCATATTTTATGAAGGTGATGTTAGTGTTCTTACCCCGCTGAATGGCAAGATCCGGCGCCGACCTACACGTCGGTTGATTGATTGTTCGTTATTAGGGACGCGTCAACTAGAGAGGTCATTAGTCACTTAAGTGTAGTGCATGTTTTCCTCCGAGTGGGAGGTGGTGGTGGAGATCTTTTCCCCGTTGGATGGCAAGATCCGGCGCCGACCTACCGTTGACTAACGGGGTTTTCCCCAACAACCAAGTATCTCCCACCAGCGGGGCACCGCCCCAACTGGGACAAATTCTAAGCTCCCGACTGGACTGGTCTCCCGGCATGTGTTGTAGTGTAGTGCATGTTATACTGCGATTTTTGTAGGAAGAGCTCTCAAGATAACTCAAATCCCATCTTCGCGATGGAATATGTCACGGCATTTCGTATCATTCACAGTCGTTCCGCTAGATTTCGCACGATCGCGGCCGTATGAAGCAGTGCTTGCGATCATGCGACTTCTACCGGCAAGACCGAGAAAAGACGCGAAATGCCGTGACATATTCCATCGCGAAGATGGGATTTGAGTTATCTTGAGAGCTCTTCCTACAAAAATCGCAGTATAGTGTGTGTGTGTGTGTGTGTGTGTGTGTGTGTGTGTGTGTGTGTGTGTGTGTGTGTGTGTGTGTGTGTGTATGTGTAAGGGGTGGGGATCGGGCAAGGAAGAGGAAGGAAATATCACGCGTGGTCCGTGGCCCGTTTGTTAGGGTGCTGCTCTGGCATTCGACTGGTGTTGATCGGAGAAACCACGGAAAACTACCGATCAGAGCAGCCGGCCGCTTGGATTCTCCTCCAGACAGCGACTGGATTCGACCTAGCTGAAAAGCTAGTATCGAAAATCCTGCCGCCGTCGGGACTCGAATCTAGGATATCCTGGTCAGAGGGACTCCAGTGACAACTGTTGTTGCCCTGAGCCATCTCTCCCGGTTACACATCGGCTTGCACAGGGTTTTGTTTCCCCTAAGCACGTATCTCCCACCAGCGATGCACCACCCCAGCCGGGACAAGCTCTCGCGACTGGTCTCGTGACATGTGTGGTTGTGTAGTGCATGTAAGTACGAGTGTGAGAGTAAGAGGTGAGGGTAGAATAAGGAAGAGGAAGGAAAGATCGAAGGCTTCAATTTCTTTTCGTTAAACTCTTTGAAAAGATAATGCTAAATGCACTGAAAAACATGATGTAAAATTCTATTCCATTCATTCGCAGAAGATTTTTTTTTCAGATCTCCCCCCCTCGATTAGAGCCAAGTGCGCTGAAAAATATGATAGGAGTCCGATTTCCTTTAAAAGCTACAAACTTTCGAAAATTGCAAATTGTGATCTCCCGCGTTTCTTTTGCTGAAGCGAATGTTTCACGAGATGGCTAAAGACTCAGCAGGGTAGAAGTTGCAATATTATAAAATTACGTACCCTTTTCAAATGATGTGAGAAAAAATGCGCTATTGCAACAGCACTAGTTCTTGAATTCTTTGAAGTTCTGTGTTATGCTGGGCCACAAATACCCCGCTGTGTGGCACCGGGAGTTTGAGGGGTGGAGGCGGCTGGGGGTGGCGGAAATAGGCATGGGCGATGAGGGGGACGGCAGGGGCGGGGGCGACAGGGTTGGGTGTTGGGTGGGTAGGGATGGCATAAAAAATCATGTTTTTAAAACTGGGATATTTTCGAGCACAAACATCGATATTATTCTCATCGATGTTTTTCTTTCGATGTTTTCTTCAGATCGATTTATTTGTTCAGAAACATCGATGTCTTTCCAAAAAAATTCTCTGATATAAGAAACGTTTACAGTACGTTTTTGCCCTTTTTTCTGTGGATTGCTCGCAATCAGCAGCCATTGGCAACTTCACTAATGTCGATCTCCAGTCGTCACGAAAATTTTTTCTATTCGAAACCTTTCTCTATACAATTTTTGATAATTTTTTGACGTGATAATAGCGTTAAACTGCATTTTGAACCTTGGCTATACTTGGATTTAAACAGAACGTCACGTGGCGTAAATCAGCCTTTACGATGTCATGCAATTGCCAGGTTGAACGTCACCATAGTGACGTCACTGTAGTAACGAGTAAGCTCCCGATTGAATGACTCCGTAACAGCTGACGATCTGTCAAATGAAGCTCTAAATAAATCGAAGTATACTTAGAACACTGATTAGACCATTAAGACGAGTCAAATGTAAGCCAGAATATACGTTAAACTAATATTGACGTGCTATGTTTCAGATTAGAACCAGGTCATTTTATCGTCGATATGTTTCATCATATTTAAAACATCGATATTTTAAACATCGATGTTTTTTGTCGACGTTTTCATGGACATCGAAAAACTTTTGTTGATGTATCGATATTTTACTAAAATTTACCATCACTAGCTGTGGGCGGGAGAGGATGGCGGAGACAGGGGGTCGGGGGTCGGCGGAATGACCGGACCGGCTGTGTGGTCGGAGTCAGGGGCGGGGGCGGGAACGGCGACGAGGACGACTGCGCGCTGTCTGGGCCAAGTGACGCCGGCCGCCGCCGCCGCCGCCGCCGCCGCCGCCGCCGTCGCACGCGTGGGCGAGCACCTAACGCTCGCGTTGTTTCGGGCGCCCACGGCTCGTCTCCCCGTGGGAGGCGGCTCGCTGCCACTCGTATTACAGTCCCTAGATACAGTAGCGCATTCCTTTGCGCCGTCGAATCCGCCATTTTATATCCAGTTGAACTATACTTCGGTTTCTGTCTTGGCGCACGGGGGGGGGGGTGTCAATAAAATGGAATATCTCACGGTATTTCGCATCGTTCTCTGTTATACCGCCAGGAGTCGCATGATCGCCAGCACTGCTCGATACACTCGCGACCATGCGACTCCTAGTGGCACAACCGAGAACGACGCAAAATACCGTGAGATATTCCATTTTATTGACACACCCCCGTGCGCCAAGAAAGAAAAACCGAAGGGATGTCCGGTATTGAGGGTGACTTAGAAACCAGCATTCTTCCAAAAAACAATGGAAATATATTTGAAACTCTCCACCGGTGCCAGCGCTAGGCATGGGCAGATGGGGCGATCGCCCGGAGCCCCTCAAATCAAGAGGCCAGACGATCGGACTGATGGGAAAAAATTAGTAAAAAATGAAAAAGAAAATTAGAACTCGAGAAAATCGTTATTGTAATTTTGTAAGTCGCGATACAGTAGTATTATATTTCATAAAATTTTCAATTAAATTTTTACCTTAAATAGTTTAATTGTAGTCATTACTTATATGTACGGGTCAGGATTTTGATGACCTAAAACATCGCCAAAAATATCAATAAAATGCACTTAAAATGTTTGAAAAATGCCCTAAAAGCAAAGAAAAATGACATATAAATGTGATCAAAACCAATTCGGATGAATATCTCAAGTATTTGGACAAGGTATGTTACTGTTATAATCGAGGTTTCCTCTATTCGTTTAATGAACTCTCCTCTCAAACTTTTGGTTTGGACGGTTCTTTACCAGGAAATCTCTGTCTTTAGTTATCCCAAAATTGGCTGAAACGACAATGGCGCTGACATGTGTCACAGGAACCTTAGAAGTACTTACAACGGCTGACATTACGATTTCTGAGAGAAGAAATTGAATAGGCTACTCAGAAATTCTGTGGAGAACATTTGCTGCGTCTCGTAAATATTGTTTGAAGCAAGTACCATTAATATCTTATTAAAATCGAAGAAAACTGGCCAAAAGTGCAAAAGTTCATATTAGCAATGTGTATGTTCTCGTGCTCAATCAAAAATACCAGATTAAATAAGAGAGTTCGCACTCCTAATATTGAAAGCTCTTAGGTAAACCGAATCAAGAATCCCTGACCTCGTGCGCATAGGTCTGCACCCTCCATGGGGCCAAAGCAGGCAACTGTTTCCCTCCAGGGAATAAAAGACGGTCGTTTGAATTGCTACCAGAGCTTCGTTACAGCAAAAGCCTTTCAGGCGAAACCCTCCTGCTCGGCGATGTCACGAACTGCAAACACTCGCTCTTCCTCGCGAGGAGCGGAGCAAGGACAGGGGCTGGAGCTGGCAGAGGGGATGGCGGTCTGGGAGATGGAGGGGAGTGTGCAGCAAGCGGCGGGACCGAGGTGGGTTGTGAAGCGGAGGGGATGTAGGGCGGAGGAGATGGCGGAGCGACGAGAAGGAGTGAAGGGGAAGGCGGGGGCGATAGGTAAGGCATGGCGGAGGGGGTGAGGGGCGTGGCGGAACGGTGCGGAGGGGAGTGGACGGAATAGCGGGGGGTGGAGTGATGGTGAGGAGTGCGTGGAGGGCGGGAATATATGGTAGCGGGGCGATAGTGAGGTAGGAGCAGGAGTGGCGGATCGGAGGGATAGAAGAGTGATGGTGTGGAGTGGGTGGAGGGCGGGAATATACGGTGGTGGGGTGGACAGGGTGGCGGGGAAGACCGCTTCTGCAACCCTCCATTCGCACCCCAATGAATTGCCTAGTGCTTGCCCTCCGGCCCGCTGGCGCTATCTGACTCCCGCGTGCCGCCCCATTAATAAAACATTGTTCTCCCGCCACGGAGCGAGCGTGTTTCTCGACGAAGATCCGAAGGCTGCAGTTTTTTTTTAAATAAAATGAATTTTAAAAGTTCTCGAAACCATTTAATGTTTCGAATCATACATATAAAACTGTAAATGTGAACAATAATTTTACATGATTTATTTGATTTTTTATCAAAAAACATTGAAAACTGTATGTGGCTTACAGACAATTGTGCACTGGGTATACTGTTTGGAATTCTAGAATCCTTACTGAAACATTTTAATAACAAGAAAGTATTTCAACTTTAAACCATTAATGGATTAATTCTTAATTAAATTTGATTCTTATTAATAATAAACGCTCGACTTTTCACATCCTTGTATCATTGAATATTATTTACGTGAGCAGACGTCCCATCCAGTACGGACTAGATATTCACTGAAAATTTATTCCGTGAAAAACTAGTGGTGCTACAGCAGCAAATACTTTCCCGTATTATTGGAAGCAGCTACGTAGAATTGAAATATTGCACTTTCTGCCCTACAGCATCTTAGCTATTATTTGAAAACGTCCAATTCAACCAAGAAGTTGTCAACCGTCAACCACGGTGTAAGATATATAGCCGCCTTTGGGGCAAATTTTCTGAAGCCAGTTTGAGGCTAGTTCCTTTCTTGTCCGTACTGTGCGTACGATCGGTCTGGGTCGCGGTGTAAGATACACATCTTAAGATGACATGACATCTTAAACTGTGGCTGTTACACATTACACGACCAATCACGACCTTGCCCAAACGAGGCCCAAAGATTGCAGCACTTATATGCGAGAACTGTGAGAACTAGTCTCACATAAATTTTAAAAAAATACAAAAGTTTTGTAAATTTGTATTGGAAAAAGAAGTCTGATACCATATAATCACAACAATGACACGTAATTCACAGAAATTCACGATAGCGGAACGGAATTCAATTGTTGCGTTCCTGCATAGTCAATACTCCCTTAATGAGCTAGCAATTTTTATTTCCATTATTTGAAAAGAAATAATTTCTTTAAAGATTAATGTGTAAATGTATAACAAAAGATGGAATGTAAAAACGAACAAAGAAATAATATACAAAATTGCAAATTCTAATTTACGACGCATCCAGCTGCCCGAAGCGTAGTAAATTTACAGCGGGCTATTATATTTGTCTCAAAATTATAGAAAAACTACTCGTATTTTGAAACAATTAAATATGGCCTTATTTGAAGATGTAGTTTTGATAAATACATTTAATTGAGAAAAAAATGTATTTTTAAAATTGTAGTTGTAAGAAAACAACGAAAACGAAGCGCAGTTAATTCCGAGCGGGCTATTACGTTTGTCAGGAAATTATAGAAAAACTACACACATTTTCAAAAAATTCAACATGACCTTATTTGAAGACCTGTTTTTGATTAACATATTCCATTAAGAAAAACAATCGTATCTTCACAATTGTAATTATAGAGAGACGCCGAAAAAAATTCAAACTTTCAAAATTTTCGAAAATTCAGAGTTATCCGTGAAAATCGAACCTATGCCATGTTAATAAGTGTATTTTACTCCATTCATGCAAGAAATTTAAAGAAAAAATTTGGAGCCGTTTTTGAGAAAATGTTGAAAATCCTCGGGGGGCTTCATATAAAGTACCCCCAAATTTTTAAGAATCTTTTTCAAAATCTCAAAGCTTTGACTAGAATTAGATCGACTACGGAATATCCGTTTTGGAAGAAATTGTAAGTATGGTTTAGGCGCTAGCAGTGTTCACAGATCGACAGACGGACGGACAGACGGACATTTTCCTTTCAATTGGGTTTTCGGTATCAAGGACCTAGAAAACAAGGTTTCTGGCTACACCACGTGTTAGGGGATTTTTTTCTTAATTTAGCAATTGGTTTTATCCACTTATTCGTTTTCACGGCCCGGCAATTAATTTTTTTCCGCCGAAAATTGGCCACTTTTTCGCGCAGCATTACGTACCTATACTATGTATATCACTCCGTGTATACGTACGTATACGGGAAAGTAAAAATCAGCCTACCTTTTTCGATAACAGTTACATCATTTACTAAAGCCATTGAATTACCCATTTACAAAATTTTACTTTAGAAAATACTATTGGCATGACATCATATTTAAATAACTGCATTAACTTTAATTGAAACTGCATCTGAGAGGCACACATGTTAAATTGTTTGAGCTAAACTTTCTCTCAGAAAAACACTTCACCCGACATGGTCTTCACCTGAACCTTGTCGGAAAACATGCACTCGGTAGTGAGCTTGCAAAACACATCATTTCACAAACTTGGCAGTGTCCTGCCCAAGACCCATCCCCACCCACATCTCCTAGTTCTCTTCCATTCTCTGGAACCTCTTTGGACCCAATTACCTTATCCCCTGAACCTAATCCGTGTATTACCTCTCCCACTATTCATTCCTCTACATCTGTCACCCCTCCTTCCTCACCTCTTGTCACTGCTGGGACACGGTACTTCCTTCGACCACGCACTCGAGGTAAAAATGAAATAAATAAATAGCAACTACAGTCAGATGCAGCAGAAAAACATCCGTGTAGGTACATGCAAAAGATTCGAATAATGCATCATAATGTGCAATCTCTTTCAAATAAAATTGAATTTATCGAGGCAGCATTACAATGTGATCTAAGACAAATAGATGTTTTTTGTTGTACAGAACATTGGTTGTCTCAAAATGATATAAACACACTCCAAATTCCTAGCTTTTACCTTGCAGGATCGTACTGTAGAGCGAGGGAATCAGATAAGGGCCCTGCTTACGGAGGTTCGTGTATTTACATAAGAAATTATATTGATTCTACCTTCTTGTCAGAATTCAATTTATATGCAGTTGAAAAAGTTTTTGAAACAACAGTAGTACATCTTACTACGCTCAAAATTATCTTACTTTGCATTTACAGACCTCAAACAATGCGAGCTTCAGATTATTTCACTTTCTTGGAAAATCTAGAGATAATTCTGAACAAAATTAGTAAACTCTCTTTTAAATCCATAGTTGTATGGATCATATGTGGAGATTTCAATATTGATTTTCTGAGCGAATCCCACGAAAAAGAGAAGTTTCTCAATTTACTTCATTCTTTTAATTTAGACATTACAGTGAATGTACCTACACGGAATACGCTTAAATCACAAAAAGCATTAGATCAAATTATAATTAACAAAACCACAACTACATATGAAATAATAACGAATAATCTAGGATACAGTGACCACGATGCACAAATTCTTACAATTACTAAAAACATAAACACTGACACAATAAATAATACACGCATGTGCAGAGCATTCACTAAAGTTAATATAAAATTATTTACGGACTTCTTGATGAAGGAATCATGTGACGCAGTTTATAACGCTGTTGACACAAATGAAAAATATAATTTATTTTTCTCCAAGCTTTCAATTCATTTTAACGCGTGCTTTCCTCTTAAAAATAGAAAATTAAACATTTCAAGCAAAAGTAATACTTGGATCACACAAGAAATTAGAACATCGTGTAAAAATAAACGTACGCTTTACTTTATTTCTAAACATCATAACGTATCACCCGGTTTCCATATATACTTCCGAGAATATAAAAGAATTTTAAGAAAAGTAATAGTTCAGGCAAAAATAATGAAAAATAGTCAGGACATTTTGAGCGCTAGTAACAAAACTAAAGCAATGTGGGATATCGTAAAAAATACAACCACATCATCTCGATACCTTGTAGAGAATGTTATTTTAAAGGATAATGAAAGAGAAACGAGTAATCCGGAAAAAGTTGCCAATCTCTTCAACAAACACTTTTCTATAATTGCGTCTGATCTCACGAAGGGACTAAAATCACAAAATTCAACATTTTACACTTCCCAAAAAATTTCAGGTACGATGTTTATTTCCGAAACTTCTCCCAACGAAATCCTCAGAATAGTCAGTAAACTAAAAAATAAATATTTATCTGGTTTAGATGAATTTCCGGATTGTATATTAAAAACTTGTGCACCTGCCTTTATACATCCGTTAACTCACATTTTCAATGCTTCTTTATGTACAGGAATATTTCCAGATAATTTCAAAACAGCAAAAATTAAGCCACTTTTAAAAAAGGGAACAAAAATGATATTCAAAATTACCAGCCAATTTCTCTTTTGTCAGTTTTCTCAAAAATATTAGAAAGGCTTTTCTACTTACGAATGGAAACTTTTCTCAGTAAAAACAGAGCGTTTTCAGACTCGCAACACGGTTTTAGAAAATCAAAATCTACGGAAACTGCCATTTTTTCTTTACTCAAAGATGTTGCTTCATCAGTAGACCAAAATAAAATACCCATTGGAATATTCTTAGATCTCTCGAAAGCTTTTGACGTTATTGACCATAAGATCTTGCTCTCAAAATTACCTTCGTATGGAATTCGTGGTATTGCCCTAGATTGGATAACGTCTTACCTTAAACATCGGACTCAAAGAGTAGAAATACCATACTGGCAGGAAAGGACATTACATACTTATATTTACAATTCTTTGCCAATTGAGCATGGGGTCCCGCAAGGTTCGATCTTAGGTCCTATTCTCTTTCTGTTATTTGTAAACGATATGCCCTCGTCTATTAAAAATGGGAAGAACGGTTCTGTTTGCTGATGACACGAATGTTCTTTGCAAAAAAGAAGCAGTAAATAGTACAATTTCAGAAGTTTCAAATTGGTTTAATAGTAACAAATTAATTGTTAACAAAAGAAAAACTGTTTCAATGCATCTCAAATCGGAAATCGCATGTTCCATTGAAAATGAACAATATGCAATTAGCTGATGTTGAGGCAACAAAATTTTTAGGTCTTTCAATTCAATCAAACCTCAAATGGAATGTACATATAACAGAATTAAACACTAAATTAAGTTCATTATGCTACGCATTCAGAATTCTTTCAAATTCTGTCAGCCTTCATGCAGCTCGTTGCGTTTATTTTGCAAATGTACATTCCCGCCTGAGATATGGCATAATATTCTGGGGAAGCTCATCCTGTGGTATTCAGACCTTCAGATTGCAAAAGAAAATTATTCGAATAATGAAAAAATGCCTTCCACGTGATTCCTGCAAGCCTCTTTTCATTGAGGTGGGAATCTTACCATTGCCTTGTCTATTTATTTACGAATCTGTAATATTTGTCAAAAATGACCTACTTAACGGAGGGAACATATTTTCATGCAATATTGATATTTATAATTACAACACACGCCGTAGAAATCACGTGCATCAAGTGTCAGTATGAACAGCTCAGTACAAGAAATCAACATACAATACTTGTACGTTACTATACAACGCATTGCCAGATGACATAAAACAATTAAAGTCGGTACACAAATTTAAGTTTAAAGTAAAATCTTTTCTGCTGCAAAACTGTTTCTATACAATTAGAGACTATACTGATCGTGAAAAAGAAAACTAATGTTTAATGTAACAGAACAAAGATATATAATGAATTAGTTTACGTTTGCATTGTATACATTTAAAAAAAAATATTTAATACACCTGTAACAAGTAATGTACTTCAGCTTCCGGGTCAATGACCCCCATCTCGATCAGGTTTTTGTCCAGTTTCCCTGATCCATTGAGCAAATGCTGAGATGGCCCCTTGTTTTGCTTCTGGACGTAAATGTAGCTTCACTGTGCGCACGTTTTGTTGAGCACTCCTTTTGCTTGTAGTTCATTTACAGTTGAAATTGATTTTCTGTAACTCGGGAAAAAACATTTTTCAAATATGTTTATTTTTCTAAGATAATTATTTTCTAAATTCATTTTTTCGTTTGTTTTTTTTATTCTGGCCCTCAAGAAAATGTGCGCAGATGAATTTCTTTCCCCACACGTCATATTCAGTTTTTACTGTTTTTTGACAAATAATATGACTTCTGTTATTTATTAAAGGACTTTTTTAGATTTGTCCAATTTTGTCTTTGCAAAGAATGATTAGCAAACTTGTGTTCGACTTTTTCCGTGACGCTTAAGGATGTGCTCGCAACCACGACTAAATGATTTCTCAAATGCGATAACTACCAGGTAGCTTCCAATATGCTCACGACCGCGACCAAAATCCTTCTGCCATAATTACGGCTTCGATAAAACATGTCACCGTATTCGTTTGTCTTCTAACTTTCTGTAAGTCATTTTGCCATTGACTAAAACCAGGGTTGGGCAGTATTTAAATACTTGTATTTGAAATACATATTTTAAATAATTTTGGCTTTGAAAAAGTGTATTTTTAAGTTTTTTGGACATGTATTTTAGTGATGTATTTAAATATATAAAATAGGTGTATTTCTAAAAAGAAATACTTTAAATGTAGATTAAGATAACGAGGATAGTTCTTTTTGTTTGATTCTGCTAGTGAATGGACCTCAATGGAACAAAACACCTTCTTTCAGTTGTTGAACTTGAGTTCTCTTCATTTTTAAATGATAAATCTAAATCATCAAAAATGCTGGACAATTATCTGACAATAAAAAAATCATTTATTCTTTATAACACTATTTTGCGTTCATCAGAGCCAGATCAACAAATGTTTTCCGTTGCGAGTTTTATTGTCACCATCTAGGGCTTTATTGCCTGATGATTTGCTTGAACTAATGGTGCTACAATAGCGTGTACTTTCTCCCAATATTACAATGTGATCGTTATGTACGATGTGACGCCCATTTATGTTTCATTAATTTCAAATAGAAATGCGAAATAAAAACGCGAAAACTACTAACTTTTACAAAAACTTGTGCATGACCTTTTTTAAAGAGCTAATTTTGTACAACAGATTGTCTAAGGCAAAAATCTCTTTCGTCAATTTTGTAGTAAAAATTCTTATTTGCAATTTTCGGAAAATAGAGGATTTCAACGAAAATTAGACCTACACCATTCTCTTAGTCCTTCGTACTATTCAACAACAAAATTTAATCAAACAAATTGGAGCCATTTTTTTAATTTTGAAAATCTCCGTTTCGTGTAAAGTAGCCCAAAAATTAAAATATCTGTTTCAGATTCCAGGGGCCACGACATCAGCCAGAACGATTGGGAAATATCTTTTTTTGAGGAAATCGGCTGAACGGTTTATGCGCTAGCGTTATGTACAGACGGACGGACAGAAGGACAGGACCGACAGACAGACAGGACAGTCAGGACAGACCGGATAGACAGGACAGACAGCGGACGGACGGACAGCGGACGGACGGACAGACAGACAGCAGACGGAGCAGACAGACAGACAGGACAGGCGGACAAAACAGAAGACAGACATGACAGACTATAGACAGACTGGGCAGGCAGACAGGACAGCCATACAGACAGGACAGCCATACCACAACCCAATCAACCTCAACATTTTGCGGTCCAGCATCACTTGGGGGGCGTGCCCCCTTTATTAGCTTCACCAGCAGCGTGAACAACCAGCCAAATTGCTCAACGCCACCTCAACCCCTGTATAATTTATTATCCCTTTATTCATATAATCATCTTATAATCTTTACAACTTTTATTAAATCTAGCAATCTGGAAAGTAACATTTCTACTAATTTTCCTTTTTTTCTCATAAAAAAGGGAAAATTATCAATAATGACTTATAGTATACATCAAAATTAGTGTAATAAAAACCTATATGGTTAACTATTATGCTTCAATTAATAACAAGCAATTTATTGATGAGGGGAATAATATGTATTTATTAATATATAACAGGACAGCCGTGCAGACAGGACAGCCGTCCAGACAGGACAGCCGTCCAGACAGGACAGCCGTCCAGACATGACAGACGTACAGACAGGACAGACGTACAGACAGGACAGACGTACAGACAGGACAGCCGTCCAGACAGGACAGCCGTCCAGACAGGACAGCCGTCCAGACACGACAGCCGTCCAGACACGACAGCCGTCCAGACACGACAGCCGTCCAGACAGGACAGACGTACAGACAGGGCATTCAGACAGAATAGACGGACATGACAGACAGACATGCAGAGAGGACATACGGACAGACAGGACAAACAGACAGACAGACAGACAGAACGGACGAACAGACAGTCAAGACAGACAGGACAGAGAGGCAAGCCAGACAGACAGGACAGAGAGGCAAGCCAGACAGACAGGACAGAGAGGCAAGCCAGACAGACAAGACAGAGGCAAGTCAGACAGACAGGACAGAGGGGCAAGCCAGACAGACTGGACAGAGAGACAGACCAGATAGACAGGACAGACAGGACAAACCGGTCAGACAGACGGATTGACAGGTGAATGGACGGACAGACAGACGGTCGGACAGACGGACGGACGGACGGACGGACGGACGGACAGACAGACGGACGGACAGGCGGACAGAGGGACGAACAGTGGGACGGACAGATGGACGGAAGGACGGACAGACAAATGTTTTGCCGTCAATAGTTTTTTTCGTGTAAAAGACGGACGAAACATGGATTCTGATATTTTTGATATCCTTTTACATTTGGTGTGAAAGTGTAGATGAAAGCGTTTTATATTTGATAAGTGATAATACTTTTGTGAAATTTTGGGATGGGAAATTAAAAATGTTTTGGTTTTATGTACCATATTACAGATTTTGTAAAATGTCGCTGGCTACACTCAGCTCGTGCTGCACCATGATTTTATTCATTTTAATGATTATCCGAAAATATTTTTTCTTGAAAGATTCATGACAAGTTAAAGTTATTAGATACTGAAAAATTTTAGGTGGGGAGGGGGGATTTCCATCTTTGTGGATCTGTGCCTGGTACAATACCAAATTAGACAAAACTGTAGTTAGGAATACACGGGACGTATGCCTCAGGACAGATAGAGGATGTAGGTGGGTGAAGCTTCATGAGCTCCTGCCACCTTGGTTATGCGTCTGTATTACATATGGTAACATTTTAATTCTTTTCTTTAGGAATCTCCCAAGAGCCATATGGATTGCCATGCCTATTGTCACATTAGTTTATGTGTTGGCCAACCTTGCATACTTTGCAGTTGTCTCTGCTGAAGAGATGCTTGCCTCTCCTGTAGTTGCTGTTGTAAGTATACTACTAAATTGTAACCAAATTTAATTTTTGCTTTTCTATTGTAATATAAAAACAAAATTGGTATGTGATAGACTGTATTGACATATATTGCCAATTCGTAAATATGTGTACTAAAACCTATAAATATTTATAAAGTAATTAAATAATTCTATTTTACAAGCATTTTTAAATGGCCAAACAAAAAAATTATAAGATTTGAAAGTAGTTCAAAATAATTACACATTCTCAATGTACCTACTCGATTCTTCTTCTTCTTCGACGTCTTCTTCTTCGTCTTCTTCTTCTTCTTCTTCTTCTTCGTCGTCTTCTTCTTCTTCGTCGTCGTCGTCTTCTTCTTCTTCGTCGTCGTCTTCTTCTTCTTCGTCGTCGTCTTCTTCTTCTTCGTCGTCGTCGTCTTCTTCTTCTTCGTCGTCTTCTTCTTCGTCGTCTTCTTCTTCGTCGTCGTCTTCTTCTTCGTCGTCGTCTTCTTCTTCGTCGTCGTCTTCTTCTTCGTCGTCGTCTTCTTCTTCGTCGTCGTCTTCTTCTTCGTCGTCGTCTTCTTCTTCGTCGTCTTCTTCTTCTTCGTCGTCTTCTTCTTCTTCGTCGTCTTCTTCTTCTTCGTCGTCGTCGTCTTCTTCTTCGTCGTCGTCGTCTTCTTCTTCGTCGTCGTCGTCTTCTTCTTCGTCGTCGTCGTCTTCTTCTTCGTCGTCGTCGTCTTCTTCTTCGTCGTCGTCGTCTTCTTCTTCGTCGTCGTCGTCGTCTTCTTCTTCGTCGTCGTCGTCGTCTTCTTCTTCGTCGTCGTCGTCGTCGTCTTCTTCTTCGTCGTCATCTTCTTCTTCGTCGTCTTCTTCTTCTTCGTCGTCGTCTTCTTCTTCGTCGTCTTCTTCTTCGTCGTCGTCTTCTTCTTCGTCGTCTTCTTCTTCTTCGTCGTCTTCTTCTTCTTCGTCGTCTTCTTCTTCTTCGTCGTCTTCTTCTTCTTCGTCGTCGTCGTCGTCGTCATCTTCTTCGTCGTCGTCTTCTTCTTCTTCTTCGTCTTCTTCTTCTTCGTCGTTTTCTTCTTCGTCGTCTTCTTCTTCTTCTTCGTCGTCGTCTTCTTCTTCTTCGTCGTCTTCCTCTTCTTCGTCGTCTTCTTCTTCGTCGTCGTCTTCTTCTTCGTCGTCGTCTTCTTCTTCGTCGTCGTCTTCTTCTTCGTCGTCGTCTTCTTCTTCGTCGTCGTCTTCTTCTTCGTCGTCGTCTTCTTCTTCGTCGTCGTCTTCTTCTTCTTCGTCGTCGTCGTCGTCTTCTTCTTCGTCGTCTTCTTCTTCTTCGTCGTCTTCTTCTTCTTCTTCGTCGTCTTCTTCTTCTTCGTCGTCGTCTTCTTCTTCTTCGTCGTCGTCTTCTTCTTCGTCGTCTTCTTCGTCGTCGTCTTCTTCTTCGTCGTCTTCTTCGTCGTCGTCTTCTTCTTCGTCGTCTTCTTCTTCTTCGTCGTCGTCTTCTTCTTCTTCGTCGTCTTCTTCTTCTTCGTCGTCGTCGTCATCTTCTTCGTCGTCGTCTTCTTCTTCTTCTTCGTCGTCTTCTTCTTCTTCTGTCAGCTCTCCGGCACTTATAGTTTTGCCATGACTTCTTTTATTATGGTAGCCCAATCTCTTCGGTTTTCTGCTTTTCTTCTCCATCTTTTCACTCTTAGGGTCCTCAGATCTTCTTCCACCTCATCATTCCATCTTAACCTTGGCCTGCCTCTACTCTTCCTACCGGCCATGCTCCCTACATGTATCTTCTTTATTGCCCTCTCTTCCTTCATTCTTATTACATGTCCAATCCATTCCTACCTTCTTACCTTGATGCAGGTAACTATCTTAGGTGTATATATAGTTTGTCCAACTCTGCATTTGTTCTACTCCTTCAGATTTCATTTTCTTTAACCGGTCCAAAAATTCTACATAATATTTTCCTTTCCCAACCTACTCGATTCACTGCAACTTATTGAATTTAGTGATTTTACTACTGGGATTTTACCTCCTTTCCAAATTTCATTGATTTTATTGATGTGATAATAGATCAGGTATCAATATGTGATAATAGGCAAAATGTGTAGAGAAACACATTGGGCCAAATTATGTCAAATAAAATCATTCATTTTCTTAGAGAGTACCCTTTTAAGATTGAAAATGTTAGCATAATTCAGAAATTAATGTATGTTGCCCTTGGGACAGAATAACTGAAAAAGCATTCCAGATTACATTAGATATTCTAGTCAATCAAAAAATCACATCAATTATGCCTGTAAATATATACAATAATGTACCATTCCATAGAAAACAATGTTCAGATTTTCTCTCCAATTTTTTCAGACCTTTGGCAATAAAATGTTTGGTCAGCTACATTGGGTTGTACCTGTTTTTGTTGCCTTGTCTACTTTCGGTGGAGTTAATGGTATTCTCTTCACATCAGCAAGATTATTTCTAGCAGGATCACAAGAAGGGCATTTACTTCCTGTTTTTTCATTTATTCATATTCGAAGATTTACTCCGATACCTTCTCTTCTGTTTACAGTAAGTGACATGTACATTTTAGGTAACTTTATATGAATATATTAAATATAAATTAATGAAAGAAAGTTTCAAGTTTATTGATTGAAGTAATATATTGTATTTTCTTGCAGTGTGCAGTATCTTTACTGATGTTATGTACTAGTAATGTATTTACTCTCATCAACTACTTCAGTTTAATCCTGTGGCTAACAGTAGCTGCAAGTGTAGCAGGATTACTATACTTACGCCATACAAAACCAAACATACCAAGGCCTATTAAAGTGAATTTAGCTCTTCCAATATTATTTTTAATTTGCTGTGTCTTTCTGACACTTGTTCCAGCTGTGACAGAACCTTGGAACACAGGTAAGAATATATATATAACTTGTAGGATACTAGAAATATAAAATTTTAACTGCTAAGGACATACGGCTGTCTTTTTTTATTTCCTAATGGAAGGATGTATTATATTCAATTTCAGCAATTGGTCTTGCAATTACTTCATCTGGAATACCAGTTTATTACCTTTGTGTTAAATGGGAGAAGAAACCCTCTTCATATCATAAATTTCATGGTAAAGGTTTGAAAATTTGGCCTTTGTGACAATAAATTTTTTAGAAAGACTGATAATAAATTCTTCATTTTTCAGATAAACTCACTTGTGTACTTCAGAAAATGTTGGAAGTTGTAAGCCCAGAAGAAGGTGAAAAACTGCTTGGCCCAACAAAAACTTAAACATTTTGCACCTCTGTCATATTTTCATGTTTGTGTCTGCATACACTACCCAAGCAACATTCCATATGTATCCAGGGTGCATCCACAAGATTTTGCCTCAAGTTATTTTTTTAAGAGAGTAAATTCTTGTAATAAGGTTAGAAGAAAGATGAAAATTTAAAAATAGGGGCAACTACATGAGAGATAGTTGAATGTGTGATATTTTTCTGGAGCCATTGGACTAAAAGCAACTTCCAAAATGTTCCTATATAATTTTTTTATGTTCTTGTATAAAACAAGCAGGATGCATCAAAAAGTATCATTCCCATCTGTAGCATTTGCTCATTATATTTTCATGTCACTATTTTAAACAAACAAAAGATTATGATTATAATACTCATTTATCGACTCTGCATACAATTTTTATTTTGTACAGTATCATCAATAAAAATGTGCCTGTTTTTACATGTATGCAAATACTGTGACTGTGAAGATGTCTAGCAGTGTAACATGACACTATGCCAAAATCTTGACTTTTTTGTTACGTTATCTTCTTCAGACCACATAAATATGAGAATACGTAGTATGTTCTTCTTGTGTGGAATATCATTAAAATGTGGTTAATGAACTTTGACATAAAACAGAGATTCCCAAAACAATAACCTAATTTATTTCGCTATACTATATAACATGATCTTGTCAAATGAAAGCTGAATAATTGTGACTGTATGTTAGAAGCATATTTTACTTTGCTAAGCATATTTATATGTGCCTAAAGATGAAAACATAAATACAGAATTGTGCAAATAATTACATTATTTCATCAAAGTAAATGGATGAATTGTTGAATATTTAATACTACTGTAGGGCTATTATATTTCTGAAGAATTGTTAAGACAATCTTACATGTACAGAATTCTTAAATATATGTTAAAAAATTAAGCATTGTAAGTGTAAGCACAGTGGATGAGACATTGCTATTTTCTAATCTGTACCTTCTGAGTTTTATAAAACCTATATTTCTTATTGTTTTGTAAAATAAATTTAATTTCTTTTCATTGCCTGGGTAAATCAGTACAAAAGTTATTCAAGATCAATGTTATTACATTTTTAATGATTGGGTATTAAAATTACATAATTTCATTAATGAAATTCATGAACAATCTACATGTGGTATAACGATCTGTTCTGTTCATGAATTTCTGTGCTAATTATTGTCAGAATGAACATTCAAATTTTTGTTTATATGCTTTACTGAATGAATGTAATTATTGTTTGCTTTCAAGAAATGAATATAAAAACTTGCGTTCAAATATCTTACATTGCTATTATTCTTTCCTTATATTTCAGGAGTGCAAAAATATTTCATGTCCATAATCAAGAGGATTAAGTATGTTAGTTTTCTCTTCTCAGTTTATTTAGTTGCTTAATCAAAGTTCAAAAGACATACATGTAGATGAGAAAATAAAAATATAAACAAAAAATTTGGATATTGTGTTAGGATTGTCCTGATTTGTCAAGATCATAGTTTTGAGAACTGAACATAGAGCATAAAAAAACACACACACACAAAAATATCTAATTACATAAAAACACCTACTCTTTAAATGACTTGTGTGTTTCACCTATCCATTCCCATGCATGTGGTGCTTCTCCTACTTAAACTACCACATTTCCAGAAAAGTTTAGAAAACCACACCCAATGGGGTGAGGTCAATTGTGCTCATAGAGGTGAGATCAAAATATTATGAAGACTAGAATTAGGAATGTGATCAAGTGTTGAAATCGTAAGAAGACTACAGGAGAAAAAAGGTGAATGTCCACATTTTGAATAAACAGAAATTTAAACTTTGAAAACTTATAACATTATCCAGAATAAACATGAATGTGGGATTCTGATATTATGTGGTAAAATACATGTTTCTTAATTAGTACATTGTACAAAGAATAATGTTGTGTTATTTTTCATAAGTAAATTTTGCATTTTATTCTTCTAAGTACAAAACAATGTAGGGAAGAAAGATGAGGGTCTAATATTTATTTTATTTATGCAGGAACATTGTCGAACTTTATTCAATATAACCTGCAGTGTAGCAGAAAATTAAAATAGACCACACTAGTTGAAGTTGAAACATTAATAACACTGGTATGCTTCATTTTTTGTCTGTAATATTTTATTTGTTTCTTTATGCATTTTTCACACTGATTTCAAATCTGCAATTAGCATTTTCGCATCAGCTCCAGTTTTTTCTCTACAAGCCAATATAGGTTTTTGACATTTGTGGTCTTTATTAGATGTTAATGCTAATCTGAAATATCTCTTTTTTTTTAACAGATTGTTATAGTGACTTAATTGATATAATTGCATGTTAAAGATAACTAAAATTATCAATTTACATGAATAGAAAATTTATCAATCATGCAAATTGTATATTTTGCTACATATCAATAAAGTGACGTTGCCAATGCACAGATCAAACATTACGAGTAGAGAAATTGTGAAGGCCAGCTATTATGCTTATTTTAATATGAAATTAGAGAGATCTGGACAAGACCTTTGCTCCACATGCTATGGCATAGAATTTGCATTAAGTTGACTTAGACAATGGAACAAGGGAATTATAAAGGCAATTACCCTTTGGTATATGTATGGTGTGGAGGGAAGGAAAGGAAAGGATCATTTAACATATCGGTACTTTTGCATGACAAAATTACAAGGTAATTAATAAGAGACAGTATTTTATATTTCAGAAGTAGAGGGGTATCAAGGTCACTGGGACATCAATATGATGGCTGACTTTTGCTGGAGACTGAAAAGAGATGAATGTAAAGCCACACATGAAAGGCACTTAAGTAATCATTTCTATAAAATAAATTGTCTTATGTGAAAAACCTTTAAAATATAATAAATGAAAGGTGAAATAGATACATTTATTTCAAACATTCACATTTATTAGTCACAAGAGATGCTTGTAACAAGAATATAAGAAGGTACCAATTTTTTCCACAATATTTATGTTTTTTCCAAATAAAATTTTCTATTAACAGAGGTTGTTCTGAAGCTATCTTGTATTTAATTCACTTAATAATTAGTTTCATATAATCTTTGGATGTTTTCATGTCTTTTATCAAGGATATTGACCTAGTGTAAACGAAAATGTCCTAACGGTAAGAACAGTATGCGTAGTAGTCATAAAATCCATAGTATGAAAAGTAGATGTGATTGAGGAAAACTAATATTATTTTCAAGTTCAGCATTGTCAATTCCTTTAAAAACCAGTTGAAAAAATTGAAACATCATAAACTTTTTTTAAAAATTCAGGCCAGTAAGGAAACTAGTGATGGTATAGAATGGCTCAGACTTTCTCATGCTAGTTAGTTTACTAGTTTGCTTGGTCTGGGCTACCTTTCCGGACTCACCACTGACGCTTTAAATAAAACTAGGCTTAGAATATTATTAACAGAAAATTTATCATTCAGAGAAACAGTTCAAACCTCTTAACTATGGGAGAATTTGGTTGGCCTTATGACTGAATGAAGTGTTTAAAAACTTACAACATACCAAAAATCATGTGACTTAGGTCTATTATTTGTGATGAAAACTATTAAAAACTCTTGGCTTCCCCAAGAACAGAATTTTTTCACGTGCTGCAAATTTTGAAATTTAGCCTGGGATATCTGCAATTTCCCAGTGTAAAACATTACTGGAAGATTAAAACAACCTTCTTCTAAAGGACTTTGCTTTCGTTCCGGTCTGATCATTTCACTTTCAGTAAATGGTCCATTGAAAAGTTGAACAGCAGAGAACCATGCATGGATGGTAATCAGCAATAGACATTTCTTTCACTGGTCTACTCCTAAAGTGGCATTTTTTCCCATAAATGTCAGAAAGAAATTCAGTTGAAGCTTTGAAAATTGTTCGGTCTTCACACAAACTTTGAAACCACTTGAAATGGTGTAGGTTTTGATCGAGCATTTTCTTCAACACTCATTTAGTTGCTCAACTTGAGATTTTTGATTGATCAAACTCATGTTCTTGTCACATTTCAGATATGAACTTCTCTGAATAGGAAACACGACGAGAAACTAATCACAATGCAGCCAACTTCTTTGATGCTCTTATGTTTTAGCCAAATTCACATTTTTCCCCCCTGCATCTACTAAATTTCAAACTGCAATATATTGCCATTCTCATCTTCTCTGCATACTACAAATGGTTTACAGTAGACTATGTAATCCAAAGAATATGAAATTATCCTTATTGGAATTTTGAAAAAAGTGGACCCTCATCTTTTTTCCCTGTGCTCTTCATATGTAATCATTCATTTGCAGTTCTTCAAAGTCTTTCTATCTAAGACCAAAAACAGTGACATTTTGTTCACATTAAAATGCAATATTAATACAAAACAGTGTTTGAAAATGTGGAACACTGAAATGAAAAATTTTACATGTGATGTATAATATCAACAATATGTATAATATCAACAATATACACAATACAAACATAATAAAATGGTACAATATGAAACTTTTTTTTTATCGGGAGAAAGTAAGGCTTATGAGCTATTACAATACAAAGGGAGGTGTAGATCAGAAAAAAAGTATTTATTTGTTATTTAAACGGCCCTTTTCCAAGGATTGAATTGTACACATTGCACTGGTGGATCCAGGGGTGGGGGCAGATGGGGGCAATTCCTACCCCCTACCCCGAAAGCCTAGAGTTTTCGTTTACCTTCTTTTATTTGGAAAATTTGATTTAAATATTCATTTACATTTGAATTATGTAATAATTTAAACAATTATATTGTATTGTACAGTATATAAAAAACATACAATATAATAACAAATATGTTTATTGTTTAACAAAAATCTACAATGCCTCCCAAATGATCTGCCTTATTGATTGAAGTACATTAAGAATACTGCCTGTGACTCTCAAAGGGTTAGTTTCATCATTGGTCAGGGCAGAGTTCTACTATAGCAAGGGGACAATTTACCCTAGATGACTAAATTATTAATTTAAAATGAATGATTTGATTTAATTGAGATTTTCTATAATTGTTTTGTTCTAAGTTATTTTGACAGCAAAGGGTGCAGCTTCCTTAATTGAAATAAGATTGTTTATAAATGTAATTACCAGTCATTTTTATATGTTATACAAAAGTTTGTAGCTCCAAAATTTAGAAAACCATACATATAAACTCCCAAAACACAGATCATCAATTACAGTTTATTTTCAATACCATATGTAAAATATTTGTTAAAAAATTGTACCAAAATTATTGTATGATGCCAAGCTTTTATAATCTTTTAAACATCACAGTTATTATTGTGAATACTTTTATTATAATAAAAATATTTATAAATAATTCTATTACATGCATTTATGTTCAATTGAAATGGCTGTGAATGGGAGAGGCAGGACAACACTATTAATATTGGCTCAGGAACACCAGTTCTCTCTGTCATGTGACTAATTGCGATATTAAATTTAGAGACCTTATTTTATTTTGGTTTTGATGGAGTTTTTTGTTTTCTTATATGGACCAATTTGTTGGGATCTTGAATTAACACCAGGTGAATTGAAGTACAAATTTTAATTGACGATTTTAGGCATTGAGTTCATTTTCACTTTCTTGACATATTAAGCCCATCACTTTAATGCATCGCCCCAGACATGTGCATACAACTTGTGTTGTGAACAAGTCAAAATTATTCTCTCAAGTTCACAAAACAAAAGGTAATTTTAGTATGGTGCACTATTTGGTTATGTATCTTTAATTCATGGTGAATATAAGGTCAAAAAGAAATGTTACCTTTGTGAGGATTGCTTATGGTTGCCATAACTTTTGGAAATAAAATCAGAACAGAATCAATAGTCAGTTAAAATCAAAAAAATATTCTTGATTTAATCCTGAGCACTTCTCATACTTCCAAAAGAAATTTAAAAAGAACAGAAAATACATGAAGCCTTTTATTAAATAATATAAGGTTACACATACATAAACACTCAGAATATCTCAAAGAAGAATTCTATTCAGTTTCCCGTTTGAGTTTGAACTAGCCATAGAAGTCAATTTGACAAGTTTAAGGTGATATGGTTGATTATTTGCATATGCATAAAATTCCTCACTGCTCATTTTGAACTTATACATACACTGTAAAATACTCGTGTTTGTCAAAACTTTCAAGCAATTTCTTTATGCTGTCTCCTGAAATCCCATTAATGAAAAAATCCTCTCAAAATTTGAATTGTGCATTGTAATTGAAAACACATATTGACACAACTACAGAAATTCTGATTTTGAATCATGTATTCCCAGTGCCTAAAAAATCCAGCCATTTCTCTTAAACAAGTAATTCCCTGTTTTCTTATAAATATTTTGAATTCATGAAATTTGTCAAGTGTACTACATAGTGATCAAACATTACTGACTCACAAATGTTCACTTGTTTATCTATTAAGGATTTCTAGGGTCCATTTGTTTATTATCTGATTTCTAGGTTTGGCCAAATGTTCACTATTTAAATGAACTATTCACTATTATTGTTTCTGATTCAGTAATTGACAAATGAAAATAGTAGTGAACATGTAAAATGATCTTATCGAATGATGAAATAAAATACTAGTGGTGCTACAGAATGGCACAAACTCTCCTGTATTAGTTTTCTATTTCCTTTGGTCTCTGGTTAGCTATTCGGACTCTCCACCTACTGCCACATACTCTCCACATAGATGGCCAACTGCCATCTATCGTCGCCCAAACTACATTTTTTTTGACATTTTCTTAAATTTTCGGTTTTCTAATAGTAGAACAGAAATATTATTTTAACAATATGAAAGAACAGTAAAACCTCCTCCTAAAAGAGAAATTTTCTTTGAAAAATTTGGAGCCATTTTTAAGAAAATGGCGTTTAAATGCAACTGTAAATAAGAAATAAGAGGCTCTTTTCCACAGAAAATTTTTGAGTTTTCGATAAACTTCATCAAACATCATTTGAAGCACATTAACTCACAAACACAATAGTGTTTACAAATAGCTGAAAATGTGCATATTAACGGTCTTTCAAAAAAATTACATTTGTGTAATTTTTGAAAAAAGAAAAAAATACCCCAAAATGAACTTTAGTCATATTAAACAGTGTAAGTAGCACTATCGGATTCAAAAGTTTGAAGAAAAAAAATTGGAGCCATTTATGAGAAAAAGGCGTTTTAGCGTTTCTGAAAATGCGGAATTTTGAGATAGTTTTCACAGAAAAGTATTGTTTCCGAGAAACTTTATACGAGCTTATTTAAAGCACACATACTCATAAATATAATAATGTGAATAATAATTCGCCGTTAATGAAAATATTAACGTGAGGGACAATTAAAAAAAATTGTAATGTTTGAAAAACAAAAGAATAGAGCAACATGACGTTTATGTCATCTCAAAGAGTACATTAGGCACTATCCCTATCAAAAGTTTGAAGAAAAAAATTTGGAGCCGTTTTTGAGGTTTTGAGTTTTTGTAATTTTTTTAAAAAATGCACATATTGCACGCAATATTGCGCGAAAACTACTTAAATGTTCGAAAAAAATGTACATGACTTTTAATGAAAGAACTCACTTTGGAGAACAAATTTTATTTGAATGAAAAATCTCTATCTTCAATTTTGAAGTTGAACGAAGATGCTGAAAAAAATTCAAACTGTTACAATTTTCGAAAATTTCGAGTTAACCGGGAAAATCTGACCTATGCCACCTTAATAACTATATTTTACTCTATTCTTACAAGAAATTTAAAGAAAATATTTGGAGCTGTTTTTGAGAAAATTTTGAAAATGTCCGGGTGGCTTCATGTAAAGTACCCCCAAATTTTGATGATTGATTTTTTCAAAATCGCGGCACCTTGCGATTGGTTGCGAAAGGTTTTGCTTTCAATTGGTTTTTCGGTATCAATGACCCACAAAGCGGGGATTCTGGCTACACCACGAGTTAGGGGATTTTTTTCTTAATTTAGGAACTTGTTTTATCAAATTTTTCGTTATCAGGCCCGGCAATTAATTTTTTTCTGCCATTTAAAATTGGAGTATAAGCTCTGCTGTATCCTACACAGCACCAAAGATCTTTGCCTATACTGTTTCCGTGCTGCATCTGCGTCGCGCACGAATAGTTGCGTAATGTTGCATAATGTTGTATCAGAACTGGAAGCAACATTTCTACAAATTAAAATAAAAGCACAATTTTGTTTCTGAGCAATATATTCCAATACAGTTTCAAATTAATTTGAATTATGAATTTTTTTGGTCATATTTATTTTTGTACCACGAATGGATCTAGTCATGTGATTTTCGATGATACAGTAGTTCCAACCAAATTCGTACTGCGCATTATATTCTTGTAGATTGTATCAGCATTTAGAATAAAGGAAACTTTTACTTTGGTTACAAGTTTAAATATTTGTTGAAAGTATTAAAATTCTTTATCATTCTTCAACGATTTAAGCCATTTTAAAGATATTTTGTGCACTTGGAGGAATCTTCTGTTCATTCCGTAAGGTTGAACATTCTGCTAAGCTTCGAGAACTTTCGTTGCACGTCACTGGCTAGCGCTATAAAAACGCGTGTCCAGCATGATTGCACCATTGCATGCAGTACAAGTGTCATTACTTACAGTGCATGTGATTGTATGAGAATAGGCTGTTTTTTTGTCTTCCATACGGAGTACGGAAGCAGTGAAAAGTGGATTCTGAGAGATTGAAGTGAACTCTGCAGCTGAATTGATGTAAGTATCCAAGTTACTTTTATTTAGAGTCTTATTGAAGTGAGATACTTATGACAAAGTGTATGCTCGAATACTTTATTAGAAAGTTACGGTATGTCATATATATAAGTGTGTGTGTTAATTATTTTATGGTGCCAACAACTTACGTGATTTTCATTTTAAAAATTGGGATTTCATAATATGTTACTTATAAATACGCATATTTACTTTTTCGTTGATACGATTATTTTTGACATTTTCCTATTGCTATCGGTAATTCCCTGCCTGCGGGTTGATTCAAGATCAGTGAATGACGTGGCAGTTCCATACTCAGCTACGAGATTATATTAAGAGCCCTTGGAACTGTGGAATTATAAAAAAATATGAAAAGTGCTTAATTCGTGCGATCACTATCTTTACCCTGTTTTATTGCGAATTACAAAAATTGGAAATATACCTATAGTAATAATATGTCGCGGGCTCTTGTAGGTCTACATCCAAGGCGATGACTGACTTAGGAACTTATTGTGAGTTACTCCCAGTCTTGGGTCATGGGATACTCTGTGTTGGAGAGGAAGAAAGGAAAAAACGTTTCCTTTTCGAGAAAGTTACTTCTCCGTAGGTGTAGTTCGGGGGGGGGGGGGGGGGGGGCTGCTGTCTGCCGGCAGGTGTAATACTATTGGAGGGTGAAGAAAAGGGACATATGTACCTTTTCAAAGGAAGAGAGCTCATCAACCTAGGTTTTCTTAACTGTAGGACACCGAAATATTTACTCAGAAATTTGTTGTATTTGTGAGTCCTGGAATTCCAGTATCTGTATTGTAACGTAAAATAAAACGTATTCAATAATTAATTAGACTCTTCTGTACAAATTTGTAACTTTTGAATTTAGAAGATTTTTTTTGTAAATAAGTAATCCATAAGACTCTGTTATCAGTTAGACTGTTATGGGTTCAGGAAATCTCCCTGGGGGGGGGCCAGAGTCTAACCAAAATAGCCAATTTTCCTTCAGGCTGTGATTAATCCAGCCAATCATCATTATACCCCTCCCCTCCTCATTTTTCTTCCTCACAAATACCAGTAGAAATTGATACAACTATGTTGTAATACTCTGGATTGTTTTAAGTGTTTTATTTTTAAATGCCAATATGAGAGCATAATTTAATTACATTAAGTGTTCCCATGAAATTCTGGTTAGATGTTTTCCGTTCTTGGTCCCACTTCAGCATGCTCAAGTGATTAATGCCCAATCATACATTTTTCTTTTGACATGTATTTGACTGCAAATATTTACTTTCTGATTTCAGAATTGAAGGCAGACACCATTCTAGTTCGTGATGAGTTGGCGGGGACGAGGTTTCGCTAGGGATCAAAAATCCCATCCATCTCCAAACTCCAGTTCTCGGCAGAGAGGGAATTCTCAACATGCCTCTTGGAGCGATCTGCCTTTGCGACCACCTGAAGCACCAGGTGAAGGTATGTCACAAACAGAAGGAGCCTTTCAGACAGAACGACGCCGAGGACAAGGAGGTCACCGTGGCCACTCTGTCCAATCCGACAGAGGCCGAGGTGGTGGAAGAGATGGTCGTTTCCATTCAAGAACTGAATACCATGGTAATTCTGGAGAGAAAGCAGAAAGTGGCGGTGCATTTCCAGACGCTAGATGCCAAGGTGCAGCACAAGAATCAAGACACTCGGATGTTCCCGAGCAAACTGACAGTGCTTCGGAATGGAGGTTGATGAAGCAATCAAGTAGGGGTAGAAGACGCCATCAAGAAACTAGTTCATCCAGAGCATTAGTACAATCGGAAGGACCAGGGGCTTTATGCACATCCTCTGGTGCAATTTCACGCACATTTGCTCCACAAAAACGTGACAGATTCTCAGTTGTGTCGCACAGTTCTTTGGGAACTAAAAGGAGTTCACTCCTTGTGAAAGCCAATTTCTTTGCTATTGAAAATTTTAATAAGGATATTGCTTTTCATTATGATGTTACATTTAATCCAGATAAACCTAAGAAATTGCTGCGAATGGTTTTGGAAGAAATAAAAAAAATATATTTCCCTGACAATGTAATAGCTTTTGATGGAGTAAAAAATGCTTACACAATGATTCCTATAGCAGGTGGCAAAGACGAGATAATTGAGCACAAAATTAAAATACCAAACCAAAACAAGAGTCGTGATATTGAATTTAAGGTAGCTATAAAATTAGTAGCCCGTGTAGATCTTTCATTAATAGACCAAAAATGCATTCAAATCCTTGAGGTTGTTCTCCGTTCTGCAGCAGCAGTGAAATATACTTCTGTAGGTAGATCATTTTTTTCACTTAGTAAACCATCTATTCCTTTAATGGATGGTTTGGTAATTCGATCTGGCTTACATTTCAGTGTAAGACAGGGAAATGACAAATTATATGTCAATTTTGATTCCATCCATAAGGCATTTCTTAAAGCACAGCCAATTGTAGACACAATAATGGAATTGTTCAGCTCTTTCTCAAGACCACCTTCTTTAGAAAGTCAGATTAATCAATTGCGAAATATACTTAAAGGAGTGAAGGTTGCATATTCAGTGCCTACAGATTCAAAACCACGTTTTTGCACAATAACAGATGTTTCAAAGCCTCCTGGTGAAATCAGATTTGATTACAAAGGTTCAATAATTACAGTTGAAGAATATTTTAAGAATGTAAAACACTATTCATTGAAATACAGAAATCTACCATGTTTGAAAGTAGGGTCTTCTGCTTATGTGCCTGCTGAATTATGTTCAATAGTTGAAGATCAAGTTGTTCAGAAACACCTGAGTGCTAAACAGTCAGATGAAATGATAAAAATAGCTGCAATTGAACCATCTGAAAGAGTAAAAAAAATTCAAGCTGAGCATGAGTATTTGGATTTGAAAAATTCTCCATTTGCTAAGGAATTTGGTATTGTTGTGAATTCTGAATTTCAGCTAATACAGGGACATGTTATTGATGCTCCTAAGTTGGCCTATAACAAAGGCGTTGTGACTCCTCGATATGGTCGCTGGCATCCTGATGCATCTTTTCTTCAAGGTGCTGCTCTCAAAAAGTGGACTATTTTCATTTTGGATAGGTGCATTGAACGTGAAGATGCTGACAAGTTGGAAAATCAACTGATAAAAGAGGGAAGAGACATGGGGTTAACCATTGATAAACCTTACCCTTTTCGATCACTTAGTACAAAATATGGAGGGAATGTTCAATTCTTTGAAAAGGAATTGTCCAGTTGTAGTGGGATTTGATTTGGTAATTGTCGTAGGGAACAAAAATAAGGATGATGTGTATGCGAATTTGAAGACTGCTGCAGATCGGAAGTTGGTTATTTGTACTCAGTTCATAAAAAGTGCTACTTTAAAAAGGTATAAAGATTACACAAAGATAATTCATAACATTATTCTGAAATTAAATGCAAAGTTAGGAGGTGTGAATCACTCTATAAGTAAATTAGAAATGCCTCCTAAATTTTCTGAATGGCTCTGTTATGTATGTTGGTGCTGATGTAACTCATCCATCAGTTGGAGAATTTGGATCTCCATCAGTAGCTGCTGTGTGTGCAAGTCATGATGCTTCAGGATTTCAGTATAATGGACAAATCTGCATTCAGCCTCCAAAAGAAGAAATAATTAATGATTTAGAAAGAATAATGATACGTAATTTGAATGTATATGAGGAAAAAATGGGGAAAAAACCTGAAATCATATTATTCTTCAGAGATGGTGTTGGAGAAGGTCAATTTGCTGAAGTTAAATCAAAAGAGATAACAGCAATTCAAAGGGCTTGCTCAAAATGTGCCATAACTATAATCCAAAAATTACCTTTTTAGTTGTGCAAAAACGTCATCATGCACGTTTCTTTCCTACTGAAAAAAACACTGGAAAAAACAAAAATGTTCCACCTGGAACTGTTGTGGATAATACAATTACAAATCCTAAAGATCGTGAATTTTATCTTGTGAGTCACAATAGTCCAAGAGGATGTAGCCGGCCATGCAGATACCATTGTTATATGGGATGACAATGAATTAAGTGAGAATGAACTTCAAGAAATTGTTTACTATCAGTGCTACACATATTCTCGTTGTGAGCAAAGTGTCTCATATCCAGCCCCAACTTACTACTGCTCATCATGCTGCTGCTCGTGGAAAACTGTATTTGGTGGGAGAGAAGCACAAGGGCCACTCCAAACAGGTTGGTAGACAACCATCTTCTGAAGACAAACTTCAAGAATTGCCTGGAATGTATTTCATCTAAAACAAGTTTTCTGATAAGTGACCTTGGCATGAAAGGTGTTGTTTTATTCTCCTTTTCTCTGTACTTGTATTCACTTCACCAATTCTGTTTTGTTTCACTGAATAGTCACAAACGGGCTGCATTATCACAAAAGATATAGTTTAACTATTCGATGTTGTGTTTTAAGAATATGTTCCTGACTACTGCTCAGCATTGTCATAAAAACAACCTACTCTCCTGTGAAGTGTAATACCTTGGAAGCTATCCACCTATTGTCACCAAGAAATACTGAACTGCAACTAATAGCACACTTCTGTTCTTAAACAATAATCAGTGTTCAATTGTCATCAGTAATTTGCCACTTATCTTAGGTGAAATCAGAATATAACACTTTCATTAATTATAGTTTCAGTGAAATAATGTTTGAGGAGTGTTGGCATAAATGGAAAATTTTCAATAGCATTGAATGCAATTATAATAAAAATTATAGTTTCAGTCTACAATTCAACACAACCAATACAGATAGTTGTTAGCAAAAAGGTATGCCTTATGATATGAGTGTACCAGTGTGGGGTATGGTCACAGCAAGTGCCAGAAATTAACTTGATGTGTTTAACATCAGTAACTTGGAGGCACCTGCATTTGTGGACTTGACTGCTGTGATCACTTCCTGGCAAATGCCAGAGCAGCAGCCTGTTCAATGAACCATGGACTGTGCACGGTTTCCCTTCCCATCATTGTTTTCAATCTGGGCTAGGCAATATTGAGAAGGATGTAAAGAAGTTTTAAAATCCATCAATAAATGGTTTCCTTTTTAATGAATTGTAATTGTACTGTCCCAAAGTTATTTGAGAAATAATCTTAATCAGCTGTAATTCCACAGGAATATTACAAACTTACATTGTAAAAATTGAAATGGTAAAAATATTTCTCGTTAGTTCCTTGTTTAGAGAATGTTACTACCTAAAATAAATTGAGGGTCTAGTGAAGTTTTAAGACCTTCATGTAATTTGAATTTCAAGTATTTTAAATATTCTGTTTGATTTCTTTAGGTTGCTTCAACCTTTAAATATGTTTCATATTAATTTAATTAATTGAATTTAAATTGTTAGAAATGTTTTTGAACAATATTTATTTTTAAAAGCATTGTACATTAAATTACTCCTGGGTGTAGGACCCCCATCTTGATCCTGGTTTTAATCCAGTTTCCCAGGGATCCGAAGAGCAAATGTTGAGATGGTCCTTAATTAGCATTTGGAAAGTAAATGTAGCTGAACTCCTCCCCAAATATTACATGCTGAGTGATTGTGCTTAATGAATGAAATGATAAATTACTTTATTCAGCAAGATGTATTACATCACTTGCTTGTTATAGCAAAGAATGTGTTTTAAATATTTCTTGTTGTAATGTACTACTTAAGATATAATATTGCAAGAAGGGTTGTGGTTTTCTTCAGGTCAAGAGGATGTATGCATTAATATTTTAGTGTTCAACAAAATATTATAGTGATTCAAATCAATTTAGTTTGTGTTTCTTTAGATTTTTTTTTTGTTTTTACAAAAAAATATTTTCACAATTTACTCTTGAATTTTATAAAAACTGAATGTTTAAAATCTTTCCAAGTAGGAATAAAATGTTTGAATCAGTTCTCTTACATTCATTTGTTGTAGTATCTCTTTATGTCAATAAATGTATTTGAATGACAATAGACTTTTATATTAAACCTCAGTTACACTTATCCAAATCCTCCATCCTTGTTAATTTATTTATAGGCTTTCAGTTGATTTAAAATTCTTCTGCAGGATGCAAAATACAGGTTTTTGTAAGGCTCCCAAGGCACAGTGTAATAGAACGGAGGTAAGAATGAATTTGAAAAATCTTTCCAACTGATGTGCATATGCAATTTTTTTGTGGTTTCTACTGGCCTTTAGCAAAGTTGCATAGCATATTGTCAAATAAAATGAGTATCAAAGGAAATAATATTATTATATTACTTAGTATCAACAAGAAATAAAATTTTCTTACTCCAAAATAAAATTTATAGAAATAATATAACGTTTACCATTGAAAGATTAATGCCTAAATGAAATTGAAACCTTACTAAATTTATTTCTTGTCATGTTCATTAAAGATGGTTCTTGCATGGACCTAGATCATATTCTGCCTTCAGGGATTAGGCTTGTGACTGTTCTGGCTTCTCCACCCATCCTCACATCACCCAGGATCTCTCTTGGCTCTAAGCTATAATGTAACAATAGTTTTGGCAATTACCATTTTTCATTCTCTTGACATATTACTTTTGTTTGTCTGCTATCTTCGATCAGGGACGTTAATGAGAAGATATTCAGTTGTTTTCTTTTGTTGTCACTTTATCCTGTCTTTGAACATTTTACTGAACCCAGGATGGCCATTTCTGAGACTTGTATTGTTAAACCAGTAGTTTTTGGCAAATATATAAGATTCGGAATTGTAGAGGAAGGTGACAACTGCCAATTACCTTTCAGAACTGTATTTGTGTCTTATTGTTTTATCTTTGAGATGTCTCTTGGAAGTTCCACATATTCTTTGATATATGCTAAACTTATTACACAGGCACACAAAATAAAAAATGTTGTCAGACCCAAAGACTTGACACATATTTCTCTATGTATGTTGACGTGCTGAATCCGAATCGGAAGCCAAAGTTGCACCACCATCCTCCTTTTTTTAATTGTGAAAAACATGCGATTACTAGATTCTGATGTCTGGTTGCATTATACTCTACACAAGCTATAAGTTACCTGTTCCAAGGCTTGACACATTTCTCTATGTATCTAAAAGCAGAATTCCACGACCACCCAGTTTTTTTAAAAAACACGAAGGCAACTTTCAGTGGTGAATGAACAGAAATACATTTATTTTATAAGTATACAGAACAGCTTGCATGTCGTATCAAAATGTGAATTGAAAATCATTCATTTGAAGAAGTCTTTTTTTATTACTTTGATGCTGGTGTACAGTCTAAACGCAGCTTCGATTTAATTTATGTAAAATTTCCAATTTTTGTGGATGTAGCAATACCAATTTCAGAATGGTTGTGGATGTTTCAATACAGAATTGACTATGCTGTTCAAATGCTTTCAGAATCTCTAAATTTTTTACAGAAAATATTTTAACACGTTTCACAAGTTTTTCCTATGAAATCTTACTCATTGGCAAATGAATGTAGACTTGAAGAAACATTTTCATAAAAAGCAAAAGGTTTTTTTTAGGATAATATCTTATCCACTAGCCTGTACTGTCAGTCATGCAACTTCAAAGAAAATCTAAACTTTAAAAAATCTTTGTACGTGTATTAATCTTAATTTTTAATTTAAACTAACTGAAAATAAAAGTGAAAGCATTTGCTTTGTACTTTTAAACATCAAAATTTGAATCCAGCCCTTATGTGAAGTGCTGATTCAATAGTTTTTTCCTGTGGTATTCTAATTTTCCATTCTAGTAACTGCAAAACCAGTGTTTTACAGGCAAACAGTTGTACTGGAGTTCACTCTGAATTGACTTTGTCAATAGTTAGAGGCCAATTGTCAGGGAAGTTTGTGCTGCTTTGAAAAGTCATGAAACTGATGCCAAATTGTTAATTTTCCTATTCATTTTGAGATAGATGTGCTGTGGTAATAATTGTGTTGGATATGGCAAATGACAGTGGAAGTCTTGGCCTTCTATCTGCATAATTATTATTGCTTTATTATTATGAATTAACATGCATCTGCATGTGTTAAAATTGCAATTTTTTATTTAAATAACACATTGCAATAAAATGTAATAACAATAGTTAATAAATATAATAATGTTTCAATTTTGTTGGGATGTCAAAAAAAATCAAGAAATTTGTCGCTGAATGGATATTCCAACATGATAGAATACTCAGTGAGAACTTCACCGGCAAAGAATGATATGGTTTTAGGAAAGCCAGAGGTGCAAAGGATGTTATCTTCACAGTTAAAATAATATTAGACATGTTGGCAAGTTCCTTTCATTTCTCTTATGTTATTTGCAGATTTTAAAAAGACGTTTGGTGAACTGGACCATAGACTAAGGACATCTTTACTCTATGACTGGACTTAAATGTGGGAAACCATGGAAGAAGGAATATTAGAAGAAATAAAAGTAACACAAACTACAGAGGGACTCAAAAATCACCATAAAAATGAGCAATGAGAATCATCACAAACCATTCTCTTCAAGCAGAGGACTGAGCCTGGGATGTGGTCTAACATTCAATAATTATACCATATACACAGTATGTTTGCAGTACATCAGTTCTTTACTACCAAGAATATAAAAAATGTTGCTGTTCAATAACACAACACATAAAGAGGAAATATTTAATGCTGATGCTTCCTTAGGTGGGCTAATACTTCCTTTGAGCCTTGATGTCGCATGATGTATCATAAGCAGCGTTGCATGATGTATCACTATGAGATATACACAGTATGAAATAAAACTATCAAATACTGGCATTTATCAGCCAAAATCAAAACTTTAATTTTTGGGGGGATTTTTCTGGTGTTCCTTGATACCCTATGAAACTAGAGACCCATCTCACTTGGTCAAAGAATATATAATTTTCTTTTAATTTCTAGGTACATTGGAAATAATTAATATGGATGAGGGGTTCCCAATGGAGTAGTGTAGACCCTGTGAGGTTTGATGAAATTTTGAAGGGGACCCGTGATAAACAAGGGGTAGATTGAGGCAGGGGCGAATTCAGCCAATCCTTGGGGGGGGCATCGTAATTATAGATTATTGTTAATTAATAAACATTTGTTATATTGTGTATTATTTATGTACCGTAGATATGATACTATATAATATTGTTTAAATAATTACATAATTTGAATATAAACAAACATTTAATCAATTTTGCCAAATATAGGAAGGTAAGCAAAAACTCTAGGCCTGGGGGATCATGCCTGCGATATACGATTTCAGGCATTGTATGACTTGGACATTTTTTTTTTAATATGGTAAATTTGAGTCTATGATCATGAGCAATACAATGTGGCATATACGAAGTTTCTAAATTCCTAAATGGGAGAGGGAAATTTAAAAATACAATATTGATAATTGCAATTTTTTTGTTAAATGAAACCTGCTCTAAAAAATCAGCTCTTTAAAAAAGCTCATGAGGAATTTTTTTTACAAATATGAGAAGTTTGGAATAATTGTTTTTGTTTTTTAAATTGCAGATTCAAATTTCCCACACTTCTTTGCTAGAATCTTTGAGGAGTTATCAAGTTGCATTGCAACAATGGGAATCTATAAATAACTGGTAGGTTGGTAAATTTACATCATTGCACTTGACCAGGTTTGTTTGCGCAGTGAATATGGCATCTTTTGTGAATGTGGTCTCTTTCTGAATCTATTTTGTTCTTATCCCATGACTACCTCACAATAACAGTTCAGTCTGTTTCATAATATATTGGTTAATAGTTTTGCAACAGTTGACAAACTATGGATAGGAGACGGTGACTCCTCTTTAATAATCACAGTTTGTTTTCACTCAAATTTATTATCAAATAATCTGTTTGCCATTCTTTTGGGTCTGGGTACTCTTCCCAAGCTTTCGAGAACAACTTACAATTATTACAATAATAATGTTTTTAAAAATCATACAAAAGGATTTAATGAAAGTTATACAATTTTACAAGAAAGAAATTTTTAAGGCAAATAATGGCAAAGGCCCTTTTTTGAACTTCTGAAATAATCTGTGGGAATCCCATTTTGTCATGAATATATAAAAATTTGTTCAATGATATCTCTGGTACACTAATGTATATTTTCCTCTATGGAATTTTTATCATCCATTAAAACTTTAAAAAATAAATGTTTTGTAATAAACTGCACTTAATTGCAGTATTTGCAGTAAATGCACTGCAGTAAATTTGCACTTATAACTAGCTTTATTTTCTGTAATATCATTTAAATTATATGTGAAACAATTGAAATATACTTAAATCCATTTTATATTTATTAAACTTTCATATTAACTCACATCTTTAAATAATGCATAATGCAGACAACGCATATACTTCTGTACTTGACAGAATGTCCAATTATTTATAAACTGAATCTTTAAGCAGGTTACAGATGTTTCTATAGGTGATTTGAAATCCAGGATATTTCTGGAGCATATGTTTCTCACAAAGATTTTGGATTTAATTAAAACTGCTACAAAGGAAATATTACTATATAATATAAATAAAGAAGTGACGTCAATGATTATATTTACAGTGGGGTATGGTGTATTGTAATAACACCACTTATACAAGTAGTCTTTGTACTATTATGATTATTTTTCATTTTGACTTATCAACTACATCCCCTTTAACTTTTCTACATACAATGTAATTCGATTATTTTTCCTAAGTTCAATTTCAGATGAAATTCATTGTATCTCTTCCCCAAAATTTAACAACTAAATAGTGTTTCCTGATTCACTTAACACAGATCAATCTTTCAAATTCAAACAATTACTTTGTTGAACATTTTATCAACCAACCCCAATTGTAAACAATGATTCAAACTTACTAGAAACACCACAACTTTAACTAAAACTTCAATGTACAAGTTTTGGTGGGTGGAAAAGGTATGTAGGCCTTATGTTACAAAAGAAGTTTAAGTAACATAGTAAGTATAGTAAGTAACATTAAGAAATATTAAAAGAGGAAAGCGCTGTGGAAATCCCAAGACTGCTGAACAACAGGGAACAATGGGGAAGGAAATTTTCTACTGAGGTCCGACTCTGAATAGATTCAATAATGACAAAACAAACCACAATTAAAATAAATAAATAAAAAAATAAAATAAAAAGAATATGTCGTCTGTGAGCCTTGATATTCTCCAGTGTATGTTGCTAATTCTGATGAGACAGGCCTACTGCACACGAGCAGAAAACCTGTCAGAATACTATTTGCCTTTATTTATTTACACTACTGCTGTACAGCAATTATCTTTCAATCACCGGCATGACACACCCTTTTGTTGTGATCGACCTGGGACCAACCGGGACTGACCCTGGACTGCCCTGGACCGACCTTCTCTTGTCCGCAATAGGCAAGTTCTGGGCAAGATTGCATGGACACGGTGAAAGAAATTTCTACACCATGACATGACCGTGACCATGTGACCCTGATGTGACCATTGATGAATAGTGTTGTTCTAAGATTGCACTGTGCAAGAGTCATTCGGGTGAATCAGGAGCAGGAGTGAATCATCCGCAGCATGCAACGAGTAAACAAAGTGCAACACAATTTGCCAGAAAGGGTCAGAAGCGTGGCCAGAAGCAAAGAACAAGAAACAATCTACGCTGCTGTTGGTGAGGTTGACGCGAGTTGAGGGCAGTTGACTCGTTGAGGGAGATCAAGTCGTCGTTCATCGGATGTTTACGAGGTATACATCATATATACTCTCTGGTATACATAATATTTTCAAGGTTATTTGAATACTTGTAGTGAAACTATTTTTTTTTATATCATTCTTAGCACCATTCTCTGTCTTGGATACACAGTGAGTAAATTGTCGACGAAAACCGAAAGATTTACTCCATGGTAATTGTGTACCATATCAATTTCATCTTTGTAATGAATCGCAACAGTACTGCATTTTTAGACATTTCTGGAAGAGCAATGAGTAGTAGCAAGTGCGTTGGTAGTTTGTTGGTTTTCAAGTACATCTGAGGAAAAAGAAAACAAGTGGTGTGTGTCATTTTGTGATTACTGTCGAAGGTACTATACCACTGTTCTGAACTAGAAGATGGTACGTGCTTGTGTGACGCATCTTATAAAAAATAGTTTCGGTGGTTTCGTTGTACAACAGCTTCTCTCTTCCATTACGGCCTTGATGGTGACAATAATTTGACAAGTGGTGAAGCGTCATTGCGTAGGGTGCTGAATGTCCTTGCTAAAATATGACTGGTATGTCATTATTCTTGACAACAGTTTGTGTTATTTTGAAACTGGTCTGTGGTTCTTTGTTTGGACATCAGTAGTTCACCTGTAAACATTGCACAGGAATATTTTTGCAGAAAACAATGCTGGGCTCGGAATGAATCAAGATCTCGAAACGTTGGTTGATGACGAACCAGATACACGGTTAGAACAAGGAACACTTAGTTTTAACGAATCCCCTGGAGTTCACAGTCAAGCTAGTGCGTACATAAGTAAGTACTGTAATTTGAACGATTTATTACACAGTAGGACCTAATTGAAAATCTATCTATAAATCAGTATTAAGTTTAAGATCGTTTTCAAGATAATGTTTGGTTTTTGTTCAGACATACTTATTCATTGAAGATTTGTTTGATTTAAATTCCAACCTATTATTTTTCTTGTGGATTGTACAATCTATATTTTTTGACTGAGAATAAAATTGGAATACAAAACATTTCGCCTGTACTGAAACGTTTCCAATTTATATTTTCTTAACAGACAGAAAATGCTGTGAGAATGTTTTGAGAGGAATTTAAGTCAAATATCCTCATTTATGCAGTCTTTTTCTTGTTTGTGGTTGTTTCACATTAGCCTTTTGTGTTTGAATTTGATAATGCAACTGCCTTTAATTTCTATATTAAATTTCAGTAGCCAGTGCCACTTTCTTTATCTTGTTTTTAGGGGCATCCTTTTCAGCTATTGGTTCAGTTGTTGGCCATTGGAACACGTTATTTACTTTTCTTCCATTTCCTTCAATTTTAACTTCTGTATGTGACAGTTATTTTTTACTATCTAATACACTAGTATGTACAGAGTGTAGATTCCAACCAATAAGTAATACAAAGAAAGTTAGTTAATGCTTCAGAAAAACAATGTTAACATTTCAAAAGAAATGTGTCTTTTGAGGTCCCTACCTATTACTAATACTAATTCCAGAAACAGTACACATTTTTTTCTTCTTCAAAACAAATCTTCAATTGATCTGGTCAAGCCCCAGACCCTGAAAATTTTAAAGGAATTATTTCATTATATGCGATATTTCATAAGATGCTTTTTGAGATATAGTTCTTTTCTGAAATATGATCCCAATTGTTTTTATATTTTTTGCTTGAATAAAAGACAGTGTATTTGTGAATATGATGAAGATGCATCATATTCATTAAAAACTGAATTTTAAAAAATTGCAAAAATTTAACTATTTCCAATCCTGGCATACATTTTTTATAATGAAACTAACAATTTCTTTCTTAGTGCAGTCTATTCCATTTTAGATTTATCACTACACAAATCTATGAAGCCTGGCAGTTATTTTAAATATTAACAAAGTTGCATGAGTGTTTTAAATGTTTCTGTACTCTGTGAATACATCTTCAAATTTCATAAAAAAAATAACTTTAATAACAGATTTCCTATCAAGATAAGTAAACAAATTAGTTTTGCAGAAATTTTGAAATATTGAAAGTTACTTTAGTTCTGTACCTCATAAGTTAGTTAGTCGTGAATAAAAGATTTATGTCTTTAATGTCAGTCATAATTTTGCTGGCCTTGTGGCCGAGATCGCTAGAATGCAGGAACAGAGAAATACTCTATATTGGGTGAAATTACTATTCAGTAATAACAAGTGGTAAGAACTTTGGGTCTTGGTGCGCCAACCTTAAGTTTTGAAGACTTACTCTGCCATCATGAAAGAATGGTGGGAAACTGACTTTATTTATTATTGTAGTAAAAATGAGCCATAGTTGTGAATGCCTGAAGAATTTATATGCATGCTCACAGCACCAAAACTTTTTTAAGTGCTAAACTTTGGTTATAATTTAACTAAACCTGTAATCCTAGGTGAAACAAAGGAGGGGACCTTCCTTAATCTCTCACATTTTTTTTCTTTCTAATTTTGCTCAATTTATTCGAGGCATTTAACACATCATAATTTATGTCAAAATATATTTGTATTATGATTCCACATATTTTAAATTTCAAAATAACATTTTTTTATTGTAAAAAAAGATCATGGGGGTGCCCAAACTGAAAATGACCCCTCCTGCAATGACCCCTTTCTGGGTATGCCCCTGAGCTACTTGCAGCTGTGAATTTTATATTGATAACCTACAAGCCTTTCAATGGGCAAGACCACATCATACCAAAGAGGAGGAATTGTTTCTGGAAATCTCAATCATTCTGTTAGAAATGTTATGCATCCTTGTACATAAATTATTTACATGTTAGTCGTAAGAAAATCAAATTACAATCAATTTCAACACTTTCCATTTGCCCAATTACCATTCAGTCTGTACATCACAAATGCTCCTTGTTACATCCCATGTCCTCAAATAAGGACTGGTAGTGTTTCAACAACAGTAATCTAAAGTCAGGTAAAATCATTATGTTTTATGAGGCAGAGTGATTTTGAAGAGATATCTCTAGGTGAAATTTCACTTTTTACAAAAAAATAATTTTGGTTGTAATGGATTAAAAGAAGGTTTTTCAGTTGTTCAATATCCTGATACTAATGCTAATTATGTATTTGCAAATGAAATGTTCTATCAATTGCTATGATTATTATTTTCTACATATATCAATCACATACTTATTTTTATTGAAGTTGTCTTTTAAATGTTTCTGTTGTGATTAGTTTTATGTTTTTTTTATTGCCCGTTGTAAAATTGAAAAAATTTTGTTGTGTATAAAAGGCATTAGTACTACTGAATTTAAATACCGTGAATACTGAAAGTAGAAAATACTTGAAAACAAAATGCTTAAGTAAAATATGTAGTGTTTAAGTCTACCGTAATTTAATATTTCTTTCTCAGTCATTCATCTATCTTGTCTTGCATTCTCAAAAAGTATGCTAATGTAAACAATGAGATCTGTGTTAAAACCATGCATTTTACCAATTAAGAGAAGCAGTATATGTAAAGAAAGTGTATTGTTGCTTAATGTGTTAATTTTTTATTTTTAGGATCTTGGGCAAAAGTTCCTCGAGGAGTCATGGCGCAAGATGTTATAACTAATAGTAATGGGGTTGATGAAGAAGTGTGTGCCTATCCTATATTAAAATTTGAAGTTGTGTCTGCAAGAACTGTTGATTTGGAAAATGAGAAAAAACACGTGGTAAAGTACAAAACGGAACAAAATATTTCTCAACTACTGTGTTGTTGTACAATGTTTCTCAACTACTGTGTTGATAGAGCAGAAACAGGATGCAATAGGTTTACTATTATTTGATAATTCTAATTAAAACCATCTTATTCTGGGGTGGTGATGAAATTAGATGGTTTTAATTATGGACTTGAATCCTATTTATTGATTCAAAACTAAAATTGTTGTGTATTTCAAATTTTTTCCAAATTGTGTTTTGTTTTGATATCATTCATTCAATGAACAAACAAAATGATCTTTAGCAATTTTTATATCACCATCTGAAAATTTGAAAAATAAAATAGCTTTAAATTATTATAACTATAAAGGAAAAAGTAGATGACTGATAATTTTGAGAACTTGCATGACTTGTTAACTTGAAGGAAAGCCAATTCTGCTTCGTAACTATGTAATATTCTTTACTATTACAAAAAAAAATATAAAGGGTCCCTCAAATTAACATATAGGGAGTGGATTTCTATGATTTTGCATATTTTTGCGCATTGCTTCAGGGCATAGCTAAGTGAAATTTCTTGACATTTAGTTAGAATTGGCTACTATGAAGAGTAATATGTTAGTGCATATTTGACAGATTTTTCCTGTTTGTGCCTATTCATGTAATTATAGGGGGAATATTTTGCATATTTTGTTAAAATAGAGACTTACCTCTAAAATGTTTCAACTTTCCAAATCTATTTATTTGTGAGCATTCATTGATTACAAAGAGCTTCTCACAGTTTGCAGTTTTTTCTTTTCTATAGACAACATACCCCCACTAAGGCAAATATTTACTTTAATTATTTCTCTCACAAAGTAAGGTAGATTATATTGTGTTTGCGCCATTATACGCCATATTTTAGGACATAAAATTTCTCTCCTTATTAATATAAATGTAAATTACATTACATTTTAACTTCAATAACTGCTAAAATTTTATTTTCAGTTTTATAACTTAAATATTAACTATTAAATATTAAACGATACTTTAAATATTTATTAAAATATTACTTAAAGAGATATTGAATGATCTTATCCCCATGCATACATTTGGCATTTCCATTAAGGACTCCTCCCCCCCCAAGTTAAAATTAAAAATGAATAAGAAATTATTTTTAATAATAATTATCTACTATTATAATCCCCAAATTCGTTTATGTGTGCTTGATATGTAATGCATTGAGGTGATAGAATAATTGAGATTTTCATTGGTGATAAAGTTGTTCATAAGTAAACAGGTCATTTAAAGAGAAAGGTATAAATACAAAATAGATTTTTTAACTTGTATTAAATACAAAAATTACAATATTTTCCACTACACAACATTTGATGTGGTTTCACATTACACATTTGTTGTTGGATTTTTATAGCATGCTTTTGGTATGTGATGGATGTCAGTATTTGTAATGAGAACTCACTGAGTGTGATAAGTAATCTGCTATTCCAATATCATCTACCAACAGTAACCGATGGATTGAGGACTCTTGTATGGTATTAAAAATATAATTTGGTTACATTAACACCAGTGATTAATGATTTATTTTATCATTTTATTTTGTAAAAACAAGATCAATTCAAAACTGTACTGAACACAGTGGAGTGGAGCATTATTTGTGAATTAATTTATGAAAACTTAGTAATGTTTCATTAATTGTTTTTCTTTTCTTTGAATTGAAGGCTTACACTGTAATGGTTAGAAAGGATGGAGCAGTGCAGGATCCACATCCTGCTGTCATAGAAAGACGTTACACGGACTTCTTGGAGCTCTATGAATCTCTGAAGAGAGAGTTTCCAACATTAATGAACAGTTAGTATAAATAATAATAATAATGGTGATGTGAACATAATATTGCTGGACGAAATAAGTGAACTTAATAATGAAGCACATTTAGTGCATTTACACTTCCAAGTACTTCAGTAATGTTAAACAGAAATCACAGGACAGTGTCAAAAGGAGAGGATTCCTGAAACATCTGTTGGAGTCTATGAAAAATCTTTATAAAGAAATTAATATATAATTAATGTAAAATTGAGAGGAAACTGTACTGGAGAGATCTATTCTGACAGAGGAGTACGAAAGGCTGTTATGTATCACTGACACCTTTTAATATGCATTTATGACTTGTTTAGAACGTGAAAGAACCATGCAGATTGACAAATTTATTTTCAAAACACATTTTTACGCTCTTTTAAATGCTAATGATAAAATCCTAATACAGAATAGAATACGTTTTAAATTGTCAACAGAAAAAACAAAGCAGTGGCATTTACATGAAACCTATATGTGAGAGTGAAAATAGTTGTAGATTCTCTGTTGTATGCTGTGTGTGTTGTATGTTGTGTGCTGTGAAAATAGTTGTAGATAGTCTAAAATAGATTATAGTGCAATTATAGTGCATTTACAGGTTATTAAAAATTTATAATATCATATTTTAGAAAGATATTTATGTAGAATGAAATCTTAACTAATTGTCAGTCAAGTACATATTACAGTATTAAATATATTTACAAATCAAAAATTGGACCAGATGTTATTGGTTATGTAAATTCCTCTTCAGAGTAGCAACAATGTATAGAATATTCCTGCCAGTATTTTTTAGTACATTTAGCCTTAACTTTTCATAGTAAAAACATTACATTTTAATAATACATTTAAATCAATAGAATGAATGTGTATCTGTTGTTCATTATGTCATTTTCAAGATCAACTACAATAAAATTGTTGGTCTTGGTCATTTTGTTTTGTGAATTATAACCATTCTATTGAAAGCAGTTGACATTAGTGTAAGCAAGCATGTAAATGTGAATGCGAATGTGAAGTTATACACGATGCAAGGATATCCTTGCACATGAGATTATAGTTGAAGTGATCATAGCAAATTTAAATTTGAAGATTGACTGTTTTTTAATGCAATGATTAGTTGGTGTGTATAAACACAATATTCAGCAATTGTCTGAAACTTGTCCCATTTACGAAAAAAAATTCAGTGATCATAATTATACATAATGTATTATGTATATCCTTTGACTGCTACGCAGATGTGCCCGCGCCTCCCCTAGGTGCTTAGTCAGTGTGGATTCTTAAGGAGCGCTAATGCGACCCACTTACTGGGAACGGAGAGGCTGTGTTCAGCACATTCTTTTCATCCTCTGTGCTCTGGGCCTGGGACTCGCACTGGGCAAGTTAAAAAGTGTTTGCTGTATAATGTTTCTGTTATTTAGAATTTATTAATTTTTATTAGCCATATGTAACAAATGCCGAAAGCCTTATCAAAATCAAGGGAAAAATTTGATCGAAATCTAAACAGCATAACCAGAATAAAAGGCACAAGTTAATTATGTAAATCCAGGAGCAAGAATGTATGAAATGCAGGAAAGCACTACAAGGAGTAAGGCTATTTACAGAAGGTCGAAGAGAGGATGGCTGGTAGAGGGGGTACTTAAGAATGCAGAAGTCTAAATTGCACAGCCCTCAGTCTACGCTACAAAAATAAAATCAATTTGGTCTAGTAGCATGCAAATAAAATTCACTCGACCCCATGGTGACTAAAGTCCCCGTAGCTCCTGGAGCACAGCAATACCCTAGTGACTACAGTCATGGCATGAACTGCATGTGGTATCTAGTCACCATTAGCAGTCAAAGGGATAACATGAAACATTTTTAATTTTCTGCATGGTGCATATGAATTACTTCTTTTCTGGGACTTAGTGACAGCTCTTGCTTTTGTGCAGTGTAATCACAAGGGTTCAGTAAGTGTATTTTTTAAATCTATTGCTACATTATTATTACTGAATGGAGATGGACCCAGAGTTTTGGGTAAGAGAGACAAATCCATTATCAAGGCAGTTGAAATTCACAAGAAACACTCTAAGAGCAATGATATAACCATCTAAAGTGATAATACAAGACTGACAATTTGGCTTTAACTCAGCAATGGAGGAATCCGGAACAAGTGTCCTGATGTCATCCCGTATGATGAATAATAAGAGTCTTTGCTAAAGTTGAAGAATTAAAATTTGGGAGTAATCGCTTCGGTTATTCAAAAGTTTTTGCAGAACAAACCCACTTACCCTCTCACAGCCATCCATTTGTATATATTAAGATTGTTGTGTTCTTTCTTTGTTGATATTAATGTAAGTTAATGAAAATGTTATAGCTGTTGTTTATGCACTTGTTTTGCAGTTAATTATTTAAATGATATCTTTCTTTCTAGATGTGACTTTTCCGAAGAAGGTTATTTTGGGAAACTTTGCTCCTGGAGTAATATCAGAACGTAGTGCTGGTTTTGAGGGTCTTTTGGAACATGCAGTCAGAGAACAAAAGCTGCGAGAATCGTCAAGTCTCACAGAGTTTCTTCAAGGTAGAGAACAACGAGAAGCTCGCAGATGGATGGAGGCTCAACGCTACGATCAGGCTGTGCCTTTGCTGGAAAATTCTTTCCGATTGCTCAACAAGCTTCACACTGACAGACACCCAGCTGTGATGCTAGCACTCTGTCAGCTGGTAGCTTGCAGTCATGCAGATCCTACCTCGGCCACACCGGAACGCTTTGCTGATCTTGCTCTTCATAGATTTGAAGCTGTTAGTGATGTGGATCTTTTGCAGTTTTATGTCCCTTTGCTTCAGCTATGTGTACGCCTGTGGTGGACTCTGGGACGTGACAAGAGGCCACTTGAGGCTCGGCTTAATGATCTGAAACGCAGAGGTCATAAAGTAGATGGTTGTCCTTCTCTTTTAGAAGCAGTCATGACCAAAGATAAATTCAATTCTTAAAATTATGATTCAAGTATTTCCAGGTGAAATGCAGCTATTGTCTGTGAGAAAGTAGAAATCATTACATTCTCATTTTAGTTGGCGAAACGATGTGTTTGTTTGTATTCCAAATTTATCATTTTGAGTTTCATCTTGTCAAATTTGAATTGATGCATATGTATGAAATTTCAATAGCAGACAAGCTCCTCGCTTTTCAAATTAGTTAATGAAAAGTTGGCTTGAGAGAGAGTGATAAAATGTTAACTGTTCCATGGTGTGTCATTCAGTGTTAGTTCCAGTGCTCAAGCAAAGCTACAATATTTTCAAACCATGTGGCTGTAATTGCAAAATTCCCAAAATTGTATGAAAATAGAAACATTAAGACAAAAAGCAAGTCTTCCAACTTATAGCCATGTTTAATTATGAGCTCACACATCCTTCACTTGCAGTGATTGAAACACTTGTTTACAATATTATTTTCCTATATTGATCTACTTCCACTGATGAGTGTTGGCAGCAAAATGTAAGCATTTTCCCACTAGATTTCCTCACTCAAGTAGCAGTGCCTTGTTATTCTTTTGAGTGGTTGGTGTTCCTTACCACAGTGTAGGTAACCAATAGTGTGTGTTCTAGAAATCAGTAGACTGCATCTCTAGTCATGGAGTCTTTTACATATCCATCACTGCTCAGTATGTACATTTGTAATTGTAAGTGTAAATTGTAATATAAATATGGAATTACTAATGCTTTAGTAATTAGCAGGATAGTATGAGGTAATCCTTTGCTTTATCCATCACTGTTATTTTAAAAGCTCCATATTGGAAAATATTTACTTTAATTCTTTACTAAATATTTATATCATGCCAAATTTTATTGATAAATGTGAATTGTTATTAAATGCACAGTTATTAATAATTCACCGTATTTATGAGTGGGAATGAGAATGATGCAAGTAACAATCATTTCTACTTACAAGATCAGTATTAAAAAATTGACCAAAGTGAAATTTTCTCTTACTAACTCTTATTATAAAGGAGTTTTGTCCAAACATTTTTACCATAATTTCAAAGAAGAATGAATGGCAAGAAAAGAGATAAAATGTTTAAGGCATAGAATTCCTTGTGGATTCCAGTTTTTGAATCTCTAACTAGACGTATGTTGTACTGGAAGATGTTTTCAAATACAACACAATACAATGTAGACCAGCCAAAATGACAAATTTATAAACTGAATGAAAGCCTTTATTACCCCTCTTTATTACAAGTAGTGAAATGATGAAATTTTAAAATTTAGGATTGTGAATAATTAGAAAGTATACTGTTTATTGTTGTATTGTAGATACAAATTGAGTAAACTTGTGTTGCAGGATTATATATTTCAGCCGCAAAAACATCTCAAAAATACTTTTTATGTTTCTAAAGCATGACAATTTTCAGTATTTCATTGCCTAAGTAATAAAAAATAGAAATAAATCTGTGACAAAATCATGAAAAGATGCAATGTAGAGTAACGAATGTAATGTGTAAAAAAAAAAAAAATAGTTCCCACGAGTATGAAATTGTGCCATTAAGTCCAGTACCTGCAGCTCTGAATTTCTTGTTTATATAGAAGAAATCCAGGACATTTATTAATTTGAGTTTTTTACAGCTTCATTTTGGTAAATTTGTCTTGTTAGTTTCTTATCATGTTTTTCTTTTTTATTAGAGAAAAAGGTGTGGGGAAAGAGAAACTGCTAATTGATATTCTGTATTAAACAATAAGAATGGCAGAAGTTACAGTATTTTATCATTTGGTTACATTAAGTTTTCTTTTCCTTTTCTTTCTTTCTTTTTTTACCTAGTTTCTTTCTTTCCACTTTTAGTGATTCTTTATCAATTACATGCACAAAACTAGAGGCTTTTGTGTTTCAACAATGTTTTGAAATTTTATGAAATAAATCACATTAGTTCTCATGCAGCAGCATGTAATTAAGGAACGAGAAATGTGTTGAATGTTCTCTAGTATTTGGGATACTTAATTTTCCAACATTTCTTTTGAGAACATAACTTCTCTAATATCATTCAGTACATTGTAATGTTTTAAAATTCACAAAATCCTGAAAGTTGTGCATTAAATTATAAAACATTTTTCCTTCATTAGGTTGTATGAATTTTGTGACTTCATTTTTGTAATTATTATTTCTTGGTTGCAGAGCCAGTTAATTGTCTAAAATCAGTATTTAGAATTAGAATTTCTTTTTGAGAGGAGAGATGCTCAAAGTAGATTAAGCAAGTGATCTAAGTTATCATTAGTATTAAATCATTTTGGCTTCAGAGCTTGTTTTATATTTTGTCAGATTATTATTTTAATATTTTGTGTAATATGTATATTTTATATTGTCATTTTTGTGAAAAAACTATATTTACCTAAATATCAAATAAGTAGTATTTTTTCCAGTTTTCTTTCCCATAAAAATTGTGGGTTATTTTATTGTGGAAATGGTTGGGAGGGAGAGCTGCTAAAGTTTAATACTACTACTTACGATGTGTATACATTATATAATTAATGTAAAGTACTTTTTTAAAATTTTGTTTGTTGTGAACTAATTTCCTAATGCAAAGACATGGGTTGTTTTATTTTCAGGTACATTTTGGAGAACTAATACCAAGTTATAAAAATAAGTCATATTATGAACATATATTCGGATAAATACAGTACTTGTTGTAATTAGAAACATTGCTACTTTTCATTGCTTGCTGATTTTAACTGTCTTGTTATAGAATATGAAGTTCAGACTGTCATTTTAATAGGAAATATTTGCAGTGAAATTAAATTTTAGGTTTCAAAGTCATTTTAGAGTGAAAGAACTGAAATAAAAAATATTCATTAATTTTCCTTATGACAAGTTAATTTTCTCTTTTATGAGAAAATAAAAGACTGCTTTGGTTTAGCTTTACCTGGCAAGGACCAAAAATTTCTTACTGCAAAGTGCATGAAGTTTTCAGTGATACTCAATATGTATTCTGATATCTACCATTTATTTATGTGAAAAAGCATTATATTGCAGTTCTTGTAAATTTTTAAATAAGTTACCACTACCCAACCTTAATAAAATATTTCTCTCATTATTACTAAATGTAAATTTGTGATTCAGCACCCTTGTGTATAACAATGTGAACTCTGAAGAATTTACATGAAATATATTAGTTTACCAAATAAGTAATATATTAGTGATTCACTCAACTTGTTACACATTTTTTTATGTAAACATCATTAAACATAACTGAATACATTATTTCTTAGTTCATGTTAATACTCACAAGGGTGTAGATATGGTTATTCAAATGGTAAAAGAATTGGTCTGTGTGTTTGATGGTGTTGACATTATAGTTAATAAAAGATGGAAAAAGAACCTTGAGTTGGGACTGAGCTGGTGTGCAGTATTGTTAAATTATATTGATTTGTTAAAATAATGCTTAGGGCAATAAAGCATTTCTGATTTAGTATTACAGTTGGATATGAGTTGACAAAATTCTTTTGTAAGTCACTGAGTTTTTAACTAGGCAATTATGTATTTTAATGTGGTTAGTATTGCTTTAGTACTTTTCATGTAAGGTATTCATTGATAACTAGATAAAAAGTGATATAATGATGCGTATATTTTAAAATGCTCATAGCCAAAGAGTTTGATGATAACAAAAGATGAAATTTATACACCACATGAAAAGCTTGTAGCATCTATTCTAGAATTCAATGATGTATCCATTTCTGATTTCTTTCTTATATCATATTGTCTAAATTTATTAATATATGATGAATGAAGAAATGTGCAAATATGAATAGTTTATAAAACATTGTGAGATCCAGGTTTGAGGAAGATATGTCTCACTCCTACAAGTTAAACATCAAATGAAATTCCTCTTCTGTTTCTGTTGTTTTATCTCAACTAAATACTATGTTCAAATAAACATTGTGTGAAATCGTACATTTTGCTGTCTTATTAAATAGCATTTGGCTGACACTTGATATGTCAATTAGGTAGTGGTGTGGCAATGTTGTGTTCTGTCAGCAGATGAGTTTTCAATTCTGTAAACTATTCTTATGAAATGATCAGTTGTTCTGAATTTCACTTGCAGCTGCTATTCTTATTAAATAATACACTGATATTTTGAAAATAAAACATATATGAATTATTTGCTAGATTTTGCTTTCCGAAGTGCATTATTTTATCAGCTTTTAATTGTTTCAAAATCTTCTTTTATTAATTTAGTAATTTTGTAGAGCATGATCTTCACCTGTGTACAATTTTTACTTTAACTTTAAATAGCAGATGTTTTAGGGCTTAGGTACCCTGGATATGACATGTTCAAGTATTTTTTTCCTGAAGTGAGCGTAATAGGTGAAGCTGATTATTATCTTTAACCACTTTTACTCTCATATTGAAAAACTGCATAAACAAGTAAGTCTAAAAGAATTATTTCATCATATAATAGTAAAAATTAATAATCACGGTTTGTAGTACATTTCACACCTCTTAAAATTGTGCATCTAGGATCAAAGATTTAAAGTATTTATAAGCCTGACATTGTAGTTATTTTTGTCAATGGTTTGGAATTTTCACTGATGATACTGTAGAAAAATCAGATACCAAATTTTCTTGTTTAGATTACAAGAACTGTCCCCCAAGAAATTCGAATCATGGATCGAAAAAACCACAAAACTGGTAACAATGCACCATGTCGCGCACCCTCGATCTGATGTACTGTGACGGTCCATTCGGACGCATCCCATTAAATATTAATAAACGGGACAAAATTACGAAAGTGACATATTTTAGTAAAGAGATAGTCGAAGGTGCAATGGTGAAGATAAAAAGTGTTATTTATTTCTAAAAACCCAATGAACTATGTTGTTAGTAGACCCGTAAGAAATAATTGAGTAAAAAAAATATCATTTACGAAGTAAATAAACAGTCGCACGAACTCCATATTATTTAGGAATAAAGAAAACTTAATTAATAAATGTTTGTTTATTAGGCAAAATTAAATATGTTTTACACATGATGAACAATTACACAAACGTTTAAATATAATAAGATTAGAAATTTGGGAAAGGGAAGAATAATTAATATTATAATTTGGATTTTTATAAGAAATTATTACAACAAAGAAATTTGAGATATAGATATGAGAGATTTGTGAAATGGAAAGTGGAGATGTACAGGGCTTTTGACCAAGAGAAGGGCAGTCCTGTGTTTTCAAACTGCGCGGTGTAGAAAAGGAATGCAACAATGGATATACACGGGTGTGTGATTTTGGGCTGGCAACTTTGTGCCACGAGTGAGTTTCGGATTCAAGTAAAAATTTTATGAAAGTTTTAGATTCGGAAAAGCGGCGTTTTAGTGCGTGTATAATTAATTCAAGAGTGTTTTTAAATTGGAATTCGGACGAAGAAGATCATGGTAATGGATCGAGATATGGACATGAATGCCAGCATTGGCAGCGTTCGTGAAGTCGCCATTGCGGGGTTTCATTGAAATCAACTATCACCGAAGTGACCTAAACTTTATCAAATCAAAATTATAGCAAAGTCGGCCTCGTAGCCGAGATTGCTAAGACAGTAGTGCCGTAGTGATCTCGGACCGAGGGGTCGCGGATTGGACTCCCGCTTCGGGCATGGTTGTATGTGTTCGTCCTTTCACCCCATATCGTTTCATCCTCATACCATAACGTTAAATCCAATAGTGGCAGCTAATGCCCTAATAGTTGATGCGACCTTAAATAATAATAAAAAAATAGCAAGGTCATGATCTGCGGGTAGGTTTAAGAGTAAAGAAAATGGCCATTAGAATAAATTCAGTACTTAAAAGGAGTGCACTAGTATGAATGGAATTGTAAATCAAATATGTATGAATGTGTGACTGGTATTTAAATTTGTTTGTCAAGGTAAATTCTTTATGTAAAGGGGTGGAATAATTAATAATCATAAATATTAATTACATTTGATTCTAAGGTTTATGATCCCTTACAGTACGTTGACTTAATGTGTCACGTAAGGAAGGAGAAACAGGCCTCAGACAAATAGAAGCCTCCTGGCACAATGCAAAAGTCGGGATGGGAAAGTATGTAGTCAGTCATCAAAATGACCCTCTAATGAGGCAGGGCATGAAGACTAACCACTCCATGGACAGTATCTAAAAAAATGGACAAAGTGCAGATCAATAATGATAAATCATTTATTTGGCTTAAAAGGGGAAGAATGAAGCCAGAATCAGAAGCAATTCTAATACCTTCTCAAGAACCGGCGTTGAGAACATTATGATTCAATTCCCAAGAAGATAAATTACCGCAATTTGCGAGGAACAAGTAGAAACCATTAATCATATCTTGTCCAATTCCAGCGAAGGCTGAATACTTGAAATGACACGATATGATGTGTAGTTACTTCCACTGCAGATCTGTACCGCCCTCGAAGTTCGAAACACATGTCCCATGAGGTACGGACACTCACTAAAACCGGTGACATCTGTTGGACTCTATACAACATTGTACGACTAACAAATTCAAACGGATCGCACGATAGCGGCAAACGAACTGGATATTGTTATTCGAGATTTGGAGGAAAAAATGTGTCTACTTGTAGATGTTGCTGTGCCTTGCTATCAAAACGTCGGAATCAAGGAGACAGAAAAGTTTTAAATACAAGAGTTTGAAAATCGAGGCAAGCCGAATGTGGAGCGTAAAAGCACAGGCCATCGGAACACTGAGATTCGTTCCGCAAAATCTGTGTAACAACATGGCTAAACCCCAGGTCATTCAAAAGACTGGGAAGTGCAAGAAATTGCTGTATTTGGAACAGCCCACTTTTTGCGCAAAGTATTGTAAAGGCACCGACCGTCTTTAGCCCCTTTGCGGTCCTTTCACTTTTTCGTCTTCTTCGTCTGGCGGTCCGATGTCCCGCGTCACGGGACTTTCCTTTTTCCTGGTTCTGGTCCTTTGTCCCGTGGGGCGGGACCTATATTTAACTCTGTGTTATTTCACTCAGGTAAATGGCACCGGTTTCCTGTACAACTAATTATCTTCAGAAGAGATTAGGCAGTCTTTTCCTTCATTGTAGCCAGACTTTGCCCATTTTATGTTGTTTAAAATCAGTTTGCTTACGAGGTTGCAGTTGAACTTATGATGACATCGAGAAGTAAGTGTTCGAGATTGTCACAGCTTGAACTGTGTGAATCGGTAAACAATTCTAAGAGTTAACAATCTTCAGGAAAGTAAGAATTTGAAAACATTTTATCGAGATATTCCAAGGAGTGTGAAGAAATTGCAGTAATGATAACTCGGACTTCGTTCATACAATGCAATATACAGACGTTATTGGTAATGAAGTGAAGCTCTCTGCACCAAACATTAAGTTACAAAATTATGTATTATGAATTAGGCAAATAAATTAAAAAGTTTTGTTTGTAATAATACGAAAAATAATTTGAAACCCAAGTACAGTTTCTTATGCCGCGGCACGCCGGGACCTGTGCAACCAGCTACCAAGGGATTTAAAGGGTCTGCAACGAGGAAAATGCTGTGTCCAGCCACACGGGACAGAGGACAGCAAAGGGCTAGATCTGCTCCTTTGCTGGTTGCAACCTAGAGTAGATTTTATATTCAGCAGACTCTACATCTGTAGTAGTGATGTAGAGGAAATAATAATACTAATAATAATAATAATAATAATAATAATAATAACAACCCACATAGGGAGTACATGACCTTGCAGTTGGTGGTGGAGCTTGAGTACCCCCATGAGCCTTAAAGCTATGTCAGTGGTAGCCTAGCTACCGGTAGGGCCTCCCTTGCTGAATAGGTTGATGGTGAGGGGTCAGACGAAGAAGTACTCCATTTTGAGGAGAGTGGGAAGTAAGTAGAGAGGGAAGGGTCATGAACCCTTAGACTTCCTGTTGTCGGCCCATAGAGGGTACAGGAGAAAAACTGGGTTGGCACACCAGGCCACTGATTAGAGTGGAGGCCCGAACCTTGCATTAGCCAGCGAAGGAGGCTGCCTTCAGCAGTCAGTGAAAATCCCGTAGGGTTTAGTAATGCCGACTGGCGATCGGAGGGACCCCTTGCTGGGCCCTGCCGGGGGATGCCCCGAGGCCACTATGGGTCGCAGTAACGGATGGCAGGAAACAACCCGAGGGTTAAGTGTGATCTGTGAACTCGAACTTGCGTCCCGCGAATCTTCAATTCAAACCAATGAGCAAAATGGATAGAACAAGAAATGTAATGAATCTTAACGTGCCTTGTTCTACCAATGTCCCATACCTGCTCAGAAACCGAGCTAATGTCACCTTGTCGACGTCTGGCCATCCCACGGATGTTAGTCCCAGGGTCCCAGAGCCGGCAGTAGCTCGAAGCCATCGTCAGAGATGGACCCGGGATGAATTAAAGGAGGTGATGTGGTGCTTTTACTATGCAAAAGCGAAAAATGGGGGCTCAGGAATAGAAGTCTTCAAGGTATGGAGAGAGCGGAACCCAGATATGAGACCTACCCTAGACTCAAAGAAGCTTGCCAGTCAACGTCGATACATACTCAGCAGTGGAAAATTCACAGCAGAACAACTTGCTGACATTGAGAGAAATGCGGAGTATGTACTTCGCTCGAACTATCCACATGACGAACATGTAGAACTTGAAAATGATGATCCCGTGGAAGGTTCATCTCTTTCCAGTGAAACACACGTCAGTGATGAAAATCCATCTGGCAATGAATTACACGATAAGGACATGGTGCGAAATCTCCTTCGGCGCGAAATAGAAAGAGTTAGTCAACTTCCGTTTGAATCTCGCGAACCGTTGAGGAGAATATACGAAAATGTCAAAGCTAAAAAGAGTGATAGAAACAGTGAATTCTGTCTTAAATGAGGTGGTAGAGACCCCAGGCAGAGATCTAGATATTACTGAAATCAATCACATCATATATGCAACTGGATATCTAGTATCTCAGATAATTTTGGGGCCAGCCAAGAAAACCGACGGCCGACAGCAAAACAGAATAAACAGCTCTGTACCCCCATGGATAAACAGAATTATGAAACGGATAGCCGACACTCGGCGCGAAATATCACTCTTAGCTGAGGCATCTTCTAAATCAACGCACACCTCTAAAGTTCAACGAAAAATATTCAATGTTGAACAAAAATACCAAATTGAAAATGACACCAGCAGGCTAATGGTAGTTGAGAAGCTAAAAGAGAAAATTCAAGCATGGGCTCAACGAATTAGACGTTACAAACGCAGAATAGATTTCCGTGTGCAGAATCGGTTGTCTGAAACAGACGCGAAGAAATTCTATCGCAATCTGACTCAGAAACCGAATGGCAATGCTGTCACTCCTTCAAAAGATGATGTCGAGGCATTTTGGGGAGCAATCTGGAAAGAGAGCAGATCCTGCAACAAAGATGCATCTTGGCTTCAATCTGAAGTTGATGCTGCAAATGAACTTGTGGAAACAGATGGAAGATGTTCACGAATTCTTGGAAGAGGACCTCGAAAGAATGGGAAACTCGAAATCCCCCGGGATTGATAAGATCCAGATTTATTGGATTAAGAGACTAACAGCATTACATCCGCATCTAGCAATGGCTATTAATAATATTTTAGAAAATCCAAAGGAACTCCCGGAATGGCTCACACGCGGCATCACGTATCTGCTACCCAAAGAGGGAGACAGCTCTTTGGCGAAGAACTACAGGCCAATCACTTGTCTGCCAGTACTGTACAAAGTTATAACTTCAGCCATAGCTGACAAAATGTACAGACGTCTAGAGAAGAATCATCTAATGCCAGCTGAACAAAAAGGATGTCCGTAAAGGTTCTTATGGCTGTAAGGAAATCTTGCTACTGAATAAAGTCATCTTGAATGATGTAAAGAAACGAAAACGTAATTTGAGCATGGCTTGGATTGACTACCAAAAAGCCTTTGATAGTGTACCACACGATTGGATTTTGAAGACCCTGGAGATCTATCGATTTCATCCTAGACTTATTGAATTTTGCAAGGCTAGCATGAAGTCGTGGAGTAGAGTACCAGGTTACTAATACAAGCAGAAAGGAAGCAGTAGAAACCAAAGTATTCAGATCAACAGGGGTATTTTTCAAGGAGATTCACTATCCCCTCTGCTGTTTTGCATTAGTTTGATCCCACTATCACTATTACGAAATTCTGCGTAAGAACATTGGTAGCCTTACTCAAGCTCTCAAAGAAAACTGCAGTACCAAGATTAAAAGAGAAGCAGAGAAAATTATGTTCAAATTACAAAAATGAAGAAAACCAGACAACCGTCACGGTACTTGATCAACTCAAACAAATTCTTGCTGTAAAGAGACTGAGAAGATATCGTGAAAGTAACCTTCGTAAGAAACAAAATAAACTTCCAAACAAATGAAAAACAGTTCTACCGCTCTATCCAGATGAATAATGCTCAAGGATCGAACCGAGGTGAGATGCCAAATGCTCAAGAAGTGAATAAGTACTGGAGAGACATATGGACCCAAAGTAAACACCACAATTTAAACGCAGGATGGATCCAAACTGTTAAAGAAGAGTACGAAGATGTACCCATGATGAATGATCACTGTATATGTATTGAAGATGTTAAAAGAGCTAAAAAGAAAACTGAAGTAAAAGGGAACCGGGAGAGATAATATTAATAATTTCTGATATGAGAACTTTCCTAGCATTCACAAAACAAGGGCAGGGTTATTCACAAAAGCCCTGAATAATCCAGAAGCCCTACCATCATTTTTAACTTATAGATTAACTTATCTTATCCCGAAATACAAAATTCCCTGCTCTGATACCGGGCCTATTACATGCTTACCAACATTATACAAAATACTAACTTCAATAATAACAGATAAGATCTATCAGCACCTTGAAGACAATAACATCCTGGCCGAAGAGCAAAAAGGCTGTAAGAGGGGGTCACAGGGCTGCAAGGAACAACTCATTACAGACGCGGCAGTCTGTGGGAAAGTAAAGAAAACAGGAGGGACGCTTTATACGGCGTATATTGATTATCAAAAAGCTTTCGACAGCATACCTCACTCCTGGCTAATTGATGTACTTGATATGTATAAAATAGACCCATTGGTTGGGTCGTTTTTAAAGATCCAGATGCAAAGGTGGACAACCAAATTACGCATGATTACACAGAATGATTATGTTAATGCAGGAGATTTAAGTATTAAACAAGGAATCTTTCAAGAAGATTCTCTGAGCGCTCTATGGTTCTGCCTTGCTATGAATCCTCTATCGACTTTGTTAAATAATGAACAAACGTGCTACAAAATCAACAGCAAAAACGATTATGTATTCCATCTGCTGTACATGGAGACTTAAAATTATTCAGTTCCACAAAAGAAAAGCTTAATCATCTGCTCGACACCACTGCAAAATTTAGCAAGGACATTGGAATGCATTTCGGTGTTGAAAATGTAAATTAAATGCACTGCGGAAAGGAAAGTGGCAACATCGGACGGATTATATCCTTGCAGAAGGAAACACTAAACGGAGAACGAATTCATGTCATTAAATACAAGAGTTTGAACGAATTCATGCCATGAATCCTGAGGAATATTATAAATATCTTGGATATTTACAAAAATCTAATGTTGACCAAAAAAATACTAAATCCAACATTATCCAGGAATTTAATATACGTCTGAGTAAAAGTCTGAAAACTGAACTCAGTGCTGGCAGGAAAATTAAATACCTACGTAATTCCAGTGCTGACCTACTGCTTTGGTATTATCAGATGGACACAAACAGAATTCGATGCATTCAATATGAATTGCAGAGTACTGTGTACCAGATTCAGATGTCACCACCCTGAAAGCGCCATCTACCTAGGTCTCTAAGAGGAAGAGGTGTCATAGATATTGTGAATCTCCACAACCAACAACTGGTACTTTCAAGAAAAGGCTAATAGAAGTAAGATACATCAGATTGTAACATACATTGACCGGATAATCACACCATTGAATTTTACTGATGAAAAAACGAATCTACAAGAACGAATACAGACCAATGAAATGAAAATAAACAACTGGAAAGAGAAGCAACTTCATGGACGCTACCCGTATCAGATAGAGGGAGAACTGATGGACCATAAGGCCTCAATAAAATAGTTGTGCATGGGAGAGCTTTTTGCTGAAACAGAAGGTTTTATAACAGCTATTCAGGATCAAGTAGTAGCAACTAAAAACTACGGTAAATTTATCCTGAAAGACACCAACGTTCGTGATGACAAATGTCGGCTATGTGAAGAACAAAGAGAAAATATAGACCATATTATCAGTTGATGTAGCTCTCTAGCATCCTCAAAATATACAAAACGACATGACGTTTGTAAAGTGCTTTATCAGCAACTATGCCATAATAATAACCTTTTGATGGGTAACCGAACACCATATTTATTACAAGTACACTCCTAAACCAGTCATAGACTCAAATGATCACAAAATGTACTGGGACAGGTCCTCATAACAGATAGGTCTGTATCATCTAATAAACTGGACATTGTATGGCATGACAAAAAGAAACAAGAAGGTGTATCTAATTGATGTCGCTGTCCCGTTAGCTCACAATATCTCGAAGAAAAGGAGTGAAAAAATTCTAAAATATCAACCTTTGGGAAATGAGATAAAGGAAATTTGGAGCAACGTGGGAATGGTGACGATTGTACCCATTATTTTAGGTGCCACGGGTGAAATTCCTACGTTCCTTCATAAATCTCTGGCTGAACTACAACTGAAGAAGGGGATATTGATGGTTGATCCAGTGCTGATTATGACAGATGAAACGTGTATCTCTTGTTCAATAGTAACCGAGATGCATGTGTGGAAATAAGTGAAAAAACAAAGTAATAATAATAATAATAATAATAGTAATAATAATAATAACAACAACAACAGAGGCCAACAAAAAAAGGGTTTCAAAAAACTTTTTAAATCTGAATAGCTGATTTTTATAGTTTTTTTGGGTGCGTAATCCACATCTGAACTCTATTTCTTTCCATCACTCACAGATTAGTCAGAATTTGATCTATTAAGATATGGGAAAATATGATATATATGCAAATATGAAAAATAAACGTCCTCTAAAATACCAACATTACTTTATTTAAACATTGAAGCTGGCTTTATATTATCATTACATTCTACAAAGTCATTATGTGTCCATTGATGTATATTTTCTTAGTCTCTTTTTTTATTAAAGCCCCTGATATAGCTTGTTCTCCTCCGCGCCTTTTGCTGACTCTCTCGGTGAAGTGACCATCAGTTATCTCCCATCATATTGGTGTTCCAGCGTACCTGATAATGTTTTTTCATCACGTTCGGATTTTAATGAAAACGAGCCCCTTGTTCTTCTCTTACATCACTTAAATCGTCCGCAAAGAATTGTAAATGAGTGTTTAAAAAGTAAACCTTGAGGTTCATTGAACATCACAATTTATTGAAAGCATTCAGCATATTGGCAACAATTGCTTGATAGTCTGGGTCTTTTTTGTTGGCTAGGAACTTATTAACAACGTGAATAAAAGCACTCTACGCTACATTTTCATTTTCGGTCATACGTAGTTCAAATTGGGGATCAAACGTCACTTTTTGAGTATCGGTCTCAATGAAGATTCCCCTTTCAATAAATTTTGCTGCAGATAATTGCGTAAACTTTTCACAAAGATACTTTAAACACTGCTCATCTTTAGGTATGACAATTGTTTCATGAGATAATTTTACGTGCAATGGAGGCAGCTATAATCTTAAGTTGATCTACCAGACGTTCCCTTAAAATGTTATTTTCTTCTGGATTGAAAGATTTTCTTACAGGCCAATTCTTTCTAGACTAATGCTAATCTCGTGTCATACTATCCCATTCAAATAGCAAATATGGGAATTTATAACTTCCTGCATCTCATACATTTTTAGATACTCATGTGGTGAAGCGACGCTGCCTTAGACGCTTCCGCTTTCACTTCGCCCGGGTCGAGCCGGCATGGCTACCAGATGTGCGGGCTGACCGCCCGTCCCCGCCTCCCTGTGAGTGACCCAACCGAGGGCAATGCCACCCCCGCTGCCGCAGGGATGGACTGACCCGGCAGTATATAAAGGCGGCGTACGGCCGCCGAGAGGTCGCTTGTTTACCGCTCTTCGTGAGCATGGTACTGATCGCCGGCGTCCCGACTCCACGGTTGCCTTCGGGTTGACCAAGTCGGGAATCGACGCCAGGCTGAGCCAAGCGACCCACCGCCAGCCTATCTGCCTTTGTTACCGCCATTGCCGCCGCTGCCGCTGCCGCTTCCTACCACCTCTCCCCCACCCTCATGGCAACGACCGACTGAGTGCTGGACTGCGTAGCCTCTGTTAGGATGTAACATTGTACTTGAAACCAGGGCTTACAATAAACCGCTGTTAATAGCCAACCAAGAGTTCGTCTTTCTCCCGCCACATACTCCCTCCCATCTATGTCATCACGACATATTGGCGTCAGGTGTGGGGTTCTGACGACATATATGTCATCACGACATATTGGCGTCAGGTGCAGGGTTGTGAGCTCGAACCGAAAGGGAGGGAGCGTGGGATGGTAATCTGGGCCCCGAAAGGGAGCACGGGTTCGAACCCCACCATGAGTAGGCCATCAGTAGCAATGCGAGAGAAAGCGAACTAGGGTAAAGTAACGGCCATCCAAAATTTTTTTGCTTCACTTTGTATTCAAAATTTTTCGCGCAGGATTGATTAAACAGCAGCATGTCGCAACGAGGCAATCAGCAGTTCCCCTTGCCCTGGGAAACTGGGCTTGGCACGAATCTCATGGATTTTGTATCTCCCGTATTTACAATTGAGGGCGACAGAACTCCCACATCACAAAATCTTTCGGTACAAGCTAACGTATCAGCCGGTCAAATCTGTCTTGTTCCAATGTTCACTGGTGAGGACGGTACCCGCATTGAAACCTTTTTAGAGCGTCTTCGAATAGTTAGCAATTTTAGCAACTGGAGTGAGGCCCAAACACTAGGCGTAGCCCGCTTACGTCTAGCTGGTGTTGCATCGGAATTTGCGGAGAACAATGCGTATGTAGTGGCGTCTTACTCGGATTTTTGCAAGTATATGAAAGATAGATTTTCCCCGAAATTATTACGGACTACTTTAGAGAAGATGTTTAACGACTGTAGTCAAAAGCACTTGGAGTCGACAAGTGACTTCGCGAGCAGGCTCGCGACGCTAGAACGACAGCTACGAAACTGCTACAGTAATCCCGACGCAGTTGCAACCAAGGCGATGTTCGAGGAAAGATTATTAGCGCAGTTTCTAGCAGGTCTGAGAGAGGAAATAGGTCGGTTCGTTTCGGTGCGTAATCCAAAAACAATGCTAGAAGCAGTAGCGTTTGCAAAACAAGAAGAAGCGATTGCTAGGAATTATGCGTCTGCGACACGAACAGTCAACTCGCTGAACTCTCTTGGCAGCGACCCCCTGCAAGGGTACGCACAGTGGGCAACAATGCCGCAGTCGGCGGTACAAAATTCTTTCTATGCGCCCAACTCGCCGTACGGGTATTCGCAACAGGCAATACCGCCACAACCGTCTGTGCCGGTGCAGAGTTCCGCCTTTCCCTCTTATGGTAATATAAGAGAGGGCAACCGAGATTACTCATCGGCATTGCCGTTCGGTGCAGGTTCAGAGTTCTTTGCCATTCAGCATCCACCCCGAGGTCGGAGCCCGGGATTCGCACAGCAACCACCGTCACCTCCTCGACAGCCACTCGCAGCAAGAGTGTGCTATCATTGCGGAAAACCAGGCCATTTTTCGCGAGATTGTCCGGAGAAGAAACGAAAGTGTTTTAATTGCGGGCAGGCAGGCCACAACATACGGAAATGCCCATCGATAATATGTAGTAAATGTAAAGAATCCGGCCACTGTACGGTAGACTGCCAAAAACGGGACGTGAATTCGGGAAACTGATAAATCCCGACCACGAGGTCGGGGATGAAGTATTAGCCGTTACCCCGGCAGACGGCATGACAATTAGCGTAGGTATTTTAGGACGTCAGCACCAATTTCTGGTCGATACAGGAGCTGCGATTTCTTTATGCGCTTCTAAAATTTTTCCTTTCGGTCAACTTCCCATTTCAAATTACCGTTCGGCAATTAAAAGCGCTTCTGGGCACAATCTTCAGATACTAGGTCAGTGCAATGTGCCATTTGTGATCGATCAAGCAACATACGAGCATGACACGCTCGTCGTAGAATTAGGAACTACCAACTATGCAGGGATACTTGGCTTAGATTTCATGGTGAAGTATGGAAGTAGTATTTCGTTACGAAACAAGACAATGCAGGTTTGCGAGGGGCACGTGACGACTCTCGCTCCTCGGATGGAACCAAATGAAATTAGGAAACCGCCGTGTGGCGATTTGATTTCTTTTGCAGACGAGCCGAGCGAACATCAATATGTGGGAAAGGAAGTAGACATAGATGCAGGACATCGGGACACGGGTTATTTGGATCTGCTAGGGGCGTTGACAGAGAGCGAAATAGGCGAGATGAACGCGAGTGAGATGTGTGCGGGCGGGACAGCGGAGATACGCGCTTGTACGCCCGAAGAGGAAACTCACGTTTTTCGAGCTAGTAAGTTGAACGCGGGCGGGACAGCGGAGACACGCGCTTGTACGCCCGAAGAGGAAACTCACGTTTTTCGAGCTAGTAAGACGAACGCGGGCGGGACAGCGGAGAAACGCGCTTGTACGCCCGAAGGGGAAACTCACGTTTTTCGAGCTAGTAAGTTGAACGCGGGCGGGACAGCGGAGACACGCGCTTGTACGCCCGAAGAGGAAACTCACGTTTTTCGAGCTAGTAAGACGAACGCGGGCGGGACAGCGGAGAAACGCGCTTGTACGCCCGAAGGGGAAACTCACGTTTTTCGAGCTAGTAAGTTGAACGCGGGCGGGACAGCGGAGATACGCGCTTGTACGCCCGAAGGGGAAACCCACGTTTTTTCGAACTAGTAAGTTGAACGCGGGCGGGACAGCGGAGACACGCGCTTGTACGCCCGAAGGGGAAACTCATGTGTTTCAGGTTAGAAGAATGAATGTGGGCGGGACAGAGGGTAAATGTGCCTGTACGCCTAATGAGGAGGTTTCCAATGTTTTTATAAATTTAGTAGAGGTGTCTAATGCAGTTGACGATTCCCCCGTAGTTGCCCCTTGTAGAACAGTTAAGACCAATTATACAAAAACTGATCCTCGCGTTGCGCTGCTTACCAATTCCAAAATTCCGGGATTCAAAGAGAAAGAAATTGATATATTAGAACGTGTTGACGAATCCAGTATTTTGCATAGTGTAACTTCTGATTCAAAAGAAGGATTTGCTTCAATTGTGCCTTATGCAGCGGCATCTCAGTCCAGTGTCTCAGATCCTAGTTGGTACCCAAACCTTCCTACTACTTTCCAAAGTGGCGAATTGGCGCGATTGTTGTCGCTGCTGGAGCCGGAGGCCGGCGTTGCGGCGGAGGAGCAGCGAGGCATGACTGAGTGGCTGGCCCAACATACTGTGAGGCCAGCGCTCATCACGAGCCTCCTGGCCTACTCGCCTCCGCAGAATCTGCGGCCGGTGGGCACTGAATTGGATCCTGTCCACTTGCTGGTGTGTGGAAGGCGCGAGAAAGCGCCGCGGTGGCGCCCTGACCGTGCCGTGGACACTTCTCGGTTCGAGCGCAAATGCCTACGTGACCTGCGGCCATTGGTGACGGGCGACCGCGAACGTGCTGGCGGGCGAGATGCGGGCCGCCACATGCGAGATGAACTCTCCGTTGCTAGTGCCGGGCACTCTTGGGTTCGAGCGCAGGCCCTGTCTGTGGGGCACGCCGTCACTTGTGTCGGGCAACACGAACGCGCCTGCAGATGAGATGGCCGCCGCGTGCGAGATGGACCTGCCTTCATACGCCATTTGCACGGCGTACGCGCACTGTCTGCGTCCCCAGCCGGAGGCGCGCGTGTACGACTGGCGGATGATGGCTGACCGACCGCCAAAGTCCGCTGAAGTCCCAAACGACAACGCAATGAACAGAACCACCCGCAGGTTAACAGAACCTTCGCCTAATCCATACGGCTTTACCAAGGCAATAATCGAGGACCTGGCGCTAAGGGAAAGTAAAGGCCTCCTTGTGCATGTGTTAAAGCCGTATATGGTTATTAGTTTTGTGTTGCGAACGAATAAGAAAATATTTTAGTGCTGAAAACCTAAGTGCAACAGTGATTATGTATGAAAAGTGACAGTGAATTATAAGTACAAGAAGATAGTGGCGCAAAATGTGAATAAAATAGTAGGTAAAGCCAAAAAAGACTAATAGACTCATGAACTGATGCAAAATCTGCAAAAAAGCCAAAGAATATTGTTTTATGTCATGTGTAGATTCGTTTCTTTTATTCAGTCAAGTGATATGCCTCTTTATGTGTGTTTCATCTTCTATCTCTTGATGCTACATATTTTTGTCCTTCTTTAAGTGCTTGTTGTACATATCTGTGAACTATGCCTTCTTGTCAAGTGTTTTTTAATGTGCCATGCCTTTTCATTATTTTTGGTACCGATTTGATCATGTTTTGTTATCTCGGTGTTGAAGAGCCTAACATATGCCACATTTGTTCATGTGTATTGCATGTAATTTTTATTGAATAGTACAGTACTCAGTCGGGTCTCCGAAATCCCCCCCCCCCGCGGCTGTTTACGGGCGGGGTGATGTGGTGAAGCGACGCTGCCGTAGACGCTTCCGCTTTCACTTCGCCCGGGTCGAGCCGGCATGGCTACCAGATGTGCGGGCTGACCGCCCGTCCCCCGCCTCCCTGTGAGTGACCCAACCGAGGGCAATGCCACCCCCGCTGCCGCAGGGATGGACTGACCCGGCAGTATATAAAGGCGGCGTACGGCCGCCGAGAGGTCGCTTGTTTACCGCTCTTCGTGAGCATGGTACTGATCGCCGGCGTCCCGACTCCACGGTTGCCTTCGGGTTGACCAAGTCGGGAATCGACGCCAGGCTGAGCCAAGCGACCCACCGCCAGCCTATCTGCCTTTGTTACCGCCATTGCCGCCGCTGCCGCTGCCGCTTCCTACCACCTCTCCCCCACCCTCATGGCAACGACCGACTGAGTGCTGGACTGCGTAGCCTCTGTTAGGATGTAACATTGTACTTGAAACCAGGGCTTACAATAAACCGCTGTTAATAGCCAACCAAGAGTTCGTCTTTCTCCCGCCACATACTCCCTCCCATCTATGTCATCACGACACTCAGAGCAGCATTGGCCTAGCTATACAGAGAAAATGTTAAAATGTGAACAAATTGTGGTTGATACGGCATTTTTAATGTTATTTTTGGAATCAGCGCACTTAAAATAATAAGAATTATGTGAAGACACACAAAAAGTTTTTTGGGCGTTGGCCAGTGTAATCCGTCCACGTGGCGCAGACAGTTGCGAAAGCCGTCGTCTGCGCCAAGGAGGCTGCAGGTTCGAGTCCTGCGTAGGCATGGTCGTATATGTGACTGACCCTTCAGCCACATGTCTTCCTAAGTTCCAGATTTCCTACTCTCTCTTACTACATACTATTTTGAGTAAAGGTAGAAAACAGCATTTTAATATAAGAAATGTTCACCTCTATGTAATAGACTGCAAGCAACATTCAGATTTGATTTTGAATGTACTGCAAACAAAAAATTAATCCTCCACTCCTCTCGTGCCCAGTAAAGGAAAGCTCGAGAAAACTTAGTAACATTTCTTTTAGAAAAAAAATTGCAATGACTTCTGCCTTAACCCAAGTAATTATTAGCATTTACATGTTCGTCTAAGAAGCCGTCCATAAATTACGTAACGCAAATTTCGAGTATTTTCAATATTCCATCTCCCCCTTGTATAGTGTGATTTTTCTAACTCTGCCCCTCAAGCCACTATGGCCATGATGGAATATCTCAAGTCATTTCGCGTCTTTCTCCGTCGCGCCGCTATGAGTCGCGTTATCGCAAGCACTGCTTGATACGGACGTGATCATGCGATATCTGGCGGCACAACTGAGAACGTCGCGAAGTAGAAAGTAAGCAAAGTTAGAAAAATTGCAGTATAACGCAACCGCAACATGCGCTTGAACCCCTATGTAACGTACCGTAAAGCTGCCTCAGACCCCCCCTCCTTCCCCCCTCAGGGTTACCTAATTTATGGACGACACCTAAACAGGTAAAAGATTACAACTCGATATTATTAAAACATAATAGCGCCATCAATTCATTATATCGTGTGTAATGTATGCAATTTTTAGTTTTTAACTTCCAAATTGACAATGGTTGTGGTGAGGGGTGGTCAATCGAAAATATTTCTGGTGATGATTAATTATGGTAAATAGTTGTAATAAAATTCATTTGAAATTGATGATATTCGTGGGTCAGCAGAGTTGATCGCATGCTGGAATAGAAAAGTATGATTTGTAATGATCGACTATTCAAATACTTCATATCAAGATCATATGATCATAACAAGAGTGTAGTTTGCATTATTGAGAAGATTCTTGGATAGAGGTATACGTAGTTTTTTATTACTTCACCAGATGTCTCTCAATTATAAAGCCATTAAGTGCTGCACTCTGTAGGAATAACCACGAACTCTGAGTCACGCGGGGTTTCTGAATAGTTTCTTCACTTTGAAAAGCAGGTCAAGGATTGACGACCCCATATTGTGTGCTTAATTTCTACAATATAATCAGAATGTTGGAAAATAAAATGGACCTTTTGGCAATTTAGCTGACGTTGTCCAAGCAATTTTAATTATCACAATCGTTATTAGATCGGTAAAAGAATAGCCGCATTAAAGGGAGGTTAAGCGTTAGTCCTTTGTTAGTTTAGCCCTTAAGCCGTATGCCCGCAATGCTAATATTTTGTGACACGTTTTCTCAGAAACTGTATTAACTACATATATCAATTTTTTAACCCGTTGGTGACAATTGAATATACCCGCACACTTGAATTTTCAATGCAAAATAAACAAGGATTTTGAAACTAATTCAACCAATGCAGTTGAATGACACTAAGGTCGCACACTTTATACTTTCTTGCCCCTGAGAAAATTATATAATCGTGCGCCAGACAACGGCGAATTTTCGCCAGACAATTTTCAGAGTAGCTCAGAGTTTCTGCTTTTGAGAAAATTTTGAAAATGTTCGTGCGGCTTCATGTAAAGTACCCCCAAATTTTAAAGAATGTTTTTCAAAATCTCAAAGGTTCGACTCGAATCAGATGGACAGGGGTTTCTTCAATTTGGAAAAAATTCTACGCGTGCATTAGGCGTAGAGTACGTGCCAGGTGATGGGCCCTGGTAACGAAAACGAGAATAAATCCGTTTGCTAAATAAAGAAAAAAATCCTCTAACTCGTGGTATATCCAGAAGCCGTTTTGTTCGTTCCTATTACTGAACAATCAACTGACGGCAAAACGTTCGTCCGTATGTCTGTCCGTCTTCCGTCCGCCTGACTGTCCATCCGTCCGTCCGCCCGTCTGTCTGTCTGTCTATCTGTCTGTCTATCTGTCTGTCTGTCTGTCCGTCCGTCTATTCGTCGTCTGTCCGTCCGTCTGTTTCAGACAGACGGACATAATTTTCATATTTTATGACCTAACTCGAAGATCTATTTTTTATGAACACATTTCATCAAGAAAAAAGTATCTTCACAATTGTAGTTGCAGGAATACGCCAAAATTTTGTTAATGATTTTAAATTTTCGTAAAACTAGGCAATTCAACAAACATGAGATCTGCATCGTAATTGTCCTTTACGCTAAGGCAGACCTGCACAGCATTTTGCACTTTCACTGACCTCAGGAGCTGCATGCGGGCAACTCGGGTGCAAATTAGAAAATCGATGAAGGGTGAGGATGAGACCCAATCTAGGAGTGGGGATCACCAATCAGAATGCGCAATTCGAAAGATAGCGCGTAAATTTAAAGAGCAATCGGCAAGAACATGACGGTCATATACAGTTCAAGTAATATTGTCTTTTGTGTTATATTGCAAATGTTTGTTCTCGGTATATGACAGGGCGAAATATGAAACTAGAACGAATTATACATATTAGATTCCGACACCAAGTATTATAATTGCTTTTAGGGCTTATAATGTAATTCACTTTGCTACGAAGTAATCACAAATTTAGTCTTGTGCTAAACACAAAATTTTGATACTGAATTGTTTTTGTTTGATGATGACAGCAATAAACTATTTTTTATTAACTATGTTTAATTGAATAAGACGGTTCTCTCAAAGCAAAAACATATTGTTCTTAAAAATTTATTTATTTATTTTATGTTCTAATTTCTGACAAGAGTGTAGAGTCGTTTACGAGATCGTATAAAAATATGAAGCCCTTTGCATTCTATCTAACCAATACCCATGATTATCTTATGATTGTCCGTAAACACATCGTCACAGAAGTTTGCTCGTTGATCTGTTTTATTCAGTTTTATAATGGGGAAAAATTGGCACAAAAATGTGCTATTAAACATTACCGTTCTTGGAATTGCCACATTCTATTTTTATGTCAATCTTGATGTGAGAAATTGCTCTCATGATTTTGATCATTTTTCTATTATTTGGAGATTATAACATTCCTGGTGAACAATCAATTATTAAATTGCAATTTTGTGTTAGAATTAAATACTATTTTTCTTAAATATAAGCATATATTTTAAAGCTATTGCTTTAAAATAATGCTTAAGAGTCACAATGAGCATGTTATTTTCTTTAAAAAAAATTAGAAAATGAAAATACATACAGTGGTGTATACAAAGGTGGATATACAGTACTGCACAGAACGTAAACAGTGAATTATGACCCTGGTAACTTGAAATACTTGACATAATCCATTTAAACAAATGGGCATTTAATTTTGAAGCATGGATCATTATTAGACGCCTAGGCATTCAATCTACGCGCCGCGTCGTGCTACGTCAGACTTCTCCCCTCCCCGCAAAGCTTCTCACTCCCCGCTACTTGCAATTTCGGCGCTGCCACGGGCAGACGATGGGCTCGCAAGTGCAGAGCAGGCGTTGTGCAGGTCTGCGCTAAGGTCTAAATTTAATAAAAAAATGTTGTGGCGTATTTAAGAAAAAATGGTTTGAAGAAAATAAAAATTGCCTATGTTTGACCCACTATTTCGCAGAAATACACGTTTTTGAAAAAATGAACATATCATAATTTTTAGATCTGTTTTTCATGAACACAATTCATTAAGAAAAAATATTTATCTTTATAATTGTAAGACGCCGAAAAAGGTTTGAATTTTTTCAATTTTCGATAAAACGGTTTTCAATGAACATGAGACCTGCACCATTCTCTCAAACGTCCTTCACACTATCCAATAACAAAGTTTAATCAAAGACGTTGGAGCCATTTGTTTGAAAATTTTGAAAATGTCCCAGGGGCTTCATGTAAAGTACCCCCCCCCCTCAAATTAAAGTATCGGTTTCAAATTTAAGAGACCGGGACATCAGCCAGATCGAATGGGGAATATCAATTTTGAAGTAAATCAGCTGAACTGTTTAGCCGCTAGCGTTGTTCACAGACAGACGGACAATTTGCCGTCAATCGATTTTTCGGTATCAAGGACCCAAAAATCATAGATTCTGGCTACACCATGGGTTGGAGGATTTTTTTCTAAATTTAACATATAGATTTATCCCCTTTTTCGTTGCCATGGCCCCGTAATAAGAGTTTTTTTTCCCGAAAAGTCGCCGTTTTTTGGCGCAGCATTTCATAACTTTCTATCGCGGTTGCGGTAGCGAGAAAGTAAAAGGCGGTAATAAATTAACTTAATATTACAAAACGCAGAATATTAGTAATTTAATTAGTTTATTAGTAGTAGAATTATTTATCAACTGTCTATGATGTCCTATGGCTGACCGATAAGTTGAAATCTGAATACAGTTGGAAATAAGTGTTATTGGCAAGAATTGATAAAATGCTCTTAGTTTTGACAAGGCTGCGCTAGCAACAATGCGTTGCTCGCTTGTTGGTTGAATTGAAAGTTTTCAATTAATAGGTAAAGTGTTCATAGGACAGAAAACACAATAATTCAATATTACGTAGCTATTTCCAATAACGCGAGAAAGTATGTGCTGTTGTAGCATCACTATTTTAAAAGTAAATTTGGATCGCTCAGGTCTCGGAAAGCAGACTTTAGAATATTGCCGTATGAAACGTAATATTAGGAGAGTGTTCTTTTTACTTTCTCGCCCTTACTAACGTAAGAAAAAGTATTTTAGTCATGCGCCGAAAAACGGTGAATTTTCGACGCAAAAACTCGTATTGCCGTGTACTGGTAACGAAGCTATATTTAGAAAAAAAATACCCTAACACTGGTGCAGACATCGTACTCCAAAATCCACGTTTTGTGCGTCCTTGATTACGATAAATCGATTGACGGCAAAACGTCTCTTTCTGTACGTGCGCATAAGGGTACGGTCAGAGTGGATCCGTATTCGGCCGAATTCGCGTTCGGCTGATCACGTCCGTTTGCGGTCGAATATATCAAACCCTCACTAGAGCGCAGGCACTGTCCCACTGCATCCGACAAGTTCTGGCGAACACGGCCGAACTTCGAATTTGGCAGACCGATATCAAATGAATATGATTTATTCAGCCGATCTGAGCTGTCGGAGATGAATTTAAAAAGCTGGTTTCACTTGTACACGAACGAGATGCTCTGTGGAGGACATCGGATTCCAAATAACACAACAGAGACAAAAGCAGGAAATTATGGAATGAAATCGCAGAAGAAATAGGCGAAACTAGTACAAAACGTGTTGTAAACATGGGACATAACCTCACATACTTTATGGTTATGGTTAAGTCGTTCCTGTGTAAAAAAATGCATTTTCTAAAATTCGACCTTTTTTCAATGCCATCTCTAATTGCTCCAAGTATATAAAAAAGTATCAGGTGACATTCTTGTGCATTGTAAAAATTTCATTGGTTGTTTCAGTAATTGGTATTATGAAATTCACCAGTATTTTCGCGATCGCCGAAAATAGGGTTCACCCAGTAATCTTCTTGATTTTCAAGCAGAAGAAATTTAAGAGCGGAGCAGAGCTCTCAGCAAGCAGATGTAATTTTCTCGCTTCCATTACATGCCACTTATACCTAGTAATTCACAGATAGATGACTATTGCACGTAACGGATGCAGTGTGACCACTCAGGTCGGCAGAATCAGTCGGCCGTTCGCGTGCGATCGAAAACGTCATCGGCCGAAAACGGATCTACTCTGACCGTATCCTAAACCGTTCAGCGGACTTTCTCCAAATGATATTCTCCATTCGTTCTGAATGATGTCGCGGTCCCTGGAATTTGAAACCGATATTTTAACTTTTGAGATACTTTACATGAAGCCCATCGGAAATTTTGCTCGTTTTCAAAAAATAATGGCCCCAAAATTTTTTATTAAACTTTGTCATCGGATAGAATAACGGACGCGTAAGAGAATGGTGCAGGTCTCATTTTCGTCAAAGTCCTAATTTTTTGAAAATTACAAAAGTTCAAAATGTTTTCGGCGTCTTTCTACAGTGGGTGGCCATTAAATTAGGATTTTTAAAAATTTATTCTATCATTTTATCTACTTTTTTAAAGGAAGTTATGTTTATAAAATTACAAATATGAAATTCCCCTTTTATTTAGAATATTATTTTAGATAAAATTTGTCTTAGTATTTTGTAGCACATCCTTTTACTTTTATAATAGCTTGAATTCTCCTTGGTATGGTGTAAACAGCTTCAATTGCATGTCAATTCCAGTTCTTTGTCTCGATACCATACATCCTCTGTTATCTCTACGAGCTCAAATTTTGTTCTGCACTTCACTTCAATGTCTTTTTCTTTACGTGTCTTCCAAATACCTTCAATTGGGTTGGTGTCAGGACTATTTTCTGGCCATTCTAATACCTGAATTGTATTTTGTTGAAAATAAATTTTCACACCCTTGGCAGTGTGGCATGGAGTTCCATCGTGTTGAATAATATAACCACCTCGTGGAAACCACACTTTGAGGAACTGCACACTATTTTAACACTTTGAGATAATGTTCTTGGTTCATTATTCCATTCAAGGGGAATAGTCTTCGAAATCCTTTCTGCGAAATGATACCCCATATCATCACTTTGGTAGGATGTTTTATTTTTTTCCTTCGTTCATTCGGGGACCATTTTCTCGGCAGGTCGTCTTCTGACAAACTGATGTCTGTCTTCGAGAATTTCAATAGTGGTTTCGTCAGAATATCACACCTACAAAAATTACAGCAAAGAGAAATTTGTAATTTTGTTACAACTTTCTAAATTGTTCACCATCGATCTAACTCATTAAATAACAATCTAAAGTAAATTAAATAAGTGAAATCATATTCAGAGAGCTTACTTTGGACCAGTCACCCATTGTCCATCGTTTGTGTTGACGTGCCCAGGCAATTCATTTCTTTTTCATAGCAGTAGTTAACTTTGAGTTTCACTGAAGTTCTGAAATCCATTGTTTTGATTCGGCGTAGTAATGTGCGTGTACTAATTTCACATCCAAGATCTCGTATCATGACTTGTAGTTCTTTATTTGTTGTTTTTCTTGTTTTTAACACCAGAATTTTTACCACGAAGTCTTGTTTTTTGGAAGATTTCCTAGGTCATTTGCAGTTTTGACGATTTGTGGAATTTCCACTCAACCCTAAATCAAGTCTCCTCTTTATTCTTCCCACACTTTGAGACAAAATCTTTGTCGATTTTTTAATATCAATGTTTTTCAGTTCAATACGCTTCAGAGTAACCTCAATCCTCCTCTTCTTTTGCGGAGAAATGTCACTTGTCTTACCTATGACTCCTATTCACATTTACCTTTAAAACCATCGATCTATAGCCCTCTAAAATGACGAATCTAAGCTAAAACAGCACTTCTCACTATCATGGACACAAATAAAAAGATATATACGAAACATTCTACTTGTCAGATCGAACAACTCCTTAACAACTGTAACGTAGAAATGCGCTGGAAGCGGGTAGTTGCCCAGTGTCGGAGAACTGTCAGTCGATTTTGTAACTAAAAGGACAACAGATTATAAAAATATATTTTCCAGCATTTGAAGATTGCTATCCTAACTTATTATGAAAGTTTCGAGCATTCGTATATCCATTAAGTGATTCAGAACATTTGTAAAATTGAAAGAAAATTCCTAATTTAATGGCCACCGACTGTACAAGTACAAGTTTGAAGAATTTTTCTTAAATGAAATCTGTTTCTTAAACACAGACCTTGAAATAAGGTCATGTTCAACTTTTGAAATTTTGCCTGAAATAAGGCAATTTTTTCTCAAAAACCGCTAGAAATTTTTTCTTTACATTTCCTCCGCATATGTAATAAGAGCCGGTGAAAAATATAATACTAGCTTCATTTTCGAAAACTGCAATAAGTTAATATTTGAAAACTACAAAACTGAAGATAGAGATTTTTCCTTAGACAAACTGTTGTACAAAATCAGCTCTTTAAAAAATGTCAAGTACAATTTTTGAAAAAACGAGAAGATTTTGCATAAATTGCGCTTGAAATGTACGTAATTTCTAAAAAAATATATTCTTAAAAATCGCTGCAAATTACCCCCCCCCCAACGAATAGAAGAAAGGTTACTTAAAAGTATGGTGTACAAGTAAGTACAAGTATTTGTAAGTCTCATTTTCGTTGATCTCTCCGTATTTTCGAAAATTGCAAACTCTTCCATTTGGAAACTCTCAATTACAAAATGTAATATAGAGATTTTTGTCTTAAACAAAATATGTTCTAAATAATCAGCTCATTAAAAAAAGGTAATGTACATATGTTTAAAAAAACTGGTAGTTTTCATGAAATTTCTTCCTGAATTTAATGAAATATTTGCAGGTGTCCACCAACTACGGGTCACGAGAAAAATCCTTCAACAGAAATGGAACCAAAGGATATGAAAAATAATTAATTTCATTTAATTATAATTTACTATTGAAAATGCCAACATTAATTCTATTTTTACTCTATTCTACAATTTGTATTCTTAATGTATTGATGTACTTCTTTCAAGCAAATCTTAATTGAAATTTGCATAACAATGCCGCAATGGATATTTGAGAAGCTCATTGTTGAACATCGAGATGGTGGCGGTGATAAGTTACAGCTGTTTTATTTAGTCGAGCTTGTGTTTCCAAAGTAACCTTTCAGAAATGATTCGAATTCTATTTGATAATCCATATTTTTTGTTCGTTTTGCGAGCTGGAACATATATATTTTACTGAATGAAAGTTCACTTATCTATGTATATTTCAGCATGTCATCAGCAATACATTCCTTATTATAGACTCAAAATTTCAACGTGTTCATGGCAATACAGTAGAACGTCGATTATTCATTTGTAAAAATAAAAATTAGGTTCGCTTTTTGGGTTAACATTTTGAGAGTTGAAAATTAAACAAGGGTTTCCAAAACTTAAGGATTTATTGTATTTTTTTACATACATAAGAGAATGAAATGAGAACAGCAAAAATGCAATTAAAATATATATTTTTTGTATTTGCAGACACAGTCCTTAATACCTTTCCGAGCTTGTATTACAAAGAAGTGTCGGTATATGGCGTTGGAGCTGACTTACAGCTGATTCAAGATGGTGGCACCAATACGCAGATGCACCAAGGAGGGACAGCGTGGAGTTATTACATTTTTGTGAAGTGAAGGAGTGATACCGGTTGATATTCAATAGAGAATGGAGACGAAGTATAAGGATGCCTGTCTGTCACAACGGCACGATCCCAACTGGTCTCCCGACATGTGTGATAGTGTGGTGCACGTAAGTCTATGTATGTGAAAGCGTGGGAATAGGACAAGGAAGAGGGAGGACCGAACGCGCGCGGTTCTGGTCCGTTGGTTAAGGTAGTGCTCCGGCATTCGCATGTGCATTCGCATTCGGTATTCGCTCCGACATTCGCATTCGGTAGTGCTCCGGCATTGATAGGGAATCGATGGAAAAATACCGATCAGGGAAGCCGGCCCTGAATTCTCCCCAGAGAGCGGATGAATTCTACCTCTTTAACTATTGTCGAAAATCCTGCCACCGTCGGGACTCGAATCCTAGGAGCTCCCAGAAAGAGGCACTGCAGGGTGGAAGGAGAAATAGGCTAGTTTTTCAAGGGAGAACGGACCACTTCTGGAGAGTGAACGAGGGCAAATACGTGGCGGGAGGGGGGCAGGAGAAATCCGTGCGCGAGCGAAGGCAGAAGCGGTGGCGGGGCCGGGGGTGGGGGAGGGGGAGGGGGTTCTGGGAGGGGAAGCGCTAGAGGGGACGTTGGACGGTCGTCGTTGTGGCGAAGGCTGTTGCATGCTGAGGCAAATGATTCCCAGGGGAAGGACCAGGGCCTGTAACAAGCTTTTACTGCACGGAGGGCACTCTGAGCAGATTAACCATTGCGGGAGAGCACAACGTTAAGAAAGAAATCTAAATAATCAAGTCCGCAACCCTGGAGATTTTTTTGGCGCCAAGGCTCCCTCGAGGGTTTCTCTCGGTAATGTCGTCGAAGTGACTACACGCAGGGCTTTAGGGGCGGCCAAAGCGTGCTGTTCTTAAAGGAGTCTCGGCATGCTCCAGCAGATTGGGAGCTTCAAAGTTCAGGAACGTTTGTACCGCTGCACAGTCGTGCGTAACAGGCATCCAAAATTAAGTCACGGAATGTTGTTTTATACAAAGTTAAATAGTACATTATCAATGAGATGACTTAACATTGGTTATAATAGTAAATATGTTATTCCTAAACCATTACAAGCTTTAAATTTTCAAGTTAATAAACTCAGTTTATTAAACGTCCGTTTATTTATCAATATTGGAAATGACGCATTACTACAACTTCATCCTCCTTAACGGAAAGTAATTTGATGCAATGAATTGATTATTATTGAGTGTATCCGGGCGCGACAACTGCAAATATCATTATTCCCGTAAGTGTAGTGCGTGTGTTTTGGGGAGATGTTGGTGGTGGTGACCTTCCCAGAGGGCTGGTGATATCCGGCACCGACCCACTCATCGGCTAGCGGAGATTTCCCCCAAACCAGGTATCTCCCACCAGCAGGACACCTTTTCAACCGGTACAATCTCTGAGCTCCGGACTGATCTCCCGACATGTGTGGTAGTGTAAGGGGTAGACGAAGGAATAGGAATGAAATATCGCGTGCGGTCCGTGGTCCGGTTGTTAGGGTACTGTCCGTGCATTCACGTGGTATTGATCGGAGAAACCACGGAAAACTAACGAACAGAGCAGCCGTCCGCTAGAATTCTCCTCCAGACCGCGACTGAACTCGACCTAGCTACGTAGCTAGTATCGAAAATTCTTCCCCCGTCGGGACTCTAATATAACCTCCCGGTCAGAGGCACTGCAGAGACATCAGTTCATGCTCTGAGCCACCTTCGAGAAAAGGTAACGAACAGGTTTTGACATTGGACGCTGTCGTTGTCGTCATCGTCGTCATCATCATCGTCGTCGTCGTCGTCGTCGTCGTCAGCAACTGAATTGGATCTTGTTAGTGTAACTGGCCCTGAAAATTCTACCCCATCGGGACTGGAATCCTAGAACCTCACGGTCATAGGCACTGCAGTGATATCTCTCAATGCAATGAAAGAGCTGCTGGAAAAACAAGGGCTCACTCTGAGCTAACTCAGCCAGTGTCAGTTTGGACGTTCGGCCGAATTTCGGGCGCAGTACGACCGTGCCCGTGTTTTAGTGTTTGAAACATTCGGATCTAAACGAACGTGTTCGTCTGGACGCGATTTCGGCCGAACCCGGATCCACATTAACTGATTAACTGTACCCTATACCCCCTAGACCTAAGGTTCCGCACGGCGGTGCCGTGACTGTGCGCAACCAACTGCGCCTTCTGAGTCGATTCCGCGCTCTAAAACGAATCGTCGCGGCGCTCGCAACTGACTCGTTCACATGCACCCACATTAGCACCGCTCTGCGATCGCTCTCTGGCGTCCGACGCGCTGCGGAGCGGTCGTGGCAAGGGTTTACAACTTCCTCGCATCCACGGCGGCGCTTCACAAAGAGATTTTCTGCGTCTTGAGTTCGGCGTCTCGGCCGGTCTTGATTTATTAAGCGTGACGCCGGTGGACCGCTTGCAAGATGGCTGTTGCGAAGAGGAGAGACGTGGCTTGGTCACGCTGTTGTGCCATGTTGGACGATACGTTTGTTATAGTTTTATAGGAGGTGCTTGGAGACGGCTGGAGCTGTTCGGTCGCTCGACGGGGTCGTGAGACGTTTTGAACGAGGCGGACGACACGGTTGCTGTGAAACTAAGATAGAGAGAATTTTATATCAATTGAAGCTAGTGTAGGTTTATCAGGGGAGGGAAGGGAGGAATGGCCTCCTCACACATTTTCTTCTTTTGAATGTAATTTCCAAACAGAATATTTTCTGTGATTCTACCACCGTCGGAACTCGAATCTAAGACCGCCTGGTCAGAGGCACTGCAGTGGAATTCTTCAGAAATGTTGAAACTGTCATAGAGGTTTCATGTAAAATACCGCCAAAAGTTGAATTATCTTTAAGATCTCCTTAACATCATAACCTTAATCCTGATGTGTTTACAAAGTTTTAGCTTAAAATCTTCTAATCTGGCAGTTGTGCATGGTACATATATCCAACATCCATCCATCTCGATTTTCTGATAGAAAATGCCATGCACCTCCTAGCTACCTCCACCGGTATATACCATTTTTGGAACAACACTAATAGGCCTTTACACGTGTGTTAAAACTCATTACACGTTAACACTCATTACACGTGTGTTAAAAGCTCTAGAGAACACTAAATATGGTTTTTTGTTCATAAATTCGAGATTGTTGTTGAGACGATTCGAAAATACGTCTAATGAAAACTAGTGGTGCTACAGCAGCACATCCTTTCTCACAATATTTCAATGTTATCTTTATGTACGACGGGACGCTATAAATGTTTCATTAATTTCAAACAGGAACTACGCGAAAACTACTCACTTTTACGACAAATTGTACACAACCTTTTTTACAGAGCTAATTTAAAACAACACGCTTTGTCTGAGGCTTTAATCTTTATCTTCAATTTGATAGCTTTGAAGTTGTTTTTTGAAATTTTCAAAAAATAGGGGAATTCAATGAAAACGACACTTGCATCATTCTCTTAAACGTCCTTCGCACTATTCAACAACAAAATTTAATAAAAAAAATTGGAGCCAATTTTTTGGAAATTTTGAAAATGTCCGAGGGGCATGTGTAAAGTAGCGCTAGCGCTGACAGATAAACGAACGTTTGGACGTCAATCAATTTTTCGATATGAAGGACGCACACAACATGGATTCTGGCTACACCATATGTTAGAGTTTTTTTTCTTCTAAAATTAGCCACAGGATCAGGGCCATGTTAACGCTCAGGGCCCCCAACGTTCAAGAGCGTAAAGTTCTTTTCAAAGTTATTAAAAAGATTTAATAATAACTTTTTCAAAAATTAAAATAAAACACGATAAACTGTGATGTACGATTGAAGTATTCCCAAAATTGTCATAAAATAGTGATGTGTCGCGCATCCTTGGATAATACTTATAATAAGGAATTTTGCTGGTTAATGCATTTTAATTTTAAATTGTACAATGCAATAAAAATAAGTATTTTTTATTGTAATTATAAATATATGTTTTAAGTTTTTGTTTGAAGAATTCTAAAATAAAACACTGATAAATGCTTTCAAAATATTAAAAGAAACAAAATACAACATGAATTGATGGAATTTTCTTTATATTTCTGCATCGAATTGGGGGGAGAGATCGGTGAAAGTAAGAATAAGGGGCTCCCAAATTAACCAAGGCCCAAGGGCCCCATTGCTGTTAAAACGGCCTTGAACAGGATTTATTCACTTTTTCGTTACCAGAGCTCGGCAATAAGAGTTCTTCTGACGAAAATTCACCGTTTTTCGGCGCACGATTACATAACTTTCTCTTCTTACGAAGAACTTCGTAAGGAAAGAAAGTAAAAAGGAATGTCACTTACTTCAACGTACACTGTAATACACTGTAATAAACAAAGCGAGCTGCACTTCATTATTCTGAAAGATTCATGTTCCTTTGCACACGGGAGTAAAAATTGTATGATCTGCATTCATCGATCCAGTGACAGAACGTTTTTGTACATGAATGCCATTTTATTTACGACCTTTAAAGAATGATCTATCTATTGTGATAGCAAGTTCTGAGGAGGTTAAACTTCATATTGAGAAAACGTTAACAATTTATTATACTACAGGAGGATTTTTGTATTCATCTCGAAAGTGTACAAGGTTAGTTTTTGGTCTCTAGCTAACAGCCTACGATTGCTCATCACAATGCGACAAAAACAAAAAAACAAAAACAAAAAAACCCAGCACGTGTATTAATTTCCATCTGCTGTTTAATACAGATATCCAGATAAGCCACGTAGCGTGCCACTCACTCACTTCCTTTGCCGTGAATAATTTCTAAAAAATGCCCTCATCGCTTTTCCTTCCGGCGAGGCGCACCGACCGGCTTCGCTCTGCCATGTGGGAGCACTCGTGTCACTTCTGACACTGAGCACCTTCCTAGGGTTGTCTGTTTGCGCGCCGCCTCTGCCACCACGGAGCCTATTGATTGATTGATTGGATTTTCCTCCGCTAGAACGTCGAATCCGGCGCGAACCAAGCTTGAGGAGTTCCCCTTCAGTATCTCTGCCGGTGGGGCACCCCCCCAGCCGGGACTAGCTGTAAGTTCACGACCGGTTTCCCGACGTGTGTTGTAGATACCTTGTTGGGGACCTCCTCCGAAACAGAGTGTACGTCGGCGCCGGATCTCAGCGCAGATATCCTGGATTTTACTTGGCGAGGCTGTTTTTCATGCAGTAAATCTATATCTTGAGGGGCCGGCTTTACTTTCCCTCCATGAGAAAAACGTACGAAGCATTTTTTTCGTCCCTAAAAATTCATAGTTTTGATTGGTTTTGAACCCGCGAACTTGCGTATAACAGTCCTATACGGTAACACAATCAAATGCCGGTGGCTTGGTGGGGCTCTTCTTACCACCACGTGTCACCCATTCCTGACTTTGCGTAGCGCGGCGGCATTTGCGTTCAAGTACGCGTTTCACCCGCGCTGTGTGTTCGAATCTCGCCTGTCTCCTTGATTCATTGCTAAATGAGTGTTTCCGACCGCGTCAACTACTAAGGTCATTAATTCTGTAAAATGTAGGCATGTTTTTATCTCGGGAGGTGGCGGTATTCTTCCCTATAGCTGGAGGGCGAGATACAGCGCCGACCTACAAGTCAGCTCGCGGGAATTTTCAGAAGTATCTCCCACATGCAAGGCACCGCCCCAGCCGGGACAAACTCTAAGCTCCTAACTGGTCTCCTGACATGTGCGGTAGTGTAATGCATGTACGTGTATGTGTAAGTATGGGGTGAGGATGAGACAAGGAAAAGGATGCAAAGAACGCGCGCGGTCGATGGCCCGGTTAGGACTTTGGTGCTGTTCGGAGAAACTGCGGAAAACAACCGATCAGAGTAGCCGGCCACTAGGAGAATCATGGCAAGTTTCGAAACTCCGAGATTTTTTTTTCACTTGGTTTGTCTACTTTGATAGGGCTACAGGACTTCATGTTATGTCTGTTTATTTTGCAAGCGTCGAAAATTCGTTGCTTTCGGGCATCCAACGTACGACCACGCGTTCTGCATCGCGAACGTTTTCTAATTTCGACACGCGTACTCTTAAGTGGTTGGCAAAGGGGGAGGATAGTGGGAGAATTGGATGGGATTAGTGGTGGGGATGCCTCGTTTAGAAGCTCGTGTACTTCCTACAGAGCCACCTGTCCGCCGAATGGGCGCTTAACTAATGCGATATTAATTACCGGTCAATGGCAACAGAGGAAGTTGAGAACGAAGGAGAAGAGGAAGAAATTGTGGAGAAGGCGACGAAGACAGCTAGCTAGACAGCTAGATCGAATTCAGCAGCTGTTTCGAAGAGAATTCTAGCGGCCGGCTGCTCTGATCGATACTTTTCTGTGGTTTCTCCGATCAACGCCAGGTAAATGCCAGAGCAGTGCCCTAACAAACTGGCAACAGACCGCGCGCGATCACTCCTTCATCTTCCTGGACCTACCCTCACCCCTTATACTAATATTCACATGCACTACACTATAACCAGTCGTGAGCTTAGAGATGGCTGGGGCTGGGGCGGAGCTGGAGGGATTTACCTGGTTGGGGAAAATTGCCGCAACGCGAGTATTTTCGTCGCGCCGGATCTCGCTAGCCAAAGGGGGACGAACACAACCATTTCCCCCCGCGATGAAAACCTGCACAACGCTTTCGGGAATAATGGTATTTGCCGTTGACGCCCCCGGAATCACTTATCAATCAAACCATCGCAGAGACGAGGGTTACTGAGCCTCAAGCCGACACTGCCTTTCCTTCACAATTTAGTTTGTGCATGTCAAACATGGCTCTTTTTCTCAAATATACCGCTCGTTCGTGCCTTTATGGATATCTTGTATTTATGTAAACTATATAAATATTCTGCTTATTAGATAATTGGGTGTACGCGTACTCCGAGTTGGTAATTGGTTTAGCTGTTTATGCGTTAGTATTGAGAATTTTCTCCATCGAATTATAAATGTAAGTTTCAGGTACTGCAATTGGTCGTCGGCAACTCAATTGCCTCTGCAGCTACAAATATGTTGATAGGGAGGTCCTGGACCTCAAGTCTTTGTTTCGACATTAGCCACAAGGTAGCCTGAACGAATTCAACCACTGCGTGGTAAAGTACAGCGCCCGACTGCTCTGATCTGTAGTTTTCCGTTGTTTCTCCTTTCCATGATTGAAGGAGTATCCTAAAAAATGGGATTACATGCATTGCACTATCACACATGTCGAGATATCAACCGGGACCTTACAGCTTGTCCTGGCTGCGGCAATGCCCCGATGGTGGAGATATCTGGAGGGGAAATCCCCAGCAAGCCGGTGTGTAGGTCGGTGCAAGATCTCACTATTAAGCGGGAAGGAACAATTCCACACCGTGAGATAAAAGATTCATTTCACAAACGGGGCATATGACCATAGTTGTGTTACCCGGAAAAATCAAACATATACGTACAAGACTATCACTCAAATCGGGAGACCAGTTCTTATATCTTATCCGGATATATCCATCCAGATGCAACCAACCGCCAACTAACGCATTAAGCACTCACTACACTAACGGGACTAAAGACCATAGCAATTAAATGCCCGGTGACAATCTATCGTTAAAAAGAAAGTTGTCCCTGCTACTTTGTATTCGGCAAGCAGTCGCGCGGTACTCGCCATTAACACTGACAAAAGTGGCTCAGGGCATCAACTGATGTCACTAAAGTCCTTTTGATCCGGAGGTCCTAGGTTCAAGACCGACGGTGGCAGGATTTGCGTCAATAGTTAGGTAGCTAGGTCGAGTTCAGCCGTTGTCTGGAGGAGAATTCTAGCGGCCTGCTGCTCTGATCGGCAGTTTTCCGTAGTTTCTCCAATCAACTTCAGGGCAATATCGAAGCAGAACCCTAACAAAAGAGACACGGACCGCGCGCGATCTTCCCTTCCTCTTCCTTGTCACATCCATATCCCCTTACTTTCACACACAGTAACATGCTGTACACTACCACAAATGCCGGGAGACTGGTTCTGGGCGTAGAGCTTGCCCCGGCTGTGGCGGTGCCCTGTTGGTAGGAGACACCTGATTGGGGAAACCCCGCTAGCGCGACGGTTGGTCGGCGCTGGATCTCGCTATCCAGCGGGGAAAGATCACCGCCACCTCCCGATGAAAAACATGCCCCACAATTACGGAACTAATGACCTTAGCAGTTGACGCGTTCGGAGCCCCTACCAATCAATAAACGCCATTAGCAGGTAAGCTTACGCTATCTCCAGTCCGTCTGCTGGTGAAGCGCCCTGCGGCCTTCCATCTTGGCCGGGGTGGGGCTTCGAAAGCGAGCCGGGGCGGCCGCCCGACGCCCCACCGGCAAAAAGCCGCTCCCGGCGGCGAAACGGCGCACGTGTCGATCGAAGGCGAGACAAGGCGAATCGATAGGCAGATGGTCGACCGCGTCGCTCACGGCGGCCCACGCCGCGGCGCCGCCAGCCGGCCTTCGCCCCCGGCGCACCGGGCGCTTGCTGTCACTGATCCCCGCCTTGGGGCGAGGGGAGAGTACACGGCTACGTCGAATTCAGCCCCGGCAAAAATGGCTCAGGACATGAATTAACGTCACCACAGTGCTTCTGACTGCGAGGTACTACGGCTCGAGTCCTGAAAGTGGCAGGATTTTCGACATTAGCTTGAAAGCTAGGTCAAATTCAGCCGCTGTCTGGAGGAGAATCCTAGCGACCGGCTGTTCTGCTCGGTAGTTTTCCGACGTTTCGCCAATCAACACAAGGTGAATGTCGGAGCAGTACCCTAACCAACGGGCCATGAACCGCGCGCGATATTTTCTTCTTCTCCCTTGACCTATCCTCACCCCTTACTTACGCACTAACATAAACCATATTACCACACAAGCCGGGAAACCGGTCGTGAGCTTACTGTTTTGCCGGTTGGGGTGGTGCCCCGCTGGGGGAGGTACCTGCAGGAGGAAGGCAACATTTAGTCCGGCGGCGGATTTCACGTACCAGCGGGAGAGGAACATCGCCACCTCTCGGGTTGTACAACATGCACTGCACTCACATAGTTGTTGTTGATCATAGTTGTTGAGGCTCTCGAAAACAGTCTCAGTCATGTCCGACCTTCCGTGACATCCTAGAAGTAGAGCAGTGATGTTAAGGACGATCATAGTTGTTGAGGCTCCCGAAAACAGTCTCAGTCATGTTCGAACTTCCGTGACATCCTAGAAGTAGAGCAGTGATGTCAAGGACGATCATAGTTGTTGAGGCTCCCGAAAACAGTCTCAGTCATGTTCGACCTTCCGTGACATCCTAGAAGTAGAGCAGTGAGGTCAAGGTCTTCTACTGGTAGCAGTGGCACGCGTTGTGGCTTCGTGCCATGCCACGAGCATCTCCGCGCAACTAGCGTCGGGAAAGGGAACTATTAGTAACCCCGCCTTTTTATAGTGGGGATTGCGTTGTCTATGGTTGCGGGATAATGAACCGCGTGGAGGGGCGATTCCGTCGTGGCACGAGTGCCACGGACTTCCGCTCGTTGCATAGACTTTGACAACACTGAAGTAGAGGATTCCCCAGTACCAAAACGTTTGAATGCTTATTCAAAAGCTGTAGAAATACATTGACATATCCGAATACCTGATAGAAAATCCTGCGTTAAAATGGGTCTCAACCACATAGTAGTGTTGAAATCTCCAATTTGCTCGCGCAAATTTTGAACATTTGTCCATAAATGTCATAATGTGTTTAAGAAAAGAGTTTTATGAGATGTTTATACATTGCAAAAAGACAGTTGATAAATATTTTCCTCATTTGTATCAATGTTTATCAATCAGTCGTGAAGCGTAATCAATTTAGTAACGACTGAAAGAGGAATCTGAACGAAAACTTGTTATTTAGAGATGCCTAAAGCTTCTCTGAAGACATACGGATTAGTTTCCATGACTATTCTGGACTTTTTTTCACTATAATTTCTCCAGATGTTTATTATTTAATCGATAAAGCCATTATATCCTTCTCAAACATTTGAAGACACTTTTACACTTTTACTTACCTTTGTGAATCCTTCTCATACTAGGTGTTCCTTTCAGGGTACGTTTTTTTTAGCAAAATTTTGTTCTATTCCAACAATTCCAACACATTTTTGGTTTCCCCTGAGTGTGTCATATATGAGAAAGACGATATTATGTATTTGTGATTTAAATTTTTACCTTTTATTTCACAAAAATTAAATTAAAAGAGCATTTTAAAGAAAAACATTTCGTCTTTTGAAAATAATGTTCTTAACATCCTTTACAATTCCTCGAAAACGCACCCCGACCAAGATAAATCCCTCCAAGTACGTAAGCGGCTTCGGTCCCTCCAACCTCCTCGGAGACGCTGAAATCCCCTGCTTCGACTCGCAGGCTTTGAACCCAGATCCCGCGGAGATTCCGAGAAGCCGTGCGGCGGGTGGGGCCCGGCCTAAGCCGACGAGTCGCGTCGCGTCGACGCAGAGCGACGTCGTATTTCACCAATTACCGGCGCTCTCGCTGATTTCGACGTGGCCCCCGGCTCGTCACGTGGTGCGGCGCCGGCGGGGGATCCCCGGTGGCGGGCACTGGCTTAGCGTGCGAAGGCGGGGTTGCGGGAGGGGGGGTGTTTGGTGGCGGATTGTGGCGGAAAGGTGGTGGCGGTGACGAGGGATATAATGGTGGTGATAGGGGAAGAAATGAAGGGCTCAGTAGAACTAGAGGCTAACCCTTTTTTTTTGTGAAATTAAGTTATTAGCATTAAATATAATTTCATAATTTTTTCTTTTAGTTTAAAGTGTTATTTACGTCAAGTGTGTACTTTTATGCAAGTGTACTACGTTTTTAAAGTTTTAAAATGTACTGAGCTATATTATGAAAATTTGAATAAAACACCCAATAACTCAGAACTAGGTCAATATGGAATAGCTTTCTGTTCTACTGAGCCCTTCACTTGTAGTACATTGTGGGACAAGTTCCTGTTCAAGAGGGGGACTGGGGGTAGTTGTAGAAAACAACTTGTGGGTGAGCAACAAAGAAATACTTCAAGCGTGATTGCAACACAGAAATACTGTAGCACTTTACCGTATTCTTCGTCGATATTACCGATTTGATGTACTTTACGTATTCGTCGCATGAAGTTAATTGTTCCGTCAGTGAAGGATAACCAAGGTATAACGCTCACTTGGTTCAGTAGTTGCTCTAGCCAAACTTTCAAAATCGCAAATGTGTAAATAAAAACTCTATTGTATACATTTAATATATAATTCTAAGTAAATATACTACTTTGATTTTCAATTTTTGAATCTTTATTTCTCTTTGAAATATCGCGTAACTTTGGCTTATGTCGCCATTGGTTGTCACCTTTCTCCCTTCCCCATTATAAACTACCGAAACCAATGGGAGTGAGCGACAAACCTAAACTTTTCCTACTCCTTAGTGTTTTACTCAATAATTTAAAAAGAATGCACGACATTATTTAAAAATCCCCAATAATAATTAAGTTATGCCGAAAACTTCCTAGCCACAAGAGTGAATAAGGTTGAAAAGTAGCTTGGAAAGTTGGGTCGAAATATTTCTAAAGAGCTCCATTGCTTAATTTTTATATTTTTGTGAGTTGGCCGCATTATGAACAATTTAATTCGATTGAAAGATAAATTGCACTGAGGAAGAAATCTCATACTTCAATAGAGGAAGTGTAGAATAGATTCAAAAATAAATAGGAAGTAGTTTAACACTTGTTATTACATCGCACAAAAGGAAGGACAGTAGAAAAGTCACGATTGAGAAGTACAACGTATGCCCTGCAAGGAAAATTGATTAATTCCCTAAAATATGGTTTCATGTCGTTTAGTACTTATTCTTTACGAAATCAGGGATGTTAACAATGTCTGGAAATACACAATCACTATTCACTGTGAACTATTCACTGAGTTAAACATGTTTCTAAAACTCTAGTCAAAATGTTTTATATTTATCAAAATCTGGGCATGTCCCTATGTTGTACGGAACTACAGCAGAAAATCCTCCTGTCCACTTCAATTTAAAAACATTATGCCTCACTTATTATAATCGCATACTTTTATTAAAGACATGTTTCAAATTATTGCGGGACATGGGTTTTTTGAACCCTCTTTACGAATACTCTCATTCTTCGAACTCAAAATATTCGCATCGATAACTATAACTTAAACTCACACACATACTCGTGACACAACCCGTGTCACACATACGCACACAACCGACGTAACGTAAGAACAAATGAGGCAGACAAGTATTTATATGACCGGTTAATAAAATCACGCGATAATACACCTGGGGGTCCTTTACCATTCGTTTAAAGGCAGAAATACAATATTGGTTGAATAAAAATCTCAAATTTATTTAAACGAAAACCTTTAGTTTTTTAAATACAAAGATTATTGTAATTTTCAAAATGGTTTGGTTTTAATGAAAATCGGAATTATGCCACTGAGATAAATGTAGTTTCTTATATTCGATCAGAAAACAAATAAACAAAAATTCTGACATTTTCCAGAAATGTTGTCACAGGGGCTTCATGTAAAATACCTCCCAAAATTAAAAATTTTTAATGATTTCCGAAGCGGCACAACTGGATCTCATTCCTTATCCGATCTTATTCCTCATTCGGAGGCGGCACAACTAGACCTTATTGATCCCAAAACTTCTAATCTGACAGAAATGTGCATGACACATCCACCAATCCATCCATCATCCCGATTTTTGGATACGTAAATCTTCTCGCTACCTGTGCCAATCTTTACCTTTTTTATAACATCACTAACAGACGTACACATCATTAGAGATCGTATCGTTGACGAATTCCAATAATTTGCCTCTCAATACTATAGTAGAAGAAGGAAATGTGAAAATTAAAGGATGTTTGGGAAAACAAAAGAATATCACGGTAATGAATCTCAAATTGTTAAGCAATTGTTTGAATCAATATAGTTTGTTGTATTTTGTTTTGGCTTGTTAGTTGACATACAATAATTGAGATGAGATTAAAAGATAATGCTAAACATTTTCATTTTCCTTTCATTAATTTTCTTGAATGAACGATTATTGTTTTTGTTCTTTTCATTACTTAGGTTTTTAACGCAAATAATATTTAACATATATTATAAGACTTTCACATCTTTAACTGTAACTAGGATCCAGAAGCAAAATAATGCAGACGATTATATTAAATATAAGAATTCATTGTATCCCTTAATTTTTGCCAATTGAGTTTTTGCGAAACTCTTCACCTTCATACTATGTATTCCTGTTCACTATGGCAAGTACTCTCAATGACCAAACGGAGGAGATCTTGACAAAATCAAACTCGTCAGTGCCATGATTTACTTCAACTGAATTGATGGATACAGATTTTAGGGGTTCATATTAATGTAGTGATGTTATTGGGGGGAGGCTTTGTGATGATCTAAATGGTGGCAATATTGGTGGGGGTGATTGTTAATGATGAATATTGGTAACTAGATGATGGTATTAGAGATGAAGATAATGATGGTGGTGGTGATGGTTGTGGTTGTGGTTGTCGTTGTCGTTGTGGTGATGGTGATGGTGATGGTGACTGTGATGGTGATGGTTATTAATGTTCACATGGTGTAACAGTTCCTATGACACTCTGAATGGGTTGCTAAAAGACTGGCTTCAGCTAACGTAACGTGATTGTAGAGATGATGGAAGAAGAGAGAGACTGCAAAAGCAGAGATAGCAGGAGGATTAATTGGTGATGTAGATAACCCTGGAAATGGCTGTTGAGGCAGAAGAAACGGTTGAAATGAAGAATGCAGGGGCGAGGTTTGAAAGGAGTGAAATGTTTGCAAGTTTGATGCTGAAAACGAATTGATTCTAAACCTTATTCCTCAATTTCGCCGACATTAAACTTTTGAAAAATATTCGCTGTTACCAATTCGTAGTTTTCTTTACAAGCATTGAGAAATAGCTTAATAGCATTAATGTGCCTCTTTGCTCAGCCGATTTATATTTTAGTACTTTTACTTTTTTCTATCTTTGGTTAGAGGATAATTCTAATTTATTCCTAAAACTCGAATATTTAACACTAAACTGATAAAATTGTAATTATCAGATAAACACGACGATTAGCGCAATATAACCAATGAACACGCTTTGTTTTGTAAACACGTGTTATAAGTGGAGGCTTATGATAAATATCTCTCGAAAAGAAAGCATTAGAGATGTTCAATAGATCAACTTTATGCTTTCTTTTCCCTCAGCCACGAGGACTTTCAATTTGAACTTAAGAAAACTAAATGCCCTATTGTCACGGACGAACATTATCTGCCTCTTAAAGGAACCTAATGAGGTCATAATTATTAAATTAAAACCTTAAGAGATTGATATACAGACATTTTTTAAGGCAAGTTAATGACTTTACCATCCGAATTTGTTTGAATTCTATCTACGTAATAATATTCAACGTTTGAACTTACATTATAATATTGAAACCTCAGTTCCATGTATGTAATTTTTTCTACCAATATTATTGAAGTAAAATTACGTAAGTTCCTGTAAATCAATTGTTGTTATTTCATAATTATACTTTTGATAACCTTAGTGACTTTAATACACTCCCCTCACGCCCGAAAAAAGCGGCAACCCATGACGATTAGAATTCACCCGGGAGCCTCAATGTTCGTTCAGAAATGGATCATCTACTTTTTCAGTACACTTCTTAAAAAAATAGAAAACTTGCCTGTCAAAACGGATTATTTCATATGAGAATAGTAACACGTATAAAGGAAATCTACGAAATGCAAAATAAAATTAAAATTTATATTGTAAATAAATATCAGTATAATTTCTTTTAGTGTACAGTTTAATAAAAAGGCTGCTAAAGGTTCGATTAATGAACAAATTTGGTTCCAGATTATTCGCTTCCTGGCTTTTTCATCCCCCATTCCGTCAATTCGACGCACCACTTCATGGAGCAAGGAAAACTTACCTTCTTAAATATGTATGGTGAGAAGCCGAGAATCTCAGCAGTCGTAATCGAATCGTCTAAAGAAAGTGATTTTCTACATAAAGGCACTAAAAGAAAATTCGTATTGAGATAACAATTTTTTTCTTAATTTATTAAGTATAATTTCTCGAAGGGTGTGTATTCCCACCCAAATAAAATCCCAGAATTTTTGCTTCTTCCCTTTTTTGTCCTTCTCCAGCGATTCGAGCCACCATCTCATCGCGCCACAGGGGCACCCTTACCTTCTTGGCTATGCACAGTGCGAAGCCAATGAGGCTGAGACGGGCTAGGGCGCGGCGAAGCCAAGAGGCGGCGGCGGCGGTGGAGGCGGAGGCGGCGGTGGGGCAAAGTTGCTCCCGTGGCGCCTTGCCGCCGCCGCCGCCTCCGCAGACACGAAACAGATTGGAGTTAATTAAACTTTCTTCAGGGAGCGGCGCGTTGAAGTGGCACCGCGTTCGCTCGAACGAGGCACCCCACAGGGACCAGATCTGAGCCGGCGGGTTACGGAGCAGGTTCGCCGCGGAGCGAGCGAGCGAGTGCGCTTAGAGGGCGGGGAATCACCGGAGGCAGGCCTGAGAAGAGTCCGGGGTGGAGGAGAAGGGTGTTCGCCCCCAAGGTTTCCGACAGGATTTGGCAAGTGGCGTGGAGGGAGGTCACAACTGTTTGGATGGGGAGGAGTAGTTTTTGACGTACGATGTACCCGTATTTTCAAGAAACAGTGAAAAATTTGTTTTATTGATTTATTACGAAAGATTTGAGCTGAGCTTTTTGAGGATTTGTACAACAAGCATGCCTGCGTATAGTGGAAAATATGCATGGGAAGGGATTGTGAAGACGACGGTGTGGAAAAGGATGTTGGCCGACGTTTCCGATTAATCTTGATTCAGGGGATGAAAATGTGATTTTTGTCGATGTAAAAGAAGCAGAGTAAATTTTAATTATTTTCTTTACGACTTTACCTTGTGAATGCTTTGATGAGTTACGAAGGGTTTTTTAAAATTTATTATTGAGGAACAAAGTGATTTTGAAATGGCAAGGATGCATGAGTAAGAATTGAAACGAGATCGGTCTGATGAAGATTGGTCACCAAGTTTCCTGACAGGCTTTGAAAAATGACGGGAAGGAGAGTCAGCAGAGACGTGGTTTTAGGAGATGCTCTCACTTTCCTGCATATTTTGAAGAACTTATTCGAATCGAAAAGAATCGAAATTATTCTTCCCTGGGAATAATATAAGTAATGATACTGAGATACTAAATAACGATGAAGAAATTATGGTGGAGCAGAGAGGGAAAATGGAATAAAGCTGAGAAAATAATTCGAACCTGCTTTGTTTACTACAATTTAGGCCTGAAAAGGCCGGGCTTTAAACTGTAGTACTTAGAGAAGGAACTATAACGCTTTTTGCTTTGAATATCCATAATAGAAATCCTTATGGCAAGATCTTATAAAAAATTACATAATGTTATTCAGTAACTAGAAACTTTCGTCGAGAACGCGTAATTATATAATGTCTCTAAAATTGCTTGCTATGCAGGAGTCGGAGGCATCGTCAGATGTAACATTCTCGCATACAAATAGTATTTATGTAGTGTAGTGAAAGTATTGCAATGCAGAGGCAAAAACCGGCGATTTTTGCTTCAACAATAAACTTGTATTGTGGTGCTCTTATTACGAAAAAGTGGAGACATTTTGTTGTCATATGTAGTAAATTACTTCCTCTAACACATTGTGAAGTTATAATCCTCATTTTGTGGGTTTTTGATATCCAAATATTGGTTGACCGAAAACGTCGTCTGTCCTCTCGCCTCTGGTCAATGCTGGCGCATAAACTGTTCAGACGATTATCTTCAAGACTTATATTCTCCCATCGACCTGCCGAAGCAGAGGCGCTTCGAGTTTGATGCAGATATTTTTATTTTTAGCGTACTTTACATGACGTCTCAACATTTTCAAACTTTTCTCAAAAACGGCTTCAATTTTATGATTTTTTCCCCTCGTATAGCGAAAAGGACGCTTAAGTCTATTGCGCAAGTTCCATTTTCGTTGAGCTCTTTGAATTTTCGAAAATGCAAAAGCTACAAATAATTCGAGAAAGTATGCGCTGTTGCAGCACCACTGGCTTAATTCAAGTAACAGGGGGTCATAGAAGTGAGCTGTCATGGGATAAAACGCCAATACGTTTATAGGCATAATTGGAAAATATTTTGGACACTGCACACTTCCATCTATCGTCAAAATATCGAGTTCCATTGCATGTCTCATCTTTTACGTATCTTTATTCAAAAATTCTGATCTACTTGAACTCGGCAGTATTGATAGGGGGCGGGAAAATGCAACTGGCATGAAAGAGATGAAATGGTAAAAAAACGTGAATTTTCGAAGTACTGTCACTGGTATTTTCGAGAGTGGACTTTGTAAATCCTCTGCTCGTCTATCCACTCTACTTCTAGCCGCTTTGGAAAGATATTTCAAAAAAGTTCATTTAAATATTGCTCTGATCATAAAATTTGTGTCCCTATATTATAAATAAATTATAAATTCGTAATTATTCACGTACCTGTCTGCTAAATGACATGCGTTATTAATTAGTAAAGAATATGTAGAGACAGATAAAGAAAATAAAATAATTAATCCTCGAAACTCATTAATAATGGTTAGCAATTTCAAATAATTAATATTTACTTTTGTCTGTGTTTCACAAGTCTGTGAAAATAAATAACGTTATTAAAACTCTAATTTCTATTGTCGTCTATATTCTAAGTGCGAAAGGTTCCCTAGAAGACGTTAAAAATTCAAGATATACCACATACAGTCTAGGAAATGTTTTCAAAGTTTATTTCTCCTACGCTGCCCCATCCGTAATGGGTTCATCAGGAAGCGTACGATTGTAAAAGGGTGTCACCTTGTGAAGACCTGATGAACACATGACAGCAACGAAGCCCTGGAAGAAGCATGAGTTTGGCGAGGCGTTTGTGGTGAACAGCTGTCCTCATTGCAAAATCCCGAGGATTTCACGTTCTTTAGGGAGGAAAATGCTTCAAAATGACAAAATTTTTGCTCCAAGGGCATTATCAGAGATCTAAAGAAAGAACGGCGACAAAAAGTATGAGGGCCAAAGATTTTCTTTTGTCGCCGCACGATCATTAGAACCAGTTAACGCCCGTGGTACATTCATGATTTTTTACTTATTTTTATTTCTTAGATTTACTTATTTACTTATTAACTGGTTGTAACTTGACTCGGGTTTGCCTTTTCATATTTCCCTTCCATAATTCCCTTCAAAAGAGAACATGTAGCATCATTAACTTTTTACATATTTCCCTCGTAAACACGACGCTCACAATCTAAGTAAGGTACGCGGTGTACATTAAACTCTTTATCGAAGGCTATAATAAGCAATAAAGTGTCAATAAAAAATAAATATATTTTATAAACTGTCGTGTGAACGGGAAGATCAGATTGGACATGAATACATATTTGTAAATGATCCCCTGAAGCAAAATTCAAGCTAGCCACTGACTCCGAACATCTCTACTGTCACGCTGTCTCCGAGTGTGGCATCGTTTCGATACAAAGTCGCCTGCCGAGCAGGAGACGGAGGAATAGCGGTGGGAGAGTGGGGGAGGCACTAGCTGCAGCAGCCGCGGTGGCGGCGGCGGCGGCGGCGGCGGCGGCGGCGGCGGCGGCGGCGGCGGCGGCGGCGGCGGCGGCGGCGGCGGCGGCGGCGGCGGCGGCGGCGTTGGCGGCGTTGGCGGCGTTGGCGGCGTTGGCGGCGGTGGCGGCGTTGGCGACGGCGGTGGCGGCGGCGGCGGCGGCGGCGGCGGCGGCGGCGCGGCAGTGGCGGAGGCGGCACCGTCAGCGCCGCCTCCGTGGTTCCTTTTGTCTCCTCCAGACGGCGTTGGTGGCGGCGGAGGCGTCGGAGGTTACCGTAATTACGCCGGCAGCCACGTGACCTCACGTCGCACACTCGCAATTACTCGGCCGCAAGGGAACCGTCCCCTCTCCTTTGCGCGAGGGGCGTCCCCCAGGGCGCCGCGCCGCCTCCGCCGCCGCCCACGCTCACGCCTCCCCAGCCGCTTACGCCCTCGCCGCTATTGCTCCGCCCTTACCCACGTCGCCCCCGCCTGTGCCTCTGCTGCCCTGCCGCTTGTGTCCTCGCCGTCACCATCGCCGTCCAGGCCACCACCGTCGCGGAACTTGCAGCATCCAACCCTACCCCGTGCGTCCCCGCCCCTGCCTTCGCCACCCTCGCCGTTACCATCGCCTTCGCCGCATCAGGCTCCGCCTGCGCTGCATGTGCTCCGGCCGCATCTGTCCCCGGCCCTTGCCCCCGACTTCTGCCTTACGTCACCCTCATCGCTCCTGTCGCCCCGACCATACCCCTCATCATCTTCGCACCCATCGCTGCCATCGTCCCTGTCGCCCTGAACGCCCCTGTCGTCCCCCTCGCCACCGTCGTCCCTCTCGTTTCAGTCGCGCCCATCGTCCGCTTCTCCTCCGTCGCTAGTCGTCACCATCGCTACTGTCGTCCCCGTCGTCCCCGTCGTCCCCGTCGTCCCCGTCGTCCCCGTCGTCCCCGTCGTCCCCGTCGTCCTCGTCGTCCCCGTCGTCCTCGTCGTCCTCGTCGTTCTCGTCGTCCTCGTCGTCCCCGTCGTCCCCGTCGTCCCCGTCGTCCTCGTCTTCCTCGTCGTTCTCGTCGTCCTCGTCGTCCCCGTCGTCCCCGTCGTCCTCGTCGTCCCCGTCGTCCTCGTCGTTCTCGTCGTCCCCGTCGTCCCCTTCGTCCCCGTCGTCCTCGTCGTCCTCGTCGTTCTCGTCGTTCTCGTCGTCCTCGTCGTCCTCGTCGTCCCCGTCGTCCTCGTCGTCCTCGTCGTCCTCTTCGCCCCCATCGCTCTCCGTCGCTCCCCATCGCCTCTTTCACCCACACAATCCTCATCGCCTCTGCCACCCGACGCCGCAACCGTCCCAGACTTCTCCGCCGCCCCCCGCCGCCTCCGCTCCCGGCCCCTTGACCCCTTTCCATCCCCCGCCCGGCGGCGTGAGGGAATTCGCGAGCTGCGAGTCTTCGTGCAACTGCTCGGCGCGGCGCCTCTGCGCGGCCACGACCGACGGGAAATCGCCCCCTCGCAGCCCCACGCGCTCCCGTCGACGCGGCGCGCCGCGGCGCCTGTGTCGATGCCACCGTTCGCGACCCCGGCCGCTCTCCGCGTGCTCCAAGCCAGCGTCATCGCTGCAGAGGCGGTGTTCTCGTCTTCATTTTTATTGTTCAGAGAGCTGGAAAATAAGCTAGTAAAATTCCGAAATGTATGTGGAACTATACGCAAGTATCTGGGAAACCGAACGCGAAAGGAGACACGGCTTATGTTTAATAAGACAATTGCAGTCCGCACACTTATGTATGCCAGCGAAACATAGGTGAACACGAAAAAGATCAAAAATAAAATACAAGCGACGGAAATAAAATTTCTACGAAACATACTAGGGTGTTTGCTTACTCGACAAGACATGGAACTCTGAAATAAGAGATATTTTAAAAGTCACAGAATTGTACGAGAACATTCTTGAAAATAAGTTAAAATCATGTATCAAGAATGCAATGAACTTGGGACATTGGTAGACCGAGAAGAAAAATGGGTACCAGGACAGGTCACATTAGGGTGTCCCTTATATTGTACCCAATTTTTTTTTGCAAATTGTTTTGGGCTCACCCCTAAATATTTTCCATTGGGTCAAATTTACTCAAAAATAAAATTCATATTAATAGGTCGATATTAATCCGTGACGACTTGAGCGCTAAATTTGAATGTTAGGGATTATTGGCTTTGTCGGGTTAAGTCAGTGGAAAACTATTGATACATTTTTAACATATAATTTTCATATTACAATTTAATTCATTTCCGGTCTTTAGACTGTGTTATGGTATTAACTTTTCAAGAGGGTTCATTTTTTCCTTTCACTCTCTAATAAGTTTTCATCTTTTTTAAGCGATGTATTTTTTCTCATGCAGATCTATCCCTACATGGTAGAATATTTTAGCGTGCTCCAAATACCACCTTCCGTACGACAGTTGAATTCAAATCTCAACGTTATAACCTCATAGAACTGTTTTTTTCCGGAGTTCAGCTTAATCAGGAGGTGAACATGAAGGCAAATAAGTTGCATGTCAAGCTTCTGAGCCTTCTTAGGTCGAACATATTCTTTGCCCCGTCATTATAATCTTTTTACTCCTCTTTTTCTCATTTGCTCTATCTTTTTAGCTTCCTCTAAGACCCTTGCTCTATTTTTCCATCACTCTTTCTCTCTGATGCGTCTCCCCCTTCGTTTTCATTATCTCCTTCTATCTCTATCCAATCTTCCCTTACTTTTAGTGCCAACTTCCATTTAGAAAATGTACAAGATATGAAAAGCAATTGGTCAATGATCCATACATTTTTGGACAATTTGTAACTTCACGAAAGACTTATAGTTCTTAAAACATTTAGAGTTTATGGAGTTGGATTGTACCCCCGGATCAACAGCTGTACTTCACCAAATGTCTCAAATCCATCTAGCTCTCTCTTTAACCAGTGGCTTCTAATAATATGTCTTTAACAGCATGTTTAGCTTTCCATTTATCTAAAGCTAAATTCAATAAAATATCTTAGTTATACATGTGTTATGTGCTGAAGTCTGGTCATACTTCGAGATTTAAGCATAATGAATCACAAACCTGATTTATGAGAAGAATAATATTTGACGATTATTTGATTAGAGAGACCGAATGTAGATAAAATTTGTACAAAAATAAAAAGTACATAAATGTTTGTGTGCAATTATTCCCATTTACTGATATTTTAAATGTGTTTTTTGAAAAGGAATTTGAAGAGAAAAGTTTGAATTGCACTTCGGAAAAAAGTATTATTAAAACATTTTTTAATCTGGCAGCATGAAATCAAATTTTGTCAATTTATTTTCATAATTTGTCAGCAAATGATTTCGCTATTTTAGCTTCAATATTAAATTCCATTCTCGTTTTATGTTCTGTATTAATAGCTTCTTCAGGTATGACGAAAGAGGTATTTAATAACGCATTAACGATTTAATTTGATAGAAAGAAATTTGATTTATAACACTACTCCAATTTGAAGAACGATTATTACACGATGATAAAATACCATTTAAAGTTACAAACTCAACGAAGAAAACAACTCAGTCCAAAATAAAACACGATAGAACGGAACAAACTGAAGTAGGAAGGAAGAAAAAACGTGTAAAAATAGAAAAGGATAAAAAACGTAAAAGAAAAGAAGCAATTTCGCTTGCAACCCTCCATCGGGTCATCGTCCCCATTCTATTTCTACCCTCGCAACCATTCTCCGTGCGTCCAGGCTCGTCGTGTCCTGTGCCAAAACCCCGCCCTGGCCGCGGAGTTTCCCCCCCATAATTCAAGAGGCTCCTATTAATTCCCCGACCTCTGTGATCTGGGCCCTTCGGCGCGTCCTATTAGAAGGCGGCCCCTCCGAAAAGTACAGGAGTGCCTGCAGGCGCCTAATACACTGTATTATAATACTCCGATAACATTATTATTTTCCTGTTCCCGCCGTCACCAGGTGCTGCCGCCTACCGTGTGTCTGGAGAATTATTGAAATGGCCGTGATTACACGTCTCGGGGAGTGTTTTGCGCGATGTCTCGTCCGGGCGCGCGGAGCCGCAATAAGACGACGCGACGCGGCGGCGGGCGGGCCGAGACGTGACGCACAGTGGTCGAGGAGGTCGTTCGCGGGGGAGATATACCTGGGCGACTGGTTGCATCTGGTGAGGAGGAATGCCCCTGGGTCGCCCCGACTGCCACTCTTATGGTGGAGAGGTGTGGTATACTTCGGGTTTTCTTTCTTGACGCGTGGGGGTGTGTCATTAAAATGGAATATCTCAACGTATTTCGCGTCGTTTTCTGTTGTGCCGTTAGGGATTGCATGATTGCGATTATATCGAGCAGTGCTGGCGATCATGCGACTCCTAGTGGCACAGCCGAGAACGACGCGAAATACCGTGAGATATTCCATTTTTCCATCCAGCATATTCCATTTCCATCCATCCACCAACACCCCCCCATGCGCCAAGAAGGAAAAACCGAAGTATAGTGGATGTGGCGGGTTCACGTCGGGTTTCTGAGTGTCTGAGGAGTGTCGATTCATTACCATTCAGTATTGATTTCTTAGTCTCTGGAGAGTGTTGCAGATCAACAATGTATATCGTTAGTCCTGTAAGTGTAATGCGTGCTATATCCAGGGTGGTGGTGGTGGTTGTAGTGGTGGTAGTGGCGGTGTTTCACACCTGCTGAATTCACGACCCTTGCGGGGTTTTCCCGCTCCGCGGGAGAGGAGGGTGATAAAGCTGAGAAAGGAAAGACCGCGCGCGATCCGTGGCCCATTTGTTAGCTCCATTTGTAGTGCTTCGCAATTGCCTAGAATTAATCGGAGATGCCACGGCAAACTACCAGAGCAGCTGGCCGGGAGAGTTCTTCTCCAGATAGGGTTGAATTCGACCCAGTTGTGTAGCTAGTGTCGGAAATCCGCCACCATCCGGATCCATACCCTAGGACGTCCCTGTCAACTAACGGATACAGCCGAAATAATAATAATAATAATAATAATAATAATAATAATAATACCGCAAAATTTGTGTAAGAACTTATCTAAACTCCCAGGTAATTCAAAGACTGGGACTAGATAGCTGGTTAGAGGAATAATAATAATAATAATAATAATAATAACAATAATAATAATAATAATGAGAGTTACGAGTGATATACTCATTACTGTTCATAGGTGAGAGACATCTTAAGACTTTACGACCTACATCTTCCTAGCAGGTGACCATGATGGCGTTTTGCTTTTGCCTTCCACAGAGAGAAGCTTGATAGGATGACCAAGAAGAGTTTGATGCTTTGAGAGCAACGTTTATGCATGAAATGATGGATCCGATGAGATACATTGTGATATTACATATTATACATTGTGATATCCGATTAAGTCTGCTGAACGGTAATGTCCACGCTGAATTAGACTGCAGCAGACATCCATCACTAAATTATTAAGTAAAAGTAGTTTCTCAAATAAGGGTGGGGCTTCAGCCCTCCGTTTCAGAGAAACCATTGACACACACGTAGATTCACAATTATTGCTTTTACTATTTTTTAGGTTATCTCATCTTTATGGTTTTTACTAACACTTACGTAATTTTGAATTGAGTACGCATAATCGTTTTTAAAATAATGGTTATCTTTCACTGTGTGAGAAAACATGGAATCTTGAAACCTTTTGAAGGAGGGTGACGGCAATTATTACAGGCGGAACGGCTGTGTACCACAGACGCTACCTGCATCATCACATTATTATTGCATCCTATTCCGAAAATTGTTCCTTGAGTGGATTTCATTAATGTCACACAGTTCGACCTTACAGAAATATACGTTTCGGTTCCGATAATTGTGATTTAATTGCATGGCAACGTTTATGCGTGCTATTGTATAATCCATGATTGTAAAGTAAGTGCCTTTTTGTCTGAGTTTTTTTCGACCTTGAAGACTGCACAATAGCTTACAACCCTACATCAGATCACTATCATGGTGTACATCTGGGGAGTAGGCTCTTTATGTCCGTAAAGGTGTGTGTGAGAGAAGAACTGAGATTCCACAAAACCTCAAAAATAATTACGATCTTTTATCTCTTGCGGCCCTATTGTCACATGTGTCGAGAGTGCCTCTGAAGGCCACGCGACAAAAAGAGGTGGTCGCGTTGATAATTATGGGGTGTGAGGCGTTTAAACTTCTCGAAACACGCCTCACCTTGAACCAGCAAGAAAGCAAAGTGGAGTCGGAGAAGTTCGTGGGGGTCTTTTACAAGTTCGTGCGAGGGGAGTGTTGATTCGTTAAGTCAGGCGCCATATTGTTTTTCGCTTCTAGTATTATAACACGTCAGATTTTTACACAGTCGAATTGAACGGTGGAAGAAAATAAAATTATTTTTCCGAACATCTTTTCTGCTCTCTCAAAACTGAATGATTGTCGGGATGAATTAGCTACGATTACGGAGAATATAAATCCAATTTTAGGTTAACTGGTGAGCCACATGAAGAAAATGATTTTCTTTTCTTCGTCTTCCTGCAATTTATTTCGGAAATCGGACAGATTTGGAATACTGACCAAGCACAGCAAGACAGAATATGCGCAGGGGTTATTGTCGTATATTATGTTTTGAGTCAATTGTATATTCATTTAAAATACAGGCTTTAATAAAAGATTTAGGACACATTGATCTACAAAAGTTAATTTTATATTCAACTTTCTTAACACCTAAGGGAATTTGTAATATAACTTTCAATAAGAGCCTTTTTAGACTATGGAGGAGATTTCTTCATGTGATCGACCATTAGAGTTAATCTGAAAACTGAACAATACCGTGGTCACTCACACCACTTCATGTTGCCAACTTTTATTTTATCGTCTGAGCAGAATGGAAAGGCCGGTAATATATTCGGGGGTATGCATTACGCATGTCTATGTCATAGTGAAAGTGGAAGAACTGTCTTGTTCAAATGTATATTTGTTGTGGTAAGTGTGGCAATGAAAGTGCAAAGCATTGGGGCCGCCGCCTGTACGGAGGATTGTCAGCACCGCAAACTACAAACAGGTGTTTTTATCATTTACAACAACGCAACCGGCTTAGGTGGCTCTGGGCATCAATTGATGCTACTCCTGGTGCCCGAGAAGTCTTAGAGTTTTGAATCCCACGCTGGTAGGATTTTCGAAACTAACTAGATAGCTAGGTCGAATTCAGCTGCTGTCTGTGGGGAAATTCTACTGGCCGGTTGCTCTGATCGGTAGCTTCGAGTGGATCCTGCGTTGGGTGCCCGGCGAATGCCGGAGCAGAACCATAAAATCTTGGCACGGACCGCGGGAAATCTTCAGTTCCTCTTCAATACCTTTCCTCCCCTTTCTTACATACACTTGCATACACTACTGGGAAAACCCGGCAGACGTTGTTCTGCCCTTCATCTCCCTCTTTCCCTTCTCACTTTCGCACTGTCTTCCTCCTTCCCTTACCCTACACCCCTGTCTGTCTCTGTGTCTCTGTCTCTGCCGCTCTCTGTTCCTCTCATTCACATTTACTTGCAGATTCTGCACGTCTCTGAGCAGGTGAGATAATATCGGGAAGCGCCGGACCAGCAAGAATATAATAGAATGTTCGAGAAGAGCTCATTGTGTGAGAAACGTTTCTTTAAAGACTTCGGTATCAAACTTTTAGTTTTTAAGGTGCTAGAACGCCTCATTTAGGAGTTATTTAACGATATATATTCAAAATGCTGCCGAGTGTGTTGCGGGTTGCATTTGACGTGAATATTTAGTTTTGTTCTACAGCGCCATGTAGTCGAGTTATAACAGAATTAACAGCATATACACTTTCTGGGTGAAAAAAAAAAATACGTAGAAGTGCCAACTTTCAAGTCGATCGGTCCAACGGCGTCGGAGGTTAGCTCATATATATATATATATATATATATATATATATATATATATATATATATATATATATATATATATACCAACACCCAGTTTATTTATAAAGTGTCATTTTGCCCTTTCCAGTCGAAACATGTTCTGAATGCAGCCCCGCTCGCCCTGTTTCAAAAGCCGTCACGAAAGTAGAAGTGTCCCCAAATGTCCTCCGAGCTGCACACGGGCCCTGCAGCGGGTGGCTGACCGCTGCCCAGTCTGCCGCTCCTCCAACGACCCCCGATGCTCAGCCTGGCCTCCCTCGCGTCTGCGTCGCCGTCAGTGCGTAATCTTTGTAATCGGCGTCTGCGGGGCGACGCATTAGGGCGCACGTGCCCCGCGCCTAACGAGAGCTTAACGGCGGCGACGCGACGCCAGGCGACGCGACGCGGACACACGGCGGAGGTGGCAGCGACCAACGGCTCGCTGATGCTGCTGTCGTAATAGCACCGGGCAGATCTGCAGCGCATGAGGCCAGCGTTCCACCTACGGTGACGTCCGGTCACTCATGGTGAAGATGGTCGGAAGATATACGCCTCTCGGCCAGGGAATGTTTACGACTTGCGATGGTTTGCATATTTTTATAAAACAGTAACCGATGATTTGAAGCTATAAAGCCTCTTGTATATAACTTGGAAACATAACAATTCGGGATAAAAATGCGAACAGATAGCTCCAACAATGCTCCTGTGCTCACAATGAGAGAGCGCGACTTGCAGCAAAAGCAATTCTGGCACTAATGTGTAACTGGCGACAACGCGAATTTAAGCGACGCGATGCGAACACACGGAGGAGGTGGCAGCGACGAACGGCATGAACATGCTGCTGTCGTAATGGCGCTGAGATCGCAGTGGAGATTATTATAAAAAGAGTCAAATCGACTGTTTGAAGCGTCAAACCCTCTAATATTATATTTTAGTAACATAACAACAACAACAATTCGGCATATGAAAATTGCAAACTGCTCCAACAATGCTCTTGCGCTCACAATGAGAGCGAGAGGCGTCCAGAAAGATTAATTCGAGCACTAAGCGATGCTTGCGCTCACAATGAGCGAGCGCGACGTGCAGCAAAATCAATTCTGGCACTAATGTGTAACTGGTGACAACGCGTCTTGAAGAGACGCGATGCGAACACACGGAGGTGGCAGCGACGAATGGCATGAACATGCTGCTGCCGTAATGGCGCTGAGGGGATCTACAGCGCAATGGATAGTGCGGTCCACCTACGTTGAACTTCGGTCACTCAGAGTGAAGTGGTTTGATGGCGTACGCCTCCGGCCAGGGCATGTTTATGGCTAGTGTAGCGTCGTAGCACTCGGCACGACCGACCGCACAAGTCGTGCAAGGGGGAGGGGTTGGTCCTCTCGTGCCGCGCCCGACCGGACGGACCCCCGGGGTCTCTCGAGGGTCTCTCCGCTGGGGGCGTGTCTGAGAAGGCGGCTGTCCGTTCGCACTAGTGATGTGTGACGACAGAAATCGTTCGCAGGTGGACGCCTGGCTTCATCTGCAGCCAGCCCAAATCTCGAGCGGAAATGACGCTTTGTGCGTGGGAGGTCGGTCACGTGATGCCTCGCAAGGGAGGCGGGTGGAATAAGCTTCCTGGGCAGTCGAGTTTGACCGTAGCAATGTGCGGAGGTGATCGCGAGCAGTATCTTGCGAGGCGTGGCTTTTCGCCACGGGACAAGAGACCAGGGGCGGCGCTAGTGTAGCGAGCTGGGGTTCTCTTGGAAAATACTGAGGCGGCTCGTCTCAGGAGTCGGAGTGCTGTGGAGAGCAGCGTTCCTTAGGAGTGTACATAGTGTAATAAACTATTGTAAATAAATATGTGCAGTAAACTCCGTGTCTGTGTTCTTCCTCATCTCATGACGACGTCACACTAGTGACGGTTTGAATCTTTCTGTAAAACACTTCTTTCCTGATGCTTAGATGTTTAAGTTGGAGTGAGAGGCTTGTGAAAATCATACTGTAGTTGATCCGACCCAGGCTGACAAGATCCATGTAGCTACGAGTACATCAACTGTTCTAATAATTTGAAGAAAGAAATCGCTCATACAAACGATGGTTTGAAGCTTCAAAATCTTTAATACTTTATTTTAGCCATAAAACCACAATAACTATGCATAAAATTGCAAACAGATAGCTCCAACAATGCTCCTACGCTCGCATTGAGCGTGAGCGGTTTCCAGGAAGATTAATTCGAGCACTAATATGTTACTGGTGGCGACGCGAGGCGAGGCGAGGCGGACACACAACGGAGGTAGCGGTGACGAACGCTTTGCTGATGCTGCTGTCGTAATGACATTGAATCTACCGCACAGTAACCAGCACGCTCGGATTCCACCTCCAATGTACTGCGGTCACTCATGGTGAAGTGGTCAGATTCTGTAATCTCCAGTTCAGGGCGGATTCATGACGAGTCTGTTCGAATCTTCTTATGAATCCGTGCTTAGCTGCTATTAGTTGCTATATACCTGCGGTTGAGACGGTGGGAGAGGCTGGTGTAAAGCAAATGGAGGTTGATCCTCTCTGATGCTGTCGAGGTATATGGCATCAATGGATTACCAATTGTCGCGATGGTGGAGGCAGAGCGGTGCTAGTTTTAATTGTCGTGGAGGGCTGGCGGTGGCGGGTACTGATGGCGTCGGGGGCGGGTGGGGTGGTGGTAGAAGTACAAATAGTGGTAGTGGTTATCGTAGTAATAGTGATGGTGGTGGTGGTGGTGGTGGAAGTAGTGGTGGTGGTGGTGGTGGAAGTAGTGGTGGTGGTGGTGGTGGTGGAAGTAGTGCTGGAGGTGATAGTTGTAGTAGCAGTGCTGGTGGCATTGATGGTGTTGATAGTGCTGGTGCCGACGTCGGTCAAGGAATAAGCGAGGTGAAGCTATTGACTTTGTAGAACGTAGGTAACGTGTCTTCAACGGTGGTGGTCGTAATTGTCGCGATGGTGGAGGCAGAGTGTTTCTAGTTTTAATTGTGGTGGAGGGCTGGCAGTGGCGGGTACTGATGGCGTCGGCGGCGGGCGGGCGGGCGTAATGCGGCGATTACGCGCCGCGGCGGCGCGGCCTGTCGTCCCGCGCGAGGTGAGAACTCGGCTCTGATGAGAATGTAATCGCGGCCTGATGAGCGCCTGCCGCCGCCGCCGCAACGAGGCGCTGGGTGTCTTGGCGAAGCGCGTGCTCTCGAGAGGGGAGCAATTAAAAACAGCCTGCGGCTTCCTGCGCTGAATACTTCTGCTTAGCCGAGACTTCTCCTTAATACCCGCATCAAATGTTACACTTAGAATGATCTTGGCTCTTCGGGTGACGCCACGTCGAAGGCTGTCTGGACGACGTTTCGACCATCTTATCGTGGTCGATGGTCGAAACGTCGAAAACACAGCCTTCGACGCGGCGTCACCCGGACAGCTAAGCTATCATTCTCATGACTCCGGCCGCGGAAGCCTACGACTTCAATGTTACACTTACTTTGCAGATGGACGGACACAATGTTGACCGTTGATTTTACTTGTCGCCATTTCTGACACGCTGATCACTATTATTGAAATTTAAAATATTGACTTTCAAAGACAAATTTTTCTGATATTCTTCGCTGGATTTGTTATGCGTTAAGTAAAACATGGCAATTGTATAATTGCAATATATTGTATATATTGCAATAAATATGTCTTACTAATATTCATCGTTCTCAGTTACAGATGTTCTTACTTTCTGTGTTTCGCTGTTCCTCACGAGTGCCATTTCTGTGATGTGGAAGTGGGCAACGTAGAAAAGGGAATTCGGGAATTAAGTTTTTCTTATTATTGTACTGTTTTAACGCAACCAAAAAGAAACTAAAATCAACTCTAAACGGCCTGTGTCCGTTAAGGATTTTATAGTGATCCGTCCGTTGAAGAAAATAAACAAAGAGTTTTAGCTAAAGATGGCATATGAGTTTACTTATTCCAAAAAATGGTGTTTTCTGTTAATATGTTTTGTTACAAGACGGTGTTACGAAAAGTATTGAACAACATATGGACAATAACACAAATGATATTCTCGGTTGGTGATTTGTTGTTTATCAGCCTAATAATAAGTGTGGCAATAAAAGTCTTTAGTAGAAACGCAAATGCATGGAAGTCGATAATAATGAATAGCAAGATCACACTGTTGAGAATAGCGACAAGGATTTGGAGATTGTGTTGTCGGTTGCGGACTAAGAAGACAATAACTGTAAAAGGCTTGGGATGACATGAGGACTTGAGAAATGAAGGAAGGTTGTAGCTTTAAGGAAAGAACTGAAGATTTTGCCGATTGTCGTAGCAGACGAGCCTTGAAATAGCTGAAAATTACAAACGTGAGAATTGAAAGACGGGAAAGGGGATCGTGTGGGAACGACAGGAAGAGAGTGCAGTAGGAGGAGATCGGCATTAGTTCGGAAAAAGGAATAGGAGAGAGAAAGAGTGAGATGGGAGGGGGAGAGGAAGAGAAGGAGTGGAAGAGGTGGAGGCAGGGGGGAGAGAGAGGGGGAGGCATGGGAAGAGAGAGAGGGAGGGGAAAAGAGACAGAGAAACGATCAATAAAGATCGGGTTTACATAGAAGACTAGATCATTAAAGACGAGACAGTGGGAGTGAAATGAGAGAGGTGTAGGAACAGATGATATGATGGCAAAGAAATGCATGGTCAACAGGTCAGTGTCTTAGAAATACCCCAATCTATTTTTTCTTTCCCACTTCCGTCAGTCTATTCATGTCTGAACCTCTCACTGTTCCTGGTCTACCTCATCTACTCTCGTCTAGAAAACAGGAGATAGCCTCGACGACGGAGCCGGCACGGGCGTCACGACTCTAGGGCGAAGGTGAACGACGGCTGCGGTGGTGACAGTGACGGTGAAGGTGACGACGACGGTGAAGATGACGGTGACGGTGACGATGAAAGTGACGGGGACGGGTTACAGTGATGGTGACGGGGACGGATACAGTGATGGTGACGGGGACAGTAATGGTGGTGGTGACGGTGACGGGACAGTGACATTTGCATTGACGATAGCGGTGGCGGTGGCGGAGACGGCAGTGGTAATGGTGGGTAGTAGTGATGGTGATGGTGTTGGTGGTGGTGGTGGTGGTGGTGGCGGTGGGGGTGGAGGTGGGAGAGGGGGAGGGGAATTTGGTGATGTAAATGGCACTGGTTGTGGTAGTGGGTGGCGACGTTGCTATCAGTGGTGGCGGTCGCAGTGGACTTGGCGGAGGCAATGGCAGCGGCGCTGGTCTAGGCCGTGGTGATGGCGATGATGGCGGCGGGGTTGGCAGTGGCGCTGGCGTGGACGTGCACGATCAATCCGCAGGCTAATCAGCCGGTAATTGCGCTTCCGTGATAACAATGCGTGGGCGGGCGCCGCGCCGCGCCGGGGGGCGGAGCCGGAGTCCCCGTGGCACTCTGGCCGATTGCACTAAGTACTTCTCGGACGGGCGCACCCCGCCGCGCCCCGCCTCGCCCCGTCGCCGGCGCGTCCCCAGAGCCCCGCGCCGTCACGCCACGCCCGCCCCCCGAGGCCCCCGGTTCGGCCCTCGCCGCGGCGACCTCCACCCCGCGGCGCGACGCAGCCGCCGCCAGAGATACCTCAGACCTACTACTGTTGCCGTTGCGAAGGCTCTGATCGGCAGATCCTAGAGTTCAAGTCCCCGCGGTAGTGGGTTTTCGACCATATACTTCAGTTTTTCTTTCTTGGCGCATGGGGATGTGTCATCAAAATAGAATATCTCACGACATTTCGCGTCGTTCTCGGTTTTGCCGCTAGGATTCGCAAGATCGCAACTGTATCGAGCACTGCGGGCGATCATACGACTCCTAGCTGCATAACCAAGAACGACGCGAAATACCGTTAGATATTCCATTTTAATGACACACCCCTACGCGCCAAGAAAGAAGAACTGAAGTTTACTATATACGACGAATTTAGCCGCCAACTGGAGAATTCTAGCGGCCGGCCGCTCTGATCGATAATTTTACCGATCAATACAATCGAATGACGGAGCAGTCCCTTAAACGGGCTATGGGCAACGCGCGATCTTTCCTTCCTCCTCCTTGCCTCATCCTCCCCGCACTTTCATGCACTGCAACACACGACGCGAGTCCAATCCGGAGCTTAGACCTTGTCCGGGGTTGGGCGGCTTCCTGTGGGTGGAGAGGAGTCTAGAGGAGAAAACCTCTCTGACGTGTAGGTCGACGCGCGGGAACTCGCATTCCAGCGGAGGTGGAACGCCATTTTCTGTGACGCATAAAGCACCACATATACCCCCCTAATGGCCATAGCAATTGAAGCGCCCGGAAACACGAAATGATCAATATATATGATCAATGATATAGGAGCGAATATTTTGTCAACAAAACTCGAAAAAAACCCTCTCTTTTCTGTATTCAAATTTCGACTAGAATATGGTTTAGGATAGAGATCACAGAATATGAAAACGTGCACAAAATTCACTTCTCCCCATAGCGCGTCACACACAGTTTTTAACTGTTTTGACGTAGATAAATAAATAAATAAAGCAATTACGATGCAGCTGCACGCGGCGGACGCGCATTGCCTGGACGTTTAACTTTTACTTTAAATAATAACTAATGGTGCTACAGAATGGCACAGACTTTCCCTATTAGTTTTCTATTTCCTTGGGTCTGGGCTTGCTATTCGGAATTGCCACATACTTTTGACAGCTGCCATCTATCGTTGCCCAAAGTACATTTTTTGACATTTTCTTAATATTTCGGTTTCCAAATGGTCGTACGGAAATAATAATGTTAGAATATTAAAGAACATGAAAACCAATTTCTTTACAAAATTCAGAGCCGTTTTTAAAAATCAATACTCTAAACTCTTGCATCAACAATGAATTAACCTATTATAAAACAGGAAGAAAGAAAAGACGAATTGAGAAAAGAAAATTAATAAAAATTCATGAAGATGCGAAGACTCTTGGGAACGTGTCCCCATCAACCTAAAATGGAAAGAACTAGTCGATTATTTGTATTAACCTGATCCGATATTTTACAATTACCAAAATTATATTTTACTTATAAATGGATCATTGCATCAATGTATCTACATTACAAATTTCCAATATGCGAAAGAATTGTACGAAAAGTGCAGTCTCCAGCTGTGTGTGGCAGAAATGTCTGTTGTTTCCTTAGATGTCCAAGAACTCGAGAAAAATCAAAAACAATAAAAGAGTTTTGATTTTGTCTGAAAAATGATAATATTTGGTTCTTTTATTCCGGCTATTCTCCTATTGCGCCTATTGACTGAATACTCAATGCGGAAATGCTTGTAATACAGCTGACGTCATGCAGGTCGTCAAAGGCAACAAGAGGCCGCCCGTCATTACATATTTGCTACTCATGTGATGCGTTATGTAATGACGTCTTTGAAATGTTTAGTATATGTAAAGAATTATTCCACTGTGTATCCAGTTGTAAACTAGTCGTTTTGTGGCTTCCAGACAGTAGAAACTGATGATGATGGCTGACCATCGAAGGCTGCTCTTGAAATATGTATCATTGTTGTCAATGACAACACATGTGATCATTTAATTTTAAATGCCAACGATATTTCACCACAAAACCAACAAGATGTAAACTAGTTCTATACCACGGTATTGCGGTATTTGTGACGACTGATTTTGTCAAATATTTAATTTATTGCAGTATTGTACACTAGTATTTTCATTGTTGTTCTAGAGCAGCGTGCGCGCTACTTTTTGAAAACAAAATTGCGTGGATTTGTTCAGCAGCATTTTTGCTGCAGCAAGTCACTTTTTTTTCTTAAAATTGTACAGTTATATCGAGTTAACATAAGCAAATCGAGGAATGAAAAGCCATTCTTAACGGCCAGCAAACGTTGAAGATTTTACAGTCTGCCGTCCGTTCAGAACAATTGAATAGATTTTAATTATAGTTAAAGATCGCGAATAGAAGCGTTTATTTAAAAAATGGTAATTCTTGTTTATATGTTGATTTTCTTTTTAGAAGGGGTTATTACAAAAATATTTAACGACACACGCTCGATTAAACAATCTCGGTTCCTTTTTGCTCCTTGTCGTTCTGATGACGTGAATAACTATAACAAGAGAAACACAAATTACGGAATCATTCGTCACCCCGAGTCTTCATACATCAAGAGCCCCTCACGGCGGAACTAAAGCAGATCGCAGACTCTTTTGTGACTTGTTTCTCTAAAAAAAGTCTCAATTTCAATCATATGGGCTGTTACTCTTAAAACACTTCTGTGTGTCTGCATAATCTTTTTCATAAGACATGGAGACATCTACAATTTTTCCCGTCGAAAACGAAAATAACCAAAAGTATGTAATGTACAGTTGAAAGTCGGTACATGGAATTTATTTTCAAGAAAGTAATCATTAAATGTTTGTGAATGAACACGTGGAAGGGACGCACTCAAGTTCAATTCATGTATGACAACGTTCGAAAATGAAGTTCATGAAGCGATTCACTGTCCACCGTGCATCGAATGCAGTTTTAAGTTCCGCAGCAATATTGCGCCCAAACTCATGTAAGCACTATACGATCACCATATCACAGTTAAAGTTTCCATTTCAAAACTATTTCCTCCAAATAACAAAGTATGAGAATTCCACATACATAAATGGATAACCTACGCGTGTTCGTGTGTTCGTTTGTTATACACAGTTAAACCTCGTTCGGTCCTTTACAAGATATTCACTATTTCGGTGAACTTTTCACTATTTTAATTATTGATTCACTAATTAGAAAATGAGGATAGTGAACATGTAAAATGAGCTTTTAAACTCGATTAGATCTGACTTTACCCTATTGGGAATCCTGGCTATCGCCCAGGTCCGCGCAGTTGTCTTAGTTCCCCAAATCTACTGAAATTGTTTTAAAATTGTGCATCAGTTCCGGACTCCAATGCTAGCACCGAAAGAATTTTCAGTGTTGTGAAAAATGTTTGGACTGACAAACGCAACAGAATGGTTGTGTCAGTTTTAAGCAAGCTGTACATTTTTTTACATACCTTACAGTGTAAGGAAGTAAAAGAATCATTCAAGAAAATTTATAACGTTGTAACAGCTTCTCAATTAAGCAATAAGTGTTGTCGAAAGTAGTTAATAGATTGAGTTAAATAAATCAAATCCAAAGATTATTATCCAAAAGGTAGAAAAGCAGGCAATTGTGATGTTACTATATTTCATTATAAATTATTGATCACTATAACATTATTCAAATATAATATAATATTAAAGCAGATTATGATTTTATAAATATATGAAACTGTCATTATTCAAAAATATATGTCTTATCTTACTATTCATTCCTCTCCCCCGGTTCACTATTTTCTCAAGACATATCTGGCAACCCTGGATCCCATTCAACGCATCTGTGTTCACTGTTGGGGGAACTGACCAAATTTCTCAGATCCTGTCAAAACATTTTGAGTGGTTTCTGGAAAAACAAATGGATGTTAAGCTCACAAAACGATTTACTGTCGGGGTTTAGGGTATCTTTAAAGTTGATCAATTGTTCATTCGATTCTTCGTAAGACGAATCGATTGCTACTATTTTTAGCCAAAAATCATTCTAGAATATTCCGGAAGAGTTATAGAAAATTGATGAATTCTTTGGTTTCAAAGCATCTACAGCAGAGACACGCAGTAAATTATTACACTACCTTTCTAGCATGGCATGCATTAATACGACTTGATTCATCAGATTGACAATAATTAAACCTTATTATAAAAATAGTAAAAACATATTCATTTATTTTTTTTTGAGGATGGAACACCAGGCTAGTTTTATGTCTAAAATGTCTTCCTATTTTGAACTTGCACAGAAGTGAAATTGCGTTTCAAGAATGCGGCTAAGGCACCCGCCATGCTAGGCTAGATTTTAGTAAGCAGAGCTGGTAAAAGAATTTTGCAAACCACATACCATTCTTGCAAGTAAGAATTTGTTAATCATTTCTAAATTTGAATATTTTACTTTCTAATAATATTTTTCAAAGTATTTTGAAATGACATAATGCTACTAAAACATTAAAGTGGGATGATAACAAAAATTCGTTCTTACAAATTCACTTGGAGCAAGTAATTTGTCTTTCTATGTACCAGAGAAAGCAAAATGCTTGGTGTTGTTGGCAGACACATTGCCAACTTGGCAGCTGACCGACCAACCAGTTCTCAACAGCTCTCTTTTGAGATCCTGTCAAGAACGACTGTAATTATTCGGCATTAAGTTGACCTGACATTATCTTGTCGAGGTGGATTTCATGCTATAACCCTTACAAATTGCAGTTAGTCAGTTGGAATGCTCTTTAACTAAAAACTCCATTTTGACGCCTCTTCGACTTCAACTACAGGTTTCAACATCAATCTCCAATTTACGAACAATGTTAATATTAAAAAATGTTCAAGTCATTACGAGTTGAAGCTATAATTATTCTGAAGATTCCTTCCTCTTTAATTAATGTGACATCTGTCCTACAAATACGAAAATATGGGAAGTATGGTAAAGTTTTAGTTGTTGTAGCGATCAAGGGTTGTACTACTTGATAATATGATGAGTGCCATTCTTGGTTGCATCACATAAACTAGGAAGGAAGCTTACGATTACATTCGAAAAATGGGGGAAAATATTATCAGGAATAGAATTCGTAATAAAAATTTAATAACAAATATGTTTTCCTGAATTAGTTATCACTATCCACGATAATTAAGGGGCACTACTAATATTACTTTGGCATGTATTCAATTACTACAGATTTTATTACAGAATTAGTTATCACTATCCACGATAAGTAAGGGGTACTGCTAATATTACTTTGGCATGTATTCAATTACTACAGATTTTACATTGTCCAATTTTTGTATTTAATCTATTACTGTTAGCATATTGTGACGGTCCATTAGGACGCGTCCCAGGATGTAATAAATTAACTGAAATGTTAGAGAACCAAATAATATGGAAACCAAACAAACAGTCGAAGAGGCTATGGTAAAGTAGAAAGCATTATTTATTTAAGAAACCCAAAGAACTGTGTCGTTAACAGACCAGTGGAGAGTAAATAAACAAATAGCGAACATTTAGTGAATGAATAAATAATTGTAAACATTTATATCATTTCGGAATAGTAAAAATTTTAATTAGAGAAAACATTCCCATATTTGGGAAAGGAAAATTGTGTTGACATGGGATGTACGATCACATAAACATTAATTTATAAGAAGATTCAGTTTGAAACGCAAGAAATATAAATATTATTGTTCGGGCTTTTATTTTGACATTGAAGTTATTGAGCCAAAGAAAGTAGCGAAAACGTAATTATATTTCGCAAAATGTAAAGATATTACGATTATAACAAAAGAGAACGGCTGTTTTTTGTTTTAAAATGCGGATTTTTGTTTTAAAAGGAAAGTTGTAACAAAATGCGAGAAACAGATGGCTGTAGGTGCTTGGACGAGATGCATCTTGGACAATGAGGCAGCTGATCTCGAATAGAACTTTAGATAAATGTTTTTGAGATTGGTTCGAAAAATGATATTTAGTATTAAACAGTAGTCCCGGAGTGTAGAATCGGAGTCCAGATAGAATGGAATGGAAAATGGAACTGAACGCGAACGCAGATGCAGGCACTTTGGCAACAGTCGGAGGACGTTACTAGGGAAGTGACAAACGTTATTAAGACCAACAAAATTTTATGACAAGGCCAAGATTGTTTTATTATTCTAAGGATAAATTAGGATGGCCATAAAAGAAAAGGAATTCAATCGTAATGAAGTGCACGTGTATGAATGAGCAATAAGAAATGTGTGAATAATTTTCAGTTGTAAGGATATTTGTTTTTTTGTTGAAAGGGTATATTTTTATGTGTATTATTGTATGTAAATGTTTCAATCGGAATTGTTTCACTGTAGCCATTCGGATGGAAAAGGATACCAATAAATAAATAGTTGCTGACATTATGTTCGGTAGCCATTGTTGAAATTTTTATGTTTTACTTTGTAGGTAGCAAAGGCTCTATGATAGGGAATAGTATTCAAAATCAGGTTCCCAATTAACTATACTATTAATGTAATCGCTCTTCTGTATAGGAGTGACTTCGCGAACCCACAGATAAATAAAGATTTTGTACTACGGAGAACATAAGGCCAATCAATATTGAAGTCATGGGGGAGTAGTGGCAGGGTATTCAAATTCGAGCATAGGTTTGCTTTAACACAGTGTGGGTAGAATAAGATAATTTATTCAGTATTGACTCGTGGGAGGTTTATGTTCGCACAATACTTAGGTTAGTTTCATTTCATATATTAATTAATATGATTTCATAATTTTCTTCTGCCATTGTTAGATAGCATAAGATACCTGAAACAAATGTCCTGGTTAATTATTTATTGTATTGAATATATTTTTACAAAGACTTTGTGGTTGATGCCTCCTGGATCCTTAATCATTACGGATTGCCACAATTTGTACTATCATAACGGAATTTATCTCCATATTTATATTTTTAAGTTTCAAACTCAATCTTCTTATAAATTAATGTTTATGTGATCGTACATCACATGTCAACACAATCAATTGTCCTTTTCCAAATATGGGAATGTTTTCTCTAATTAAAATTTTCACTATTCCGAAATGATATAAATGTTTACAACTATTTATTCATTGACTAAATGTTCGCTATTTGTTTATTCTCTCCACTGGTCTACTGGTTCACTGGTCTGTTCCCAAATTTCAAATAACTAAAAACATGCCCGATTGTCTTGTCAAACTCCTTTGTATCTTTAAACCTTTAAATATCCTTTATCTCAAGGAAATTTAAGATTACTAAGGTAGAAAATAGTTCAGAATTACAGCTTTGAATATATTCTCACTCATTTTTATTGTAAAAGTATGTAGTTCGCATTAACATTGGACAGCCCTCGGGCCAAAGGCCCTCCGGCTTTTTGTCGCCGCTCGACCATTAGAACCAGTTAATGCCCGCGGTACTTACAAGATTTGACTTTTACCTAATTTGATATATTCGGATTAACTTATTTACTAATTAACTAGGTGTTAACTCGACTTGGTTTGTCTTTTCATATTTTCCTCTCATAGTTCGGTTTCATAAAACCCTCCATAAGAGAACATGGCATCATTCAACTGTTTTCAGGTTTCCGACGTAGCCACGATCTTCTCGATGCAGTTAAGTTATGCAGTGTATATTGGGCTCCTTATTGAAGGCAATAAAAAGCTGTAAGGTACCACTAAAAATATAATGATTTTAATTTGTGCAAACTTCAATACTGAATTAGATTTTAAATTCACATCAACAGCAACAGCACAACAACAGCAAATTCAACTATGGTACTTCATCCTGAGTGAATAGTCTGTTTAATTTGTTATCACAATTTACGAAACTTTAACACTTAAGTTACGAAAAATAATAATGTATTACGTACAACACGGGATTAAACAGTTTTGTTTCACTGGAGAAGTTGGGTCACTTGTGGATAAAACCCATTTTAATCTTGGTATTATTCATTGGCAAGTAACTGTAACTATTAATTGGCAACTTCCCAATGAAATCACTCCCAGAAATAATATTTGCGATGCTTCTCAATATCATTAACTGTACGTGCTTCTTTGGCGAATACGTACAAACGATATGTTTGGAGTGAAATGCTCTGTCCGCCCGTAAAGACAACTCTTGCCTCCGACCAGTCGCAACCCGTTTTCACTCCGCGGCCCGAGCAAAGGTCAGGCGGTGCACATCCGAGGCGGCAAGTGGCTGCATCGCGCCACCATGTAAAATCGTCGATTCTCCACGTGCGCGTCTTGCCAGCATCCAGGTGCCCCCTACTTCAACGGTCGTTTTATCGAATGTAAGCACCGAAGGCGCACGTGGAGTGAATTTGAGCACACATTCACCGGTGGAAGGGGAGGGCGGGACTCATATGACGGTGGGCGGTAGGAGGCGGGCGGCGGGCGGCGGGCGGCGGGCGGCGGGCGGCGGGCGGCGGGCGGCGGGCGGCGGGCGGCGGGCGGCGGGCGGCGGGCGGCGGGCGGCGGGCGGCGGGCGGCGGGCGGCGGGCGGCGGGCGGCGGGCGGCGGGCGGCGGGCGGCGGGCGGCGGGCGGCGGGCGGCGGGCGGCGGGCGGCGGGCGGCGGGCGGCGGGCGGCGGGCGGCGGGCGGCGGGCGGCGGGCGGCGGGTGGACAGGCAGGCAGATGTTGCGTGTAATAACTGACCGACCACACTCTCACCTGCCGATAACCGCGGCCAGGTTCAAACGTACTACAGGCCATGTTGGGTGGCATAGGCAGTCGTGAAAGCGATCGGATAGTGGGAGGGAAAACAGTGAGCAAATTGTTGAATAGGCATCGACAAAATCGATGAAAAAGGGCATGATCGAGATGATGAACGAGACTCAGCGGACATGAATGTGGATTCGTAATCAGATGATAGTGATAATCATAAAGACATGGACGGTAAGTAAGGAAGATGAGAGGGTAATGTCGATGGATTTGATTGATAAAATAATTTCGAAATTTTGATTTTTGAGTAATTTGATGACTCATTCATGTCAGACGTTACTTACCCCAAAATAATACATTTTGGGTCAATTTTGTTGTGCTCACTTGAGCACGTATTTATTTCAAAGCGTAATTGTTGTGGATAGACCCCTGCATTACTTTTCACAGATCACGTCAATTAGCACAGTTATTAGCAGGCATTACATGTCCTCTTCTGTCTAACCACTTATTTAGAAAATGCACAAAATAACAAAATACATCACTTCAAGGCTGTATAATCAGAGGAATTAGTATATGGACTGTATTAAGCAAAGACAGGGGTGGATTAATACATAAATTGCTGAAATTTATGGCCCCTGATGGATTGGGCCTGTCAGTAATTATATAAACAAAGTTTTGTATTAATTTATAAATATTTACTAATGTATTGTAATAATACATTTTCGAAGGGGCGAAGATTATAGTTGATTTTCTTCTTAACTTTGAATATTCCAATATTTCAGTATCAATTGAAGACCCCAATGTTTGGGGATCCCACAGGTCATCCTAGAACCCCTTAGGAATTTTTTCCCGCCCAGGGCAGAGGGAAAAGCATCTACAGGCGGGGGTGGCGACGGCAAAGGTAGCGGTGGCGAAGTACGCAGCGTCGATGCCGGCGACGGTGACGGAGATGGCGGCGGAGATGGCACCGGCGCGGCGCGGCGGCTCGCCTCCTCGCGTCCCGCCCTCACTCGGCGACGCCTCGAACTACGTAATTAGCGGAGCCGGGCAATTTGTAAGCTATCGCGAGCGGGCTCCATCAACTTTCAATAAGACCGTTCTAAGTGTAGCGCGCGGCCGGCGCACAGCGCCGTAATGAAAGGGCTGGCGCCCGCCGCCCGCCGCCGCCGCTCCGCAGGCAGGCGCCGCCACCGCCGCCGCCGCCGCCGCCACGCCGCCACACCGCCACACGCCGCCACGAGGCCGCACGCCGTCCAGCGCCGCGCCACCTCGCCGCCAAGCGCTCTCCCCAGGCAAGAAGCTCCATGTGTTCATACACCTTACAGGGTCCAGACGTCGGGATAACGGGTAGTATTATCCTCACTGATTACCCATACGTTTAGCGGTGTCGTCTTACAAGAGCATGCGATGGGTGCGCTTATACAACTTAAGGCACCCACATCCCGCTACGTAAATGTTTCACTCGTGGTGTTTAGTAATACTTAACAATTTCAACATACACACTTTTATATCTATTAGGATTGGTCGCACCGCCGCCAAGTAGTCCCCCTTGCAAGAAGCTCTCCAGCAATGGATTTGTTCATATGTCTTATGGGGTCCACAGACTTTGGGATAAGGAACAATATTTTCCTTACTGATTACCTGTACATTTACTGGCCTCTTCTTTCAAGAAGCACGCGACGGATGGGCTTATATACCGCAGGGCACCAAAATTCGTTACGTGGCAGTTGCATTCATAGAGTTTAGGAATTCACTCCCGTTTCATCCGTAATGTTTCACCAGATAGAATAAAATGCTCTTCGTTGGTCACAACAGTCTCCCCACGTAAGACGCTCTGCAGCGATGTGCTCGTTGCTCATACGCCTTGTAGGGTCCTTACTCTCCTGAATACGCGACAGTATTACCTATATTGTTTACTTGTATTATCTATCGGTCTCTTATGGCAATGGATTAAGGCACCCACATCCGGTTTTGTAAATGGTTCACCTGTACCGTTGTTTTACTTGATAAAGCAGCACCTTCTTATCCGTTAACACTGGTCGCACAGTCTCGAAGCGGTCTGCTCTTGTAAGAAACTAGAAATGGGTTCTAGCGCCTTACACATACGTCGGGATATTGGATAGTGTTACCTATACAGTTTGTCCATTCCTTTTACCTGTCCTTCGAGTAAGAAATTCTCCTCTCCTGCGACGCCTCATATGCCTTACGGGGTGCATTCACACTTGCAATACTTCTGTTTTACCCATCGGTACTTTTGCGTCTCGATTTTGTCCTATTTCGCGGGGCGCCCGTCAGACGCTACGGATATTCTACGGAAATTTTTATCTCTTTGTTCGGCTTCTCTACACTGTCACAGGAAATAAGTGTTGAACTTTCTAATGCCGTGTACTTGTAATAAAATACATTGGAAACTAATTTTATGAAGTAAAATGCACTTCAGAATGAAGAAAACGTATAACTCTTCTTCCTTTTACTGTTATTGATACAGTACTGTAGAAAAATGAGACAATCGCGTTTCCTTAGCATTTTAAAAGTTACGTAGCTCCATTAACGAGGTCAGCATTCGATCGTGTAGTTAGACGCGAAAAACCGCAAACAGAATCGTTCGCCATCTTGGTACTTCGAGTCGGCGGTTTCTCGATCGAATTCCCAGCCCCCTGCCGTCGGGAACATTCTCGCTCCTCTCTGGTGCGGTATGCGGTAGCGGCGTCCCGCAAGGCACCATCGGAGGACCGTCGCTTATTACACGTACAATGCCGGGGGCGGGGGTGAAGGAAGGGGGCGGGGTGGAGGAGTTGGTATCGAGCGATCCACAAGCGTAACGGGTGGCGCTGCAAAAATCGCCTCGCTAGCACAGCGACGGCGGCGATGGCGGCGGCGGCGGCAGCAGCAAATGCGTTTTCATATTAGAGGACCGGTCCAGCAGCAGCAGCGCTGCCGGCGGCGGTGGCGGAGGGTGATGCCAAGCTCGGCCTAATCTGACGCTGGGCGTCGCGGCGCCGGTCCCGCCACCGCCGCCGCCGCCGTCGTCTCATATCGACGCGCAAACTTAATCTGCCTCGCCATCTGGTGATACCCGCGCCATCGCCGCCACCACCGGCACGTCGGTCCCAGTCGCTTCTGCGTTCCCCTCCCCCGCACCCCCTTCCCCTCTCTCATCCTCCCCCTCCCCCACCCGGAGATGCTCCGCTCTCCATCTCCCAGAGGCCCCACTTTTTTATATACATATTCCGCCAATATAGACTGTGTGCATGTGCTCAGGACCTAAATTTAATAGAAATTTGTTCATCAATTCACGAGAGCAGGCTAATGATAGGAAACTTGTCCAATATTCCTCTCTCGGGAGCTCGTCTCCCCTCCTTCCTTCTCCCCCTTCTCCTTTCTTCTCCCCCTCCCCACCCACTCCTCCAGCTCCGTTCGTGTCCCCGTATCCCCCGCCCTTAATTTAGCGACCGTAAGGCTCGAAACATTTTTATAACTCGGCCGGTTATTGGATCGTGTGGAGGGTTGTTTGGAGCAGGGGAAAGCTATCCCTCATCGTGTGATTTACTGTGGAAACATCACCCCTTGCGGTCGTGCTCGGGCCGGTGGCTGCCCCCGCCTCTCCACCCGCTCACCCCACCACTTCGGGTGATTGATCATCCCCGATATTTTTAGTCGAGGAAATAAAAGACCTCTGCCAGTGCGGCCGCTCTCAACGTCGCCGCCGCCGCCATCGCCGCCTCCGTCGCCACCGCAGTCGCTTACCCAAGCAGTTTCATAACCACCACACCAAGTGCCCCAAATTATTCCATAAGATCGACAACTTAGAAATTTTATCGTTATTCTTTTTTTTGCGTCGGCGTTTCGTGATAAAGCTCGACTTATTAGCTTCTCCCGCCTTATCCCAACGTTTTTCGTTTTATTAAAAAGTATCGGAGGAAATTTATCGTTTCCCTTACAACATCGCAAACAGTAGCTGTGGCGTATCGGGTCTTGGCGTCAGTATAAGACGCGTGATTGAATTCAAACTAATGAACCACAAAATTCGAGCCAATAAAATCTTTATTGAGGTTGTAATGTTCAGCCGGTGAATCAATGGAATTTAAAATTCCTCTGCAGTAGCGACTTTACGCTTGAGTACCTCATGCGTTATTTGAATGTTTTGAAAGCTTTTTTTTGATTGAATTTACTCGTTCAATTGTGTTGGCATGATTCTAGTGCGTTATTAGAAATTTAATGTTTAATCTCATTAACTGGTCTGAACACTGAGAGGCATTTAATTATTATTGGTAGTTATTCTCGACGATGCACATTAATCTCGGTTACATAGGTAAGTGCACGAAAACAGGTAGGTGTATTGTTTGAAACATTTTTATTTCAAGTCTTTATTAAAATATCAATTATGAATAAAATTAGGATTGCTGCGAACTTATAGCAGTATTATCATATAATAACCTTTCTATTCAATCCACTTTCATGTAATAAAAGGAGGTGTATGTAAATTGCAAACAAATTACATACAAATTGTATATTACGAGTAATATTTCTTAAAACATTTGTTTTGATAATACATTGAATACGTATATCATAGTCTAAGAAGAACATTCCTAAATATTTCTTATATCCGTTTTGATTAGATAAATTAAAACTGTATGACATTATGTTCGGAGTTGCAATGAAGTTCTTCACCGCACTAATATCGTAAAACATCGTTACGACACCAATGCGGTAAAGTGATGGAAGAAAAAGTGTAATGGTTCGAGCTTATTTCCATTGGTAGTGGCCGTCTGAATTAAAGGCGCGACGATCGTTTTGGGCTGATCAACTGGAACGAGCGCTTATTGTAATGCATAATTATCTCGCGAGTAATTTTCTTTGGTTCCAGATTTCGCTTGAAACAGAAGTGAATACTGAAATTGAAACTGCGGAGAGAGGTCTAAACTGGTTTATTGTAAATAGAAGTTGTTATTAGTGTTTCAACATGCTAACGTTTTATGAACGTATTTTGTAGTAATGAAGTTTTATTTCCAATAAAATTAGACAAATATATGTCCTCATAATTGCACATTATTAGTATCAACAAAGTATTGAACTAATAATTGAAAATATGTTAAAAATATAAATGTAATGAATGACAGTATACATAGGTAAGTGAACGAAAACAGGCAGGTGTATTGTTTGAACATTATTTTTATTTTAAGTCTTTATTAACAACAATACGAAATTTCACAAAAATATCATAAAATTTTGGGTTTTCGTATATTTTGAATATTGAGCTTTCTACTGAACCAAATTTCGTGATTTTCATTTTAAATTAGAGATAGTGAGCCCTACATATGTTACAACTTACTCTTATTAACTGGTTTTATAGTATAAACACCAAATTATTAAAAATTCAAAATTAATGGAACAAACGTTAATATTCTGGAATTTGTTCATTAGGTGGTTTTCAAGACCAACTATATTGTGTAGTTTAAATGTAGTTGATGTTGGTCATTTTGTTATGCAAATTGCAATTAACATCACAATCTTTGAATAAAAAAAATAGGTGTTTTTAAATGCAAAAATTAGTTGAGTGAATGTACGTTTGTAATGTCTAATAATCGTTTGGCACTTGAGACGCACATTAGAGAAAAAAATCGTTACGTTTTTATTGACTATCTATTCTTCATTGTATCAAGAAAATACGTTGTACGTTGTGAAACTCCAACTGTAAAACTTCAACTTCGTTCTTTAATATTGTATTAAATATATTTAATTTCATATGATATGATTGTCTTTAATTAATGGAACATTTCTTGATACAATGAAAAAAACCGTTGTTTATAATTATATAATATGATGCATTACGTTTTTAAGTGAAGGGGGACAGCAGAATTTCTTGTGTATTTCGCTGCATCATACTAAGCCGATGTAGGAAAATATTTTTAAAAAATTAATTGCATTTTCAGAAACTTATGTTCGAATAGTGCGAGTATTGTTCCAGAATAGGTAAACCTCCCTAATTTCATTAGTCTTGAAGAGTAAGCCCCAAGTACTGAACGACAGGAAACAATATTTTGAGGTTTTAGATTTATAATGCATGTGTTGTACTTTTCTGTTGCAAGTTTGCTACAGTTCTTTGTTTTGGCGATGTAATCTCAGGGGTGGGGCGTAATGCAGATAATAGGTAGGCATCTTGGGGACGGGCAGGCAATTTCCACGGAAACGGTAAGAATCGTGAGTGTATGTGGTAATCAGACCAAACGGCTGCTCACCACGCCCTGAAGACGGCGCGGCTGTATATCGGGTAAAGTCAAGGGAAGGAAGAGAAAAAGAATGAGGTGTGACAAGGTGAGAAGATATGTTTCTAGGTACCTCTCCAATCGCGATCTAGTTTATGCATCGTTCCTCCTTCATTGTCAATATATTAGGTCAATATGATTACATCAATTATTATTCTTAATTGAACGATGTTGTCTGTCGGTCTGATTACTTCCAAGGCTAATAAATTATTGAATTAAAAGTGTTGATCCGGTAGATAATGAAGGGATGTGAAGTGATGGCAGACGAACATTTCTCAGAATGTCTGCAACGGAATTGATTTAACTATCGTGTGTTCTAAATAAAAAAAATTCTCAATAGTAAGAGGGAAAATAGGAGTTCACAAATTTACATTGTAATTGGTAAATTATTATAAATTTAGTTTTCTGTTTTTGATACGCTTTTATTTATTTTAAATAAATGTAGATTAAATAAGAAACCTTATTTTTATTAATAATTAACTCCATAAGAATATGTAAAATAATACAATCTGATTTTCTCAGAAAGAAATAACAAAATATATTGTATCTATTCTCAAAGAACGAAATAAATTGAAATATATATAAATCATTGTATGCCAATGAAGGTTAGAATTACTATTACTCTAAAATTCATTTGTCCGCTTTAAAACTTTACATTTTCTATCCTTCCCTACTTTATGTACCAAGCATTCCTGGTAACTGTGCTGAATATAAATAGCCATCATCACCACATTCACCGAGAGAGGTGGCTCAGGGCATCAACTGATGTCAATGCAGTGCTTCTGACCAGAAGATTCTAGGGTTCGAGTCTCGACGGTGGCAGGATTTTCTACACTAGCCAGGTCGAGCCACTATTTGGAGGATAATTCTAGCGACCGACTGTTCTGATAGGTAGTTTCTCTGATCAAGTCCAGGCGAATGACGGAGTAGTACAAACGGGCCACGGACCACGCGCGATCTTTCTCTCCTCTTCCTTGACCTATACTCCTTGACCCTTCCTTGACCTTACTTTCACGCACTTACACATTCATACTCTATACTATCACACTTGTCGGGAGACCAATTCGGAGCTACAGCGGTGCCTCGCTGGTGGAAGATACCTGGGTGAGGATCACCACATTCATTCTCAGGTATTCATGGGGAATGATCACCCTCCTATGAATCGGGGGGGGGTGCTGGAGAGACTAGCACATACATCTTCAAACGCTATGACCTGGTTTGATCCCTTACCTTCTTATGTTCAATTTATGATGAACAAAGCGAGTTTTCGAAAGATTTTCTCGGAGTTATCCGATTTCAACGGCTTCTCATCAACCATTTCTCCATCGTCCACTTCATCATCATTCTCTCTACCATCTACTCATCACATCATCACTAGTAATCGTTTTCAATGCTGCAGCGGTTAAACATTTATCATAAACTTAATATTATACATAAACCACGATTCACCTCACCACTCGAAACTCTACCTCAGCTCGTTATAAAGTCCAAGCAGTTAACCGGGACAGCAATCACGTTGCCCTCTTCCTTGTGATCGCCCGGTCGGCCGAGCGTTGGCTGGGCGGCGGGCGCGTTGAACCTCAGCGCTACCGCGAGCGGGACTTTTACGAGTTGGTAGCTGCGTTGGTAGTCGCTGCAGGCACCGTGCGCGGCGTTGCGTACCTGTTGCACCGGAGCGCGCAACGACACCCGACACCGCGGCTGCGCACGACACACACACACATCGCGACGCCTGGCCCGCGCAAAAGGAGCAATCGCCATCACCCGCGCAACCGCCACCGACGACAGTGGGCAATATTTATTATTTAGCGTATAGCAGTTACACATGGCTCACAGTACAATAGTTACATATCAACACAAGTCAAAATCAAACTATCACCAAAAATTACTACATCGACTGACCAGCACAATAATAATAATAATAATAATAATGATAACAATAATATATTAATAATATATTATATTATAAAATAATATAATATATTATAAATAATATAATATATTATTATATTATAATAATATAATAAATAAAATAATATTATATTAAATAATATAATAACAATAACGAGAAAAAAAGCTTCAAGCCCCCAAAGGTCCAGTTTAAATGTCGACCCTTACAATCTAATATGTCGCATCTCAATCCACTCGATCGCCGAGGGAGGAAGAGCATACACATCTGAGTTATCACCCTGATATGTCGTTAGTTCACATTCTTCGGCAATGTGAATGTTAGTTTGAAACTCCGCACCACACTCGCAACCCGGAGATGTTACTTTGTTCCACTTGTATAGTGTATTTGCACAAACACCATGTCCTGTACGTAATCTGTTAGCCGTCTCCCAGATTCGTCTCGGCAACTCAAAACCTGCAGGAGCTTCATTAATTTTTGAAGGCTTTTTTTTAGGGACATTTTCCATCCAATACTTATCCCATTCCTTATTTGCCGAAAAATTACTTTCACAAAAAATCCTTCCAAGGATCAGAAATCCTCGGTTGGGGCAAAAATCCTACCAAGATCGCTAAACATTGTAGATAGACTTACTGATGATTTTTGTACACCAGCATTATAAACTACCTTTTCTGTTGCGAGAAATCGTTCATAATCGGGCATTTTACGGCATAAATGATGTATTAGATTTTACGGCATGAATGATTGCGTCATTACACCTTCAGCCAATCGCAGCGTGAGAATCGGGGGGAGGTAGAGGTAAACGGAACGGCCGACCACCGTTTTCTCGCACATATGTTAAATACACGAGACAATCGCAAGAAAGTTGTTTCGCAAAATTAAGTTTGATTCTCTTATAAATGTATAATGCTGTTACACAAAAAATAGCGTATGCAACTCGTTTATAATGTTGCTTTATTACAATCGTACAAATTTGAAAACTTGCTCTTAACGTCACTCATTTTCAAAACATATACTCGTGCAATAAAGCTTAACATTACACACGAATTGCATAAACTACAATTAAGTATCTCTCCACACAGTGCCATTGCATAAAGTATATACCATTACGTATCTCTCCAAAAAACTGCTGTAAAAATATTCATCCTGAGACCGTATAACCCTCCCAATCCACTTACATTAAATCAGGAAGAACCAGCCTAACAAACTGATCAAATATCAAGGATTGTTAATGGATACACAATTATACTAGAAACAGCTTATAAAAAATAATGAAATATTACAAGCTAAAGAAAAATTCCACCAACCAAGTCCAATAAGAAACAGATCAGCCAAATACACCTCTATATTTTATAACCATAATTAGATTGCTCTCATTAAATGCTTATCCAGTTTGTGTCGCAAGATCGAACACAATAAAACTACAGATAGTTCAAAATCAGTTTCTCCGTACAATTACAAATGCACCATAGTATTTTTCTAACCAACAGCTGCACAATGAATTTCAAATCGAAACTACAGAAAAGTATATCACGTATCTCTCCGTATTGTTTTACCACAGCGTACCTCAAATAACCAGAATACTTTCCCTCCGGTTAGGCAGAAATCCCAGTCATACACATATTAAAAATAAAGGGTCCCCCCCGATAAGATGGTAAAAAGTTCCCCTCAACCAAATTACATATGAGTTGTTACACTATAATTCTAACATAAAAATAATATTTTTGAAAGGTTTCTTAGCCTCCGTCCCACCACCCACACCCTGTACAGTCAAAAACGTGTTTTTTTTATTTCAATTTTTTTGACAACTTAACACTATTTTATCAGACTGAAAAAAATATGATAAATAAGAACACAACTTGGACTATCAGAAAAATATTTTTCAATATTTTCTCAGGCCCAAATTCAAACACAAAAAAATATTTTCGAAAAAAAATATCAAGAAATATTTTTTACTGTGTCTTAGAAGCCTGGAACAGGCTCGAAAAAATATCAAAGGTTTCTCTTAAAACACAAATTGTTGTGTATTTTTTTCAGATTTTTTGATTGCTGGGCTGCAGTTAAAAAAATAAAAACCATTTTCCCGCCTTTAAAACACCTGGACTTTCAATATACTTTGAAAATGACTGCAACGGTTCTGTGCATTTATTACAGTGTTTGTATACATTGTGTTTGTATACATACATTTGTACACATTGTTGTACCACCCAATAAAGTTTTGATTTAGGAATATACTTACAAAGTATCATTTTTAAAGCTTTCTAATCGTTTGCATAAGTAATCGTACGCTACGGAAAGACGATAGTTTTCGCAATTTATAAGAAACAATCGACACAAGACCTTGTAAGTGTGATACTGGTGGATGAAGAATTACACCCCATCCTACATCAAACAGATTTTATAAGAAAAAAAAGAAGTTTGCAGATTATGACATACAAAAAAAGATTATTGCAACACACATTATAATGGAAAATAACTCGGAAAAGATGTTTTCTAGGCCTTTTTAAACAAGGTTTGCTTGTCTCATGGGGACACGACTTTTTTTTGAGAACAAGTAAATTCTAACACGACGTGTTTTGGGGAAGGGTAGATGACAAATGGGGAAATGATAAGGGACATTTCGTGTCCAGGATAGATGGGGGACAGTGGGGAAGTGAAGGGGAACATATTAGGCCCCGATTATGTTGTTGGGATATATTTTTCAAAATACCACTTTTATGATCATCCTATTTTACAATTTTGCATATTAGTTATTTTGGGTGCCCCCTTTCCGTAGCACTGATGGACAGAAAAGAGAAGCCTATATCAATGTAAAATTAAATTGAAGGAGAATACTGAAATTATCTTTTACGATAAAATTAACGGGGCTATTTTATTTTTGCGAATTTTATCTCAACGCTCAGCAATATTGAAATGCATTCTCTCGCACAGTATCGGGTCTATAATGCCGTAAACTACTTTTCGGGGATGGGAGTTTGCAGTTGGGTGCTACATTAAATCAATTTTCAATTTTCGTACCATTATTATTTACAAAGTGCAGAGTTTTGCACGTGTACAGATTGTACGAGTGTCTCCTTATTTATAGATATTCAAGAACAAATACTTAGGTAAAGGAAAAGACAACTTTTTCTCTATTCTGAAACATCTACAGACGTGAGACCACAGGCTTTCGCAACCAATGCGTTACTATTTATCTGTCCGGGAGGTGCCGCGTTCTATGCTCAGTTGTCAACGTTTCAGCTGCTATTCTGTGGCCTTCCTCCTCAAGCAAGATCGCACGTGCCTAGGACGCGGCAACTACCGAACTGCCAAATGGTTGAATACAAATGTCTTAGTTTTTTTTAAAACTATGACCCAGCTATTAAAAAAATATGAAAAAATTCACAAGCATTCTGAGATGAAGTTTTAAGATTATTTTCGTGCCAGTGTCTGTGTTCTAAGACAAGTAAAACAGTTCTTGTAAATCTGGGTCTAACCTCTTCCCCTTCATTTTCCACATGTCCCCCAATTATCCCTCAAATATGACCGAATTATTATTTAATAAACTTCCAAACACTATTATCTTTCCTTAGCGTATGATATTCTCATACAAACGATTAGAAAGCTTTAAAAAATGATAATTTTTAAGTATGTTCCAAAATCAAAACTTTATTGGGTGCTACAACAATGTATACAAATGTATAATAAACACTAAAATAAATCCACAGAATCGTTGCAGTCATTTTCAAAGTATATTGAAAGTCCAGGTGTTTTAAAGGCGGGAAAATGGTTTTTATTTTTTTAACTGCAGCCCAGCAATCAAAAAAATCTGAAAAAATACACAACAATTTGTGTTTTAAGAGAAACCTTTGATATTTTTTTCGAGCTTGTTCCAGGCTTCTAAGACACAGTAAAAAATATTTCTTGATATTTTTTTTTCGAAAATATTTTTTTGTGTTTGAATTAGGGCCTGAGAAAATATTGAAAAATGTTTTTCTGATAGTCCAAGTTGTGTTCTTATTTATCATATTTTTTTCAGTCTGATAAAATAGTGTTAAGTTGTCGAAAAAAATTGAAATAAAAAAAACATGTTTTTGGCTGTACAGGGGTGTGGGTGGTGGGACGGAAGCTAAGAAACCTTTCAAAAATATTATTTTTATGTTAGAATTATAGTGCAATCACTCATATGTAATTTGGTTGAGGGGAACTTTTTACCATCTTATCGGGGGGACCCTTTCCATTCTATACCTTCCTTGTATAGTTTTCCGAAATGTAACTCCCCTGACACATCTTCATAAAGGATTCCTCCCACCAAAATGTGATTTTAGAATTAAGTTATTTGCATTAAGTGTATATTAAGCCAACAATACAAATATCGAGTGCGAGCTGAACTGTAAAACTTGAAAATGAATATGATAAAAACCAAACTGATATTTTCGGAAATGAAACTGATAATGTCATTTAAAACGAGGATTGGATTCCAATGAGATTATAAACAATCAAATATGTTAATACTTTTTCATTAAATGACCAATTTAATTTGAAATATTGGTGGCTAAGTTTCGTGACCCAGCTGTAAGTACATCATCAGGCAGAAGTTAGAAAATATAAAATTACAACTGATAGAAAAATTTAATCGTTCGCAAGTCTTTAATCGTAACCAAACATACCCGAGACTAAAGACATTATTTTGTTGAACTTTTTAAGTTCCAATTAATGCCTACAGATTGGACCTGAAGATGACAATGCACAAATGCTAAGGAACTAAAAAAAGAATACAAATGGGCTTTGGATACAAATTTAGTAAAACTGAAGACGTTTGCATTGGACGAATCTTCATGGATACAACTGTAGATGGCGATACAAATAAATTCTTTAACAACTTTAATACCTTGGCTCAGCAATAAGAAATATTGGCACATGAGATGCAAATGTTATCCCCCGAAATAAAAATTGGGAAAGAAAGCAACGAAAGCTCTACACTGTGTGATATTAAAAGGCAATATCCGACAAGAAATTAAGAAAATAATATTTCGTAGATTTGTTAGAAAATATAGTTTTTTGGAGATTATAAATGTGACCCCAAGCTAAAACAATTAGAGACAGTGAAATGGACTATTTGAAAAGACACCTACATTTAAAATGGAATGACCAAGTTAGTAATGTGGATATGGATTCGCTGTATGGATACACATGGAAGTAAACTGTTCAATTACAAAAATATGAAAGACAAAGCACTCCAATGGTACGGATTCGACAAAAGGATGGCTGAAGGAAGATGACCAACGCAAATATTGGAACGACAACCATGAAGTTGAAGGATGAGTGGAAGACTAACTCTGGAATGGGGAAAATATATCAAAGAAGCCATGAAGAATTGAAGTTCAAGACCTGGAGATTGGGAAAAATGAGATTTGTGGAGGGCGGGAACGGCGCACTCTTGAAGGGAAAAGGCCGAAGAAGAAGAAGGTGAAGAAGAAGTTCAGAAAGTGAATCTTTGGCGTACTAATGAAATGTTCACGGACAAGGCGGTGATAGGTGCCGAATCAGGCATTTTGAAGTGAAAACTATATACAGTTTCTTACGAGAAGCGTACATTAATTTTTTGCACGAATTCGTGGAAACGTACAGGAACGCTGCATTAGCGTCAGACTGGTGTAACTACACACACGAAATATTTCGAGACAGACAATATAACACCTTTTACGTTCCTTTCACTCTAATAAGATACATAATTTTGTAGATACGTGAGGCCCTGAATCCTGTACTAATACATCTAGCGAGATTTGTTTGCTCCTAAGATGCAGAAATAAGTTCTGATTCTGGTGATGATTGTAAACAAAAAATGCGCAAAGTTTTGTTACGTTAGTCTGACTGTCGGGTAGCCAAACTTTGGAATAATTCTCTATTGGCAACATGCGACAGCCATGTTGAACCTTTTAATGATAATAAAGACTATTTGAAATGAAAACAAATTTAAATTTTGTATGAAATAAATAAATTGTGTTAATCTACTCTTCAAAATTAATAAATAATATGCGAATTGATTTTAAACCGTCATTTTTAACAAGTTACTTTTAGTGCGTATATAAAAATAAACATCAAATGAAATCTCCAGGTTTTGGAACGTAAGGATAAACTTTAAAAATGAAAATTCGTTATTTATTTTTAATCTCTCTATCTACAACGTACATCTTCATGGCAAAAGATTACGAAGGGTTAATTTACCATTTTCTTCGCACAATACGAATCACTACTTATCCCAATGATCGATTTTAAGAAATTTTTGGCTTCACATGACGAAGTAATTCTCTGTAGTTGTCTTAGCTTTCCGCTACACTGTAAAGAGGGCAGTTGGTTTATTGCATTACTTCGTTTCCTCTCTTTAACATCTCATCGACCATTTATTTATTTACATTATTCTCTTTGTAAAAATAATGCACATTTTGAGAAAGCTGTAGACCGATTAATTTTCTTTCTGCTGAGAAACTTCGCACCAACGTGGGCCGTCGCCGCCGCGCCCGCCTCCGCTCACACCGCCCCATGGCCAAAGCGCGCGAGCACGGTTGCATTGTGCGATGGTATCGCGCCAGACGGCGTGGGGGCGGAAAGGGGCGGAGCGAGGGCGGCGGCGGCGGCGGCGGCGGCGGACAGTGCGGGAAATGTCTTCATACGACGCCAAAATGCGCGCTGCTATTCGATTTTAACATCAGAACGACCGACGCCGTCATTTTGATGGCTACGACATATTCAAGTGTTGTTATCTTTATTAAATGTTATTTTTATTAAAATGAACAGTAGGTCATTGTGATTTCTGGACTTTAAATGTATTTATGATTTAAAGTATACGACAAAATTTCGTAAATATTCATCCACTCAAAATTGTTATATTGATCGATTTGTCTTAAACGCCAGACAACCGTCAAATTGACTTCTTCTCAATAGCTGCTAAACTGTGCGCTCTGTGGGTCACACTTGTTTTGCTTGTATCATCTCTCTCCCGAGAAACCATGCACGCTTTGTTGATAAGCATTAGTGTTGATCGTATCTGAAGTGTTGATGTTAGAAATCGGAGATAAAATGAAATGCTACCGGGACTTTTTATCTTACGATGAAAGGCAACTTATGAGTGAGCAGCCAGAATTTTCGTAATTATTTTGAGCTCCCAGCTAGTCTGCCGGAAAGTTTGATAGTGTAGTGCATGAAAGTGTAAGTGCATGTAAGTAAGGAGTGAGGATAGAACAAGAGGACAGTCCAAGTGAGGACAGTCTGAGGCCCGTTCGGAGTACTGCTCTGACGTTCGCCTGCTATTGATCGGAGAAACCACGAAAAAAAAAATTAGAGCAGCTGGCCGCTAGAATTCTCCTCCAGACAGCGACTGAACTCGACCTAGCTAGTGTCGAATATCCTGCCACGGTCGAGACTAGAACCTATGACCTTCCGGTCAGAGGCACTGCAGTGACATCAGCTGATGCCCTGAGTCACCTCTTCCGGTATCCCTTAGCAAGAAAAGAAGTAAAAAAAAACTATAACATCCAAAACCTAAGAAATATTGCGCCCGCTGGGAGGCGTATCGCAGCCACTGTACTGCGGGGGCGGTGACTGACGGCAGCGGAGGCAGGGGGCGGAGTCGGAGGCAGGCGCTGCTCACGGCCTCTCGGCAAACATGGCGGCCATCCGGCGGAAGTTGCCACTAGCGCTCGGACGGAAGCGATACTACGAGAGCTAGAAAGCGCTGCTATCGTCCGGTCTCAACACTTCGGCGTCCTCGCACTCAGCAGAAACTAATTAGCCCTCCCAGACAACCGCTCCAAAGTGCCCATCCAACCGCAATTAATCCATTTGCGTTGTCAATTAACATCAGTGAAAGAGGGGAAAATGAATGTGCCTTCATACTTCCAGATAAAGTATACTGGTGTAGTTTTAGTGCAACAGATAAAAATGCTCTGATACTGTCAATAAAAAGTCTCCCATCAACGATAGGTGCACAAAAAATTGATTTATGATGCGGAACCCGGAAAGGGAACTAACATGTGTTACGAATATTTAGAGCAATGTAAAGCATAATGGCGATGTAACTATTAAAAATATTTGATACAGTAAATTGATTTTAAAGTAGGCCCGTTCGTTTTTGACATTGTAAATTGGATCATTAATATCAATTTATCAATTTTTAGAAACTATTCAGAAATTCCATTAAGATATTTACATGTTTTTCATAATTTATCATTAATGTTTGAATATTGGACGCAAGTTTTATTACGCAAGTGTAAACTGTCCTAAAACACGTATGCAGAGTAGTAATTCAATACTAAATACCACGATCGAGAGATAATTCATAATTACATACTATGTGGTGTCAGAAGATAGAGTGTGTTTTTTCTCACATTATGAAAACTGGAAAATACCTGCGAGCCTACGACTCAGACAAGTTTGGTAATGGATTATCCAAAGCTGTAGTTTATTTTAGCACAAGGTTTATTTTGAGTTTATTTAATTTTAATAGCGAGAATCATTCGTACTTCTTGAAACGTTTGATGAGACCTAAGTATTAGGATGATAATTATCATTTGCCACTGCTATTTATGACTTAAATTATAATTTAAGTCATAAATAGCAGTGGCAAAAAATGAAAACTCTTTCCTTGAGGCATACTCAACGTACAATTTTAGTTTTGTCTTATTGGTTGTGATACAAGTTCGTAGGCAAAATTTCATAGGCAAAATTTTGAATATATGTAGGTCAATTTTAACTGAAGAAGAAACATTCAAAGTTAAAGGCTGTGATGAATCAAAAGAAAATTCTTTTCAACTCTTTAATAAAGTGACTTGAAAATGCCACAGCTCTTTCGGAAAGGATGAAAGCCAATGACGGTTCAAAGCCATTCTTGCGCGAAGGAATTAATTAGTAACAGTTTTTTTGAAATATTTTTCACATTTCTCCACACGTATCTGGAGATATTGCAATACATTTCAGTTACCCACCTGTAACATTGTGTGACTACGAGTATCAATTTTCAGATAGAAAACAAAAACCATCGAAACAAAAACATCTGAACACCAAGTCGATCGACGAGAACACAATACCAAACAAAGAATATAAATATATCTTACCTTGTACATATAACTCATCCTTACACCATTTATATCGTTGCAATATTTTACACCGAAAAGATAAAGGAAAATGAAAGCCCTTTAACATATACCATACAATACTCATAATTTATGATCGTGTATTTACCTTCCAGTGCGTTTGCGTATAACACCAAACACCGGCCTACTCAAGATAGCAACGAAATATTCTCAAAGTCCTAATAACATGAAAGTACTCGATGCATCAGCATATTCATAAACTTTCGCTGCCTTTTGTCGGAAGGGCCGGGCCAAGGGTGACCTTTATTTATGAGGCGCGTTAGGCTCCTGATCAAACAAAGGAATCCGAGGCGTGCGCCTTGCGTCAGTGTATTTTTCAAGATTAAATCCTCGGCGGAAACGCGAGGAGCGGCCCGCGCAGCGCGGCGGGGTGGGTGGGGTGGGTGGGGCTGCTCGGGTTCATTAGCATAACCGCTGCCAGGTGCTGCGCCAAGTGGGAAACACGGCAGATAGACCGGGCGGCAGGTTTCGATGGGCAAACCCGTGAAGTGTGCGGCTGAATCAAAGAATTCCCAGAGGTGCACAGTAAACCAACAAATTCAATGTTCTGACCCGAACTTGCGCAAAAGTTCTTTTGAAAAATCCCTCATATCTAACTGACGCTTTCCAAGGATAACCCTCTTGTGGAGTCTCTTAGATGCAAGTCGTGAATCAGTGATACCACAAGTCATGAATACACCCTAGCCAGGAGCATATAACGTTTTTTGCGATCTCTTGCTGTGTTTCAGTGTGCAAATATGTACTCGCTCACATGCTCTTTTTAATACTCTTTCTTCTGTCTCAAGTTTTGCCTTGTTAGCGCTTTTCTAGATTATTTCCAGAGCTGTGTGATGTGATCTATCCTGTTCTTTGCAGGTAATGGCTGACTTGTCTCAGGGCAACAACTGTTGTCATCGCAGCCACTCTGACCAGAAGATCCTACCATTTCAGTTCCGATGGTGGCGGATTTTCGGCATTGGCTAGATAATTGGCTGGATGTATTCAAGTAATGTCTGGAGTACTCTCAGTCGGATGATCGGTAGTTTTTCATGATTTCTTCATCAATTTCAGGAGAATGCCGGAACAGTATCCTAACAAAGGAGTCACAAACCGCGTGCGTTCTTCCCCTCCTTATATTTGTCCCATCCACTCCCCTTACACTCACCCTTACGCCTTACGTGTACTGCACTACTACACATGCCAGAAAGCCATTTGGGAACTTCAAGCTTGGCTCGGTTGGGGCAGAGACCCACTGGCGGAGATATTTGGGAGAGGGATGGGGGAAATCTCTGCAAACCGACGTGTTAACGCTGGTTCTCTTGTTCTAGAGGAGGTGGTTCAGCGCTACCCCCTCTACTACACTAATGGAACTTATGACCATAGCAAAACCCGGAAACACAAACTAATCAATTTCCTTCAGGTTTCGACAGCGAAATCGTGAAAAGTACGCTGAATCAAAGGAGGATTCTCAAAGGTGCACAGCAAACCAATCAACTTACTGCTCTGACCAGTACTTCGTCCCAACCTCTTCTGAACACTTTCTCACATTTGTTTCTTTTCGATTATCTCACATTCATGCGATGTATTCTATCACATGCTCTACCATATCTTATTATTATCTGCTCACTCCCACGCTCTTTTGTACTCTCACTCACATTCTGTTGTCCTTGTTTCTCTTGCATGCATTTCCTAAATTGCTTGCTGAAGTCGCCTATATTGCATATTCACTTATTTGATCTGAGTTTGCTCCTAGTTTCTGTTGCTTCGTGTGCTATCTTCTTTGATCCCTCAAATGCTGTTTAATCCCCCATACAGTGAATCATCCCTTCTAATAGTTTCAAATGAGAATGATTGCCTATAGTGTGTCAAGTGCGATTTCTTACTGACATCATTTGGATAGATTTCTAACTGTGATTCCGTGGTATCTTGAAGCACTGAAAACGCATCCTAAGAGTCTCAAGAAGAGAAGAAATGAATAATATCAATTTTCGTCTTATTGTCCGATTCAAATGTAATGTCTCCTCAAGGTTACGAACTAGAAGAAGACATTGAAATCTATTTGGGAGCATCAATACCAAAACTAAGTCGTAAGAAGCTCCCGATGGATGACAGTGTTCCTCTCTTACCAGTTCGTGACTTTGAGGATGCTTTACATTTAAATCGGACTATAAATATTGCTCCAATCAAGGCTTCACAAATACTTTAAAACAACTATTAAACTTAATACAGAACCACCATACATTTTCAAATGTGTTAGAGATAGCGCACCCATATTTTTCCAAAAAGCAAAAAAAATTTCAAGCGTACCAAGAGATACGAAGAAAGGATGGCGAAAATATCAGTAGGTTGTGATGCACTATCTTGCCGCAATTGAACGTAATATTGAAAATACTGAGTTAATTTCCAATCCACAGGAATTAACTATGGATCTCTATAATGTCTGCTTGAAGCAATACATTTACAAGTGTGTGGCACTATGCCTTTCCGTATAAACTTAATGCGTGTAAAAATAGGCGTTACCATAGCATTACTTGTCGAATTTATCAATTCTTCTTCTTCTTCTTCTTCTGAACTTAGGTTAGGTTCTAGAACCTGTTCAAGCTGTCCATCCTACATTTCTTTCCTACATCTCTTTCGGGCTTTCCTGCATTGCTTCTTCCTCTGGATCTGTAATTCACTGGTAGTGTGCTATCGGGCATTCTTCTTAGATGTTTTAGCAAGAATGAAATTCTTAGCACAGTAGCTATGCAAGTGTTAATGTATGGAGATGACCATCAAGACAAGATAACTCTAAAATCCAGGCAGCAGAAATGAAATTTTTGAGAAGCAACCTAGGCTATCACATCTTAAATAAAAAGGAAAATACGGTAATTAGAAATAAACTGACAAAACGTGCATCATATTGAATTATCTCTTCCGCTAACCTTTCTTCTGAGTTTCTTTAACAGTTTGAATTCGTGTTTCAACTGCTCCGTTGCAAGTCATGGAGCAAGCTTGCTGAATTCTGCCAAGACGTTTTCGGCGCACAGTGTGCGCCGCGCGAGTAATAGGCTAAAATAATCATTTCTTTTCAATGTAGACGTTGAAGAAATCAATTATTACATATGATGGTACGAAAAATGGATAAATATATTGTTTAAAATATTGATATGTATTTCTAAAATCACTCGTTCACATTGCCTCTCATAGCCTTGATTTCTGGCGGAACACGACGAACGGCGTTCTCGTTACCTCTGGAACTAAGTAGGAAAACAAACAAACAAACAAAAAGCAGAGGACTAACACTTGACAACTTCGATTTTTAGTTCAACCAACTCAAAATTAAATAATTGTCCATTTCATTGTATCATTGCCACGAATGCAATAAAATTATTAGTAAATACAAGAAAATATATTGCACTAATTTTTTATTTTCCATTATTTTAATATCCTCATAGATTCAGTGCTACCATTGTTATTACGAGATTTATAATTGTTAATTTAAATTATAACATATAACTATTTCTATTGAATTAATAATTAATTTGGGGCGCGTTCCGTGACCTAAAACTTTACAATAAGCCTTATGCAACTGTATGCCTTATTAGAGGCATAGAATGTATTTCGTAGTTGTAAATTTCATATATACCATATATTAACACCAAATAATGTTTATGCAATAAGTTATCATTTTTCTTAATAAATAACACTAATTTATCACATAAAATTATTTATTGTTTTTGTTATTGCATAAACAATCGTTTCTTTGTTGACGCACTCAGTGCGCCGCGGCGAGTAATTACGTGTCAGAAAGAGACGCGAGTAATTAAAGGTTAAACAATGACTTAGCGGTTGCAAGTGCGCTAAATAGAATCTCCCTGATCTACAATGAATTTTGATCGTCCAGTCGTAGAATTTCGGGGAATCACTCTCCTTCTCGATCTAGAAGACATGGAAATTCGTGGCAAGACTCGGACCGCAGGCCTCGCCGGCGTCCGCGTAATATTCTATCACCGCCGGCAAGGACCTCCTCTATTCCATGCATGATACAAAGCGCCCCCTTTCCAACCAGCGTGCCCCTTTTTATTAGCGACCGTCCCCCCGGGGGACGCGTCCCCCTAAGTGGGGCTCGTTCACCGCTGCGAAAGTCACAACAGAAACAGCAGCGGGACCACCCCACCGCTCACCGCCACCGCAGCCCTCACCACCACCAGCACGACCTTCATAGCCTCCACACTGTAGTCCAGAATCGGAAAAGAAATGGTCTACAAGTAACCGTACTTTCTGAGGTAACTCAGGGAATCAACTGATGCCGCAGTAGTCCTCTGATCGGGAGATCCTAGAGCTAGTTAGCTAGGTCGAATCCAGCAAAAGGCCAAGGACCACTCGCGATCTTTCCTTCTTTCTGTTCCTATCCTCACCCCTTACTCACACTCACACTCACACTAACATACACTCACTACCACCACCATGCCGGGAGACGGGTCGGAGAGCTTGTCCCGGCTGGGGCGATGCCCCGCTGGTGGCAATACCTAGTTGGAGAAAACCTCGCTAGGCGACGGCTGGTCGTCGCCGGAACTCGCGATCCAGCACCCCCGACACCTCCCGAGGAAAACTGCATTACACTTACGGGACTAATGACCTTACTCGCCATCCAGATCCCCGACACCTCCCGAGGAAAACTGCATTACACTTACGGGACTAATGACCTTACTAATTGTTGCGCCCCAAATCACTAACAAAGAATATCGAAAAAATGAATTTTTGCCCACATTTTGCGTTATTCAAACCTCCGTGCGCCGCCTTTTGGGGTCCCGCCTCGGCCTTGGTGGCCCCGCCGGCGGTCAAGTCACTCGCGGCAATGACACAATGCATGCGCCCCGCCCCGGAGGGTTTTACCTGCTGCCCTGAGTGACAAAGGAGCGCGCCCGCAGCCTCCCCTTGATTGATTGATTGTTCGTGATTTCGGGCGCATCAACTACTTGGGTCATTGGTCTCGTAAGTGTAGTGCGTATTATTTCTCACGAGGTGGCGGTGATCTTTTCCCTGCCGGGTGGCGAGATCCGGCGCCGACCTGCCGTCGACTCAACCAGCTATGTCCCACCAGCGGGGCACTGCCCCAGCCGGGACACGCTCTAAGCTCCCGACCTGTCTCCCGGCATGTGTGGTAGTGTAGTGCATGTTAGTGCAAGTGTGTGTTGAAGGGGAGAGAATTGGACAGGGAAGAGGAATGAAAGATCGCACGCAGTCCGTGGTTCGTTTGTTAGGGTATTCCTCCGGCATTTGCCTGGTGTTGATCGGAGAACCCACGGAATACTACCGATCAGAGCAGCCGGCCCGCTAGAATTCTCCTCCAGAATTCGACCTAGCTGACAAGCTAGTGTCAAAAACCCTACCGCCGTCGGGAGTGGAACCTAGGACCTCCCGGTCAGAGGGATTGCGGTAACTTCAGTTTAGTTTAGTTACTTGGCGTTAGTAGTTTACGTGGCGAGACTCGGTAGTATCGGAGTATCTTCCGTCTGACCACGCAAATTTCGCTACGCTCCTTTCACCTAGCGGAGAAAGAAGGTATTATCTCGGGCGACGAAACAGGCGATTTGAATTTAGCTCAGAGGCGTCATTTAGGCTTGAGGATATTTTACATGCAAGTAAATCTACTAACATGCGCCAGCCGGCTTACTTCCCCTCCGCGGAAGGCGTACGAAGGATTTTTCGCCCTTAAAAATCCACGGCTTCGATCGGGTTTGAACCCGCGAACTTGGGTATGACAGTCCGGCACGCTAACCGTCACATCATCGAACCCGCCAAGTTGATGCACTGAGCCATCTCTCCAGGTACCCTCGCCTGGAGAAAACTCCTGAAGGCTGTGTAAAGGTCGGCGCCACATCCCGCCATCCAGCCGGAGAAGAACACAACCACCTCCCCACGACAAAATACCTTCCGGTAATAACGACCACCGCCTTTGACGCGCCAGTAACACAAAATAATAATCAATTAACAAGTCCTCGTAGAACTCGGAGAAAATTCTGCATTTCGTAAATTATTGTTTTGAAAGTGAAAGTAGTACAAATTGCAATGTGACCTTCACTTTACTGCACAGATGAAATAATGACGATGTAAAACGGGAATAAGACGTCTAATTTGACATTTACGGTTCGGTTTTTTATAGACGTCAATACATGGAGATCATTTTAAAACACATATGTTAAACATTGGTTATCGTTAGTGCTTTCATTACACACATAAAAGTAACTTAAAGGTCGATATACACGGTACAGTTTTCGTGCAGATTCTTAATGCAGACCAGACTTTATGCTTTCTGCATGAAAAATTATGACCATGTTCATAATTTTTCGTGTAGAAAGCATACAGTTTGAGTCTAGAATCGTTCACTAACGGTGATCGGCCATGTCGATTTTGTGTTTAGGTGTGTCAAGGTGCGATTGTATGAAGTAATATATTGTGACAAACTACCTCTTTCCTTATCTCTGCCTTTCTACTTTTTATTCTCTATGCTCCTCATGGTTAATTATAATACTAAATCGAAGATCACAAGCCAGAACAGCACGCACAGAAATACCACCACTAAAGTACTCGGCGCAATCAGTTGTTTTCGGTAGCCCCCCCCCCCCTAGCGGTGTCTTGTGGCGATTCATGCAGAAAGCGTAAAGTCTGGTATAGACAGTGTGTGCGCGACTGTTTGGCTTTTATACATTCAGTTTGAGATATTGACGTTCCTATATAGAGAATGTACGAGAATCTGCACGAAAACTGTACCGTGTAAATTGGCCTTAAGACTTCTAAATTACGCAGTTTGGAAAAAATGAATTTTTGCCCGTTTTCTGCGTCATTCCAACCACCGTGCATTTGGGGTCCGGCCTTCCCAGCGGCCCGTGGGCGGTCAAGTCACTCGCGGCAATGACACAATGTACGCGCCGGAGGGGTTTACCTGCTGCTCTGATTGACAAAGGAGCGTGCTCGCCGCTTCACCTGGAGGAAAACCCCTCAAGCCGATGTGTAAGTCCGCGTCACATCCCGCCATTCAGCAAGAGAAGAACACCGCCACCACCACCACCACCACATACCATGACAAATATGCACTACACTTACGGGACTAATGACGTGCTCGTAACACGAAATAAGAATCAATCAACAAGTCCTGGCAGAACTCTGAGAAAATTCTGCATTTCGTAAATTCATTGTTTTAAAAGTGAAAGTAGTACAAATTACAAAAGTGCCCTTCACTTTACTGTTCAGATGAAATAATGACGGTGTAAAACGGCAATTAAGATTTCTAATTTTACATTTACGGTTTCGTATTTTTTACAGACGTCAATACATGGAGATCATTTTAAAACACATATGTTAAACATTTGTTATCGTTAGTGCTTTCATGACACACATGAAAGTCCAACTTAAGAAGTCAAAGTAAGACTACTTCCTTAATTTTAGTGAATATTTTGTTTGATCTTTCTATGAATTGCCTGACGATGGGGAAAATATATTCCGAAACGTCGTTACCTGAAAATTGTAATTAAACATTTTGTCTGCTGAAAAATCTGTGGCCTTATCATTTATTAATAATTAAGATGTCTAAATTTCACAGTTTCGAAAAATTGTGCTCCTGCTTTCTGCGTCATTCCAACCACCGTGAATTTGGTGCCGGGCCTTCCCAGCGGCCCGCGGGCGGTCAAGTCTCTCGCGGCAATGACACAATGCACGCGCCTAGCGCCGGAGGGGTTTACCTGCTGCCCTGATTGACAAAGGAGCGCGGCCGCCCCGTCACCTGCTCCCCCCACCCCGCTCGCACGGACGCTGCGTGCTAAGTGGGCTTGCGGTGCGACGCCGCCACGAGACCTCCGCGCGCACAAAAGCTGTTGTCGAATTCTTCGGAAACGCTGTCGGCGATTCTCCGCCGGCCGCGACATCGGCCTGGTAATGAAGTGGACAAAAAGAAGAATGTGATTGAGGCGTGGCTGTTTTCCTCCTCGTGCTGTGGCACGCCAACGTTTCTTCTTTGTGATTTGGAACAAATAGATGGGTTCGACGGTTCGTCGGTTCTAGGCTTACATATGGTTTGCGACAGTCTTTTGTGAAATGTAACTATAGAAGACAGGCCTTTCTTTCAAGAGTAATAGGTGTATTTTAATGTGTTCTTAAAATGAAACAAGACCTCAACGAGTTCTGGTTGAGAATGGTCTTTTATTTCATTGCATGTATTCCCTTAAATCGGAGCAGTTTCGATTGAAATATACGGCGACTTACTTCCTGCGGTTGAAAGAAAGGTGTGGTGAACGTTGAAGTTACGAGTGGTTTTTGCTGAATAATACTGCGGTTAAAAACCACCAATCCTACTTGAGCCATCTTTCGTGCCAAGTGAAATTAAAATTAAAACGATTACAAAATCGAACGAAACGAACGAATGAACGAGTGAAAAAATAAACGAAAATTATCTATTAATATTTCTTTAAAAAATTATAGTTTTTGAAAATAATGTTCGAGCATGCGACGCAGGTACAGGACAATTGTAAAAACATGACGGCCCTGCGTCGAAACTACGTAACAACAGGCCGGAAAGCAAAGAAAAATCTTGTCTGATTCCCTCTTGTTACAATTACATATAAGGTGCTGATCCTATACTTCATTTCGTTTTTGTTCTCGCATTATTACACAAAATTATCTTTTCCAGAAAACGGAAGACCTTGCCGCTGAGAATAAAAAGCATGATATTAGTGCATCATTAAATTCGAAGGTTATGCATAATATGCCCTCTCGGCGAGTCTCGACGCGGCTGAGATTGACCGACAGGGCCCCGCTGGAGGACTGGGCCACCAGGGCACGTGCCCCCAGACGCCAACACCTGCTCTGGCAGTGGGTTTTTACGGGGACACCACTTACGACGAACAAATGACATAAGTGAGAATTTCCTGCTTCAGATTAATGGCACAATCTGACCTGGTTGGCCGTGGAAATGTGGTTCTTGGAAATGAAAATTGAGATTAATTGATGATTTTTTTGTCAAATAAAAATACGGAAACTGATTTATTGGGCAAAAAATATTGAGTCGTGAAAACATAATTATATATCTGATATTTGCAATCAATAATTCACGAGCTTGTTCTGTATTTGTTCTTTCAAATTTAGGGCTCAAGTTCTGTGGGGTAAAAACAAAACACTGTATTTGAAATCAATTTTATTAAATCATGATCTTGAAGCCAGTTTTGTTATGTAAAATATTGCAATGAAAATATTCTTTCTTGAATTGATTTTATTTACGTTACGTTACTTAATCTAATGGATTATTCAGAATGTCTTTTCGTAATTGCACGTCCAGGAGTCAAGCCCACGGTAGTGAGAAATTTGAGTAAAATTCGCAAAATAAAAACCAAACAGTCAAACTAATTCGTATGACAGATAATTAACATAATGTACTTACTATCTATTTGAGTATTCTGTGATGCAAACTAAACGTTTTATGTGAGTTACAAATGTCATTCTGTGTTTGTTGTGTAAAGAATATTACGACTTGAATGCACTTCGAATTTATGTCAATGCATCGAAGAAGTATGAATAATGAGAAAAATACATGAAAAATGTCTGTTGAGGTAATCGTCTCAAAGATATACTATGAAACTCAACATATATAGAGTTACATTCTTATTTATATCTTTTATGTGTATGGGAAATAAACCAATATTTAACATATTAAAAAGAATATATTAGGTTGATGGAATCTGTATTGAAGCACCCCAGCTCACGTTTAACACATATTTATCGCAAATAATGAAAGAAAAAGAAATAAATCTACGTATTGTATATTGATAAAATAATATATTAGTTTTCACAAAATATTGAACATTTTCAATACATTTCCACAATAATTACTGTAGCTTGATTGCATCTGCAATAATTACTGCAGCAATTACTAGAGCTTAACTGTAGCATTCTTGTTTTGCACATTTCGTAATATTCACAAAATATTCCAAGGGGGAGTAGGGAGTTTGATCTCTGTACTTTCTGTAATGGTCTTAGTATTTGTACACACTATACCTTTCTAATTCCTTTTCGATTTCTTCAAGCATTCGATCGATAGCCGACTACAGCAGCGAGCGGTGAGAATAGAAAGGAACCGGCGTTCGTGGCCCGCCGATACAGTGGTTACAGCATCATTAGCATCAGGATTCCATGTCAAGTCCACATTATGATAATACAGAGAGAAAAACTCTCCTAACAGCTCGATCACGACGGTTATTTCGCCGATGGCCGCCGGTTAGAGAAAAGACGCCGCCGCGGCATCGGGCGCGGTTTTTGCTCTCGTCGATTTGCGTCCGCGCGCCTCCCCGCCCGCCCCGCACTCCGCTCGCCACACCACACTCCGCCCCATCCCATCCCGTGCCGCTCCGCGCCGCCTCACGCCGCCCCGCGCCGCTCCGCTCCACGGTTTTCCAACCCCGACCCCAACCCGTCCCCAACCCGTCCCCAACCCGTCCCCACCCGTCCCCATCCGTCCCCAACCCGTCCCCACCCGTCTCTACCCCGTCACCACCCCGTCCCCACCCCGTCCCCACCCCGTCTTCACTCGTCCACAATCCGTCCCTAACCCGTCCTCAACCGTCTCCCAACCCGTCCCCAACCCTCCCTCACCCCGCCACAACCCCATCTCGCCATACCCCACCTCGCCATACCCCACCTCGCCATACCACATCTCGCCATACCCCACCTCGCCATACCCCACCACTCCACGCCGCCCCAGCGCCACCCTGCCCCGTCTCACCCAACCCCACCTCGGCCCGCGGCTCAGGTTAGGCCGGCAAGGCGACTCAGGTTAGGAGGCAAGCTTAGGCATGACCAAAAAAAAAATTGATGTTTTGAAAATACTTGATATTTTCGAGAAGAAATATCGATATTATAACATCAATTTATTGCTTTCGAAGTTTTCTTCAGATCAGATATATTTGTGCAGTAAACTTCGTTTTTTCAAAAACAATTCTCAAGATATAAATAACATTATCAGTATCTATTTTATTTGTGGCATTGCTCGCAATCAACGGACATAAAATCATGCTACTACTGTCGATCCCCAAGCGGCACGAAACCGTTTACTATTCGCAGCCTTTCTCTAGTGTTGTTACCTAGTTTGATTATTTTGTACTATCGTTAAACAGCAATTTGAACTTTGACTACATAGAACGTTGATCAGAAAATTAAGATGACAGTCAAATTTAATAATAAAAAAATGTCTTTATTTTTCGCGAGGCTCAGGCCATAAGGCCTGCTCTTCCACCTTATTTTCATTTAAGGCAGAATATACTTTAAACTATTATTGACGTGTTATGTGCCACACTAGACCCAGAACTTTTCACTTCGAAATGCATCATCATATTTAAAACATCGTTATTTTAAACATAGAAAACATCGAAAACCTTTCGGTGATGTATCGAAGTATCGATATTTTACTAAACTTTTCCCTTTCTATGAACGCCCCCCGTCTCGGCCTTCATGTGCCCCAAGACAGCGCTGGTTGCAGCCGTCGACCATCTGTTCACTCTTAAATACAAAGGTTCAGGAAATCTATGTTACTAATTTCGAATGTTCGCTGTCTGGAGGAGAATTCTAGCGAACGGCTGCTCGAGTTTAGCGCTTGTCCCGGCTGGGTCCGCCGCGCCTCAAAATACCATTTTCGTTTATAAGTTGATTTTAGGACTGTGATTCTAAAATGAATCAATATCTGTTTACTGACCACCTCTCAAAAATATTATTTAACATATTTTTCAAATTCCATTTTAGATATGTGTGAACATACTTATGTATAGATGTGTACAGAATGAACGTTACTATACTGAAGGAACTGTGGCTATTGAAACACGACAATTGCTCACATACGTTCAAGTTTTTGACCAAGAGCAACTGCTTGCATTCTGAATATTGATTTGTCATCGTTTACTCCACTACGAAATAATTGGTACATTTTCGAAAGCATATAATATATGCTTTAAGCATATAATATATTATTCTTGTTCCTGAGATCAAACCTACACTTTTGATACGGATTTCTAATTAGAATTTTCATTTAAGGATCGAGATATAAGTCAAAAATCATTTATTTTGAAAATAATATGGGCTAATGATAATATTTATTACGGCAGACGAAAGATACATGCTGTCGTAGTTAAAAAAAAAGCACGTACGATAAATATCCTGATATCTTTAAATGTGACAATTCCAAAATGTTTCCTTCTTCAGAATGTTTTCCAGATAAATGACTAAAAAATTGTCATTTATTAATATTAAAAAATGTTGTAATAGTAGTAGTAACAATAATAATATTCATATGAATTGTGTGACTGCCGTCTGAATAATAACACTTTTCCTCCTGAATTTATAATTCAGGAATACTGTTCTTTTTACTTTCGTGACGACTGGTTAAAATTAGGGTCCGCATAATCAGACCACGAAATCCCTAAATACTTCATTACATTCGCCCGTGGCAACCCTGCTGATATTAAGACCCACATTTCATCGCGTGTGACAGACAAGGTTACAGAAGAACACATCATTTCTTCAAGAGCTTTTTCTCGTCTCCACGAGAGAACCCGAGGAAATTAAGTGAGATCCAAAGTACCCGTTGACTGATAAATGTGACAACCTGCAGCATTTTGAGATGAGACCAGGTGCGCCGGAAGGCCAAAAAGTCAGGTCCAAATCTGCCGCGACCTTCGCAGTGGCGTGATGGTCGCAGTGACGTTGACGATGGTGATGGTGATGGTGATTGTGATGGCGATGGAAGTAATGACTCATCAGCGGTGTGTTTTTATTGTTTCTTGAAGAAAAATACATAGTTTAGTACATATATACATACATATTTTATAGACTTACTTGCTCTCTGAATCTGAATCAGTGAAATTGTCGCTGATTTAATCAGTGAGAGCCGAAGTCACTGATATCTTCAGCCGAAATGTGTAGCTTCTGCTGACAATCAGCGAATATGCGAACCTTTTCATAATGACCGCCAGCATTTCACTGGTGGTCAGTGGTAAAAGTGCCGCGCCACCATCGCTCAATGATCATTCAGTCGTTCAGGTGCTGCTGTTTTCACAGATTTCATTGATTCAAACAGTGAAGTTTCACTGAATCAAAAAGTGGACCCGATTTTCACTGATTTGTTCAGTTCAACTCACTGATTGTCAATGGCAGGGTTATAACTGACACCATGAGGGAATAGTCACTGTCAATCAGTAGTTTTTCACTGATTCAGACTGAGAGTGTGCTAATCTAATATGGTATCCAAGGATGGGATGGAGAAATCAAGGCAAAGACTGAGATGGGCAGACGAATTTAAGAAAGAAGTAGGCAGCACCTGGTCACGTGCAGCTCGCGACAGACCCACTTGGAAGTACCTCGAATCGCGGAGGGCTCATATCGCTACTGCAAACGAACCCTAGGTTTGAAGATGTGATCCAGAAAGGCAACAACCAAGTAAAGGTGATACCTTCAAAAGAACCTAGTAACGCGCGGTCAAGAGAAGCATGAAAGAAGTGTGGAAAGAGCTTACACGTAAGACTGTAGACCAGAAAAGGGTAGTAGAGAGAGACTAAATCGAAGTGGAAAGAATGAGATAAGAGGTACAGAGTGATAAAAACATCTAGAACAAATATTGAGAAACAGACAGCCCAGCCCAAGGGAGTTTATCGCCAGTGTTAAGAAAGTGTTAGAAAATGTTAAAAGTGTTAAGTGCGTTAGGAATAGGAAGAAGTGAAAAGTGATAGGAAGTGTACAGTATTAAGAGAGTTTAGACAGAATAACTGATATATATATATATATATATATATATATATATATATATATATATATGAATAATATGCACTAAACTACACTAATCGTAAGAATTAGTATAAGCCAACAACCCATCCTGCTTGTAGGAGGCCTTTCCATTTAATGGAGTTAAACCAGGCTAATAATAATAATAATAATTACATATACAAATTTTTATATATAGTTTAAGTTGATTATAATCTCACAAACATGTGTATATTTGCACACATGTTTGAGAATTGAAAAATTTTTTTTTCGAATATCTGTAGTTCGCTTGGTAATTGGTTTCGAAAAACAATGTTTTATACAAAAAATTTGTAGGATATTTTATCATCTTTAAAAATCATTTGAATCATTTTTCTACACAACTTAGAGGTTAAAGAGCTATAGAGATGAAAACGAAATAAGTCAGAAAAATACCGTTTTTTCGAGCCTCCCAGAGTTAGTACAGGGTCTGCGTGGTCGAAAACCCAGGGGTTTTAACTTGTGTCTGGGTCCACTCAAAGAAAAAAAATTGTATGACCTTTTCCAGATAACTCCCTTTTTTCAGTACCTACCGACTGGACTAAATACCCACAATTCAAGTTCAATACTATTTAGGTTCCTGGGGCTATTTGTTATCCAGGGATTTTTATTTATAATGATGATGATGATGATAAATAATAATAATAATAATAATAATAATAATCAAAATTATAATAATAAGAATAATAACAAAAATTGTCTTTATTTATGGCGAGGCTCAGATCATATGGCCTACACTTCCACCCAACCACGTTGATGGATTTACATGTACAAAATTACAGTGTGTATTATCGTGTCGGAAAATAAAGATTTTCTGAAATAACTTAGGCGGGTGAGGGCCTGTCTTTCTTGAAGTGGTGGCCGCAGCTGTTTCTGGCGCAGTGTGGAAGATGGTGGCGGCGGCGGCGGCGGCGGCGGCGGCGGCGGCGGCGGCGGCGGCGGCGGCGGCGGCGGCGGTGCGCGTGCGAGCTCGAGATCGGGGTTCGCGTGTGGTTGCGACGCTACCCCCGCGCCGCCCCTCGCCCAGATGTTGGCGCGGAGACGTCACGAGACAAGCGTGGTGGGAGAGCTGCTCTCGCGGCAACTAAGCTGACTGTCCTATCAACTAACTTAACCGCTGACATGCCTTCTCAGACCACAAAAACATTACTGTTCTCTGTTAATTCTCTCTCTCTTTCTTTCTTCTTTCTTTTTCTTCTTTCTGTTTACTTATCTCTTTTTATTCTTTCTCTTTTCTTTTTTTACTTTCTTTTCTCCTTTCTTTCTTTTTTTCTTTAAGCGGTATTTTTACAACAGAAGACGTTTACTACCGTATGTCCCCATTTCAGCTATGCGTTTAGTTGAGCTCTTTACAGAATTCCAATCATGAATATAATCAGAGATTCTTGTATTTCAAGCTAACAATTAAAAAATTATTACTTAAAAATATTTATGGAGGACCCGAACTCAAATAACCTCCGCTGAAGTAGTTTTGCATCCGTCCCTGATTGATGTGCACCAAATCTAATCTTAAAATTACAGCTGAATGTAAATCTGAGATGTGGATAACTGGTGGATAAATTCGAATGATCAAAGTGTCATTTAAAAGCTGAAATTTACCATTTGCACTATTTAACCAGTTTCTAAAATAGTTATTTTCATTTGAAGTTGTTTAAAACTCACAAAGAGCAGCGCAAAATATAAGTTGGAAAACATGATAATCTTTTATGGCTCCACGAAGAAATGTGAAACTCAACTGGCTGCATGAAGAACTCTTATCTTTTTATTTTCATTCTTGAAGGGAACGAGAATGATCAGTTCACGGAGAACGAAGATAATCCATGATCTAGTAACCCATGAGATCAGAAATATAATGAACTATTTTCGAAGTATTCGATTGGCAGTTATTATTCCCTCTACCTATCATTATGGGTAACCGACATCGCTAAGGCGCCCTAGAAATCACGCATCGAAGGGTCGCGGGCTTGAGTCTGCCTCTAGCCTGGAAGATTCTTTCCTTTCCTTCTGTATTGTGACATGATGAAACTCTCTCAACCACCGTATATCCCCATTCAACTCTCTGCCTTGTTTCCTGACCGACCTAAGTGGCGCAGGAACTAGGGTATCTTGAAATAACTAGTGTACCCATGCGAGAACTCTCGCACGTTAAACCCCACCCTCTTCCCTATCCTTCATTTTCATACCTAAGAGGGAAAGTTGTTAAAAGTCAGAATAAGAGAGCCTACTAAACCAAACGTGTTTATTTGTTTAAAAAATGCTTAAAGATAACTTCAAATGTACTTACAGAATATGAAATAAAAATAAAAACAATGCAATTGATGTTTGAAACAAATTTTCAATAAAGGTTTATTCAGTATTATAGACATTATGTTCTTGGTACACTTCACAACAACACATTTTAAACAACCTTTGCAGTCATTATACAATACACCTTGACGGCTTTTCGCTTTTCTTGATAATGACAAAAATAGTAGAAAAGCTTTTTATTCTTGAGAATGCTACTTAAAGTTGTCCATGCCAAAATACAGATTTGAGCAAGTAACAACCCTACGCTTTGCAATATTTTTAACTTTATTACCAATCAGAAAGTTACATCCATGAAATTCAGTTCGCATATAAAATCAATAAATATGTTTAATTTTTCCATCCATTTGCAGATTATGCATGTCTATGAACATGTGGGATAGTATCGAGAACCGCCGGACCAGCAAACACGTAATAGAATGTCCAAGAAGCTCTCGTCCTGTACATTACGACTTGAGGAACGTTTCTTTGATGTCATTAACCTCAAAATCTCAGGTATTAATAGGCATTCAAAAGCTTCGTTTACAGATTATATAACTATATAGAATTTAACAATGCTGCCCGAGTATTGTGAATTGCATTTGACATGAATCTATAGATGCGCTTTTTGCCCCACAAATTCTTTGTATTTTTAAAGTCAAAGAGCAACTCGTTACGTCTCCGTAAAATTTTCTTTCCTTTCCTCATTTACGAAGATTGATTGCATTTGAGAGCAGCAAAACTCATCTACACTACTGAAATAATAGAGGAGACGATTCTAACATGTCAACAACATGGACACAAATAGACTGGTTCTTAAAAAAGAAGAAAAATATGTGACTAGTGAATTTAATTGAAATTAAGTCAATATATACGTTTCGACACGGGTCAGTGATTCTCAATCTTCGTCGAGAACAAAGAATTTGCTACTAAATATATGCAATAATAGTTCATCGTCATTATCGTCCCAAAGTTGGAGATTACATTTTTAAATTAATATATAGACATATTTATTGGCCATGTGAATTTCTGATGAGATTCCTGCAAACAAAAATGAAATGGTAATTTATGATTATATTTTTCTATTGAAATTTTGCTCCACATGGAGAATTTCTGTTGAGGTCTTATATTTGTAATCATGATTTTGAGTAAGTTAAGTTTTTAAAAGTTATGTCTTCTGTAAATAGTTATCGTTTTGTAAAAAGAAATAATTTAGCTCTACTAGTTGTACTTTAAACTAAAACACAAACACGAAAAAATTTGGTTTGGATTGCATCATGATAACTTAAGGGATTGATTATATTAGCATTGCCTGTAATCAGTTTTAGAAGTTTGAATTTCGATTAAAATAATGTCACCAGTCGATGTCCTCAACATTTCCATGAAATTATTTCTGTTGAATAAGTTAAATCCTAGTAATTGAGTTTTGGAATGAAAGCTCACAATTACGAACGAGGATTTTCGTCTAAGACACATCAATTTTCAGGATCGACAAAATTTGTTTTCGCCCTCGCACCACTCACATTACGTTATCTAGGCTTTCACCTGCCGACTACTTTTCCCACCCACTCGCCCTCTCGCCCCTATCTCCCTGCTCGTGCCACCCCGAAGGGGTGGGGGTGAGATTCACATAAAAAATGTGCCAGGATTTCGCAACGCGTATTCACAATTTACGAGCTGCGGGTGAACGGGTCGGATGCAATCTGCTACTCTAATTCTCATAAATCGAATTTTTAATCATTTATTAAACTGATAACTGGAAAATTTCGCCCGTTAGCTAAACAAAAACAAAATCCTCACTCTCTGTGTGGGCTCAGTTTCGTTATGTACCGAACAGACGTGATACTGTGCCAACGAGTGTGTTGTTGTGATCAACCGGACAAAACAGATATCTCGGAAATGAGCGTTGGTGAATATGGATTATTCAAACGATAGTATCGCAGGAAAAAAAATCGTGATAGATAGGAAGCAGTAACTACTTTTAGGGAGACAAAAATTAGTTTCTTTAAAGTTAATCAAAGATGTATTAAAATGTAATGGAATCATATCAGTTCTTAAATTATATAACAAGTTAATGAAATTTGTTTCATACAAGATTCTGATATTTTTATAAACAATTTTCTCTTCGTTAGACAAAAGATAATTAAGCGTATATTTAACGCAAATATATGAAAATTACATCGATATTTTTATTGATTCCTTTTCTCCAAAAAGAAGTTACCTTGAAGGCGGTTACACATGACTACTAAGGACAATTTTGATGAACTTTTGTATAATGGGAACATATATCAATTTTCTGGATTCGACGTAAATCAGCCGTGAAAAGTTACAAATGAATACAATATTGTATTAAAAGCACAATGTCGTAAAAGATATATCAATATCAAAGTACAATCTCTGACATTTAATTTTTTCATTGCTCTTGATGTATTGGTTTGTTTAGAAAAATGTTTTCGTCATGCGTTTGCATTATTAAACACTTATGTTTTACATTAATTACTTCTTTTGTTAGTTATACGTAACGAAGGAATACAATATAATTCAAGTTTAAATTAAAAAATGTTTTATTGTAATATTCCAGACATTTTCTTATCGTTCAGATCGAGATTGTTTACGATATTGTTAATAGTCCCATTCGTCCAGGAAGTATTGTTTATTACTGCCTCACAAGTTCTCCAGAATGACCTTCAATCAGTCCTGATGCTTAAAGGCGTAACGAAGGCCTTATGCCATTATCGGATCACAGGAATCGAACACGAAGTCTCCGAGTAGGAGGTCGCGTTTTACAAGCCATCACGCACCGTCCATCCGGGGCGGGTCGTCCACCGACACCCGTACTCCCGCGGCGATTCGTCGAGAAATCTCCTCACCCCACCCCTCTCCGCTCGGCCCCTAATGCCACGGTCCTTATGATTAACGAACACGTCACCCAGATTGTAGCGGGAGTCCGCCCGGGCAATCACGAGATCCCATCAGCTAAAGCGTTTAACAATCTGCCGGCGACAAGTCTTGCAGCGGGCGCGCGGCTGGGTGGAGTCGAGTCGCGAAGCGCAGCGGGTTGCGCCGGCGCGACACGGCGCGCCCCTGGCGGCAGGGTGCGCAATCAGCGAAACATATGCCGCGCGCGTCGGGTGGAGGAACGATACGGCCGATCTGAATAAACCCAAGTTATTTATTATTTTCATGAATGAATGAATTGTTTTTACTTGTGAAAGAAACTATAAGTAGAAATAATTCCCTAAGACTTGGATATCAATTAATCTGTAACATCGCGTTAATCAGTAACATTATTCTCATTGACTGTATATAGAATAGCAATTTTGTACTTACATAATTCCTACAGCCACTGTTTGCATTGATGCGGACAGCACGTTGAGAAAGGTTGATCTGAAGGGGCTGAATACAACCTGCAATCATCAATTAATCAATCACACCCTTAACATATAATTGGATTTCAAGCATTGTGAAATGCAATTAGCAATATACCTTAAAATTGAAAAAGTACTTATAGACTATGTATTTTAGTACTTAAAGACTATGGATGGATTTTAATTGTAGAAATAAATGTTTGTCAAAGTATATTTTCTCTTGGTTGTTACACTGTGTGTTGTGTGGTAAATGGAAGATCAAGAAAACTTTTAATAGAAAATCGGACCGATAGTGATTTTGAAAACGGCTTTTCGGGTAGCTTTTAACAGTGGTGCGATTGGTGGCGAGTACTACAATAATAAAACATATTTACTCAGTTCCTCATTTTGTACCGTTTAATTACAATGTTGTGCCAATAAGTCTTTGCCCTTTGAATCAGTTCTGTCAAATTAATTAAGACTTATTTTAGGGCCGTACTTATGGGAATGAGACTTGACAGTCTCAACCTCTTTTCTCGAAACAAGGAAAAGTAGAAGAGAGAACATGGAATAAAAGATAACAAAACTAATAATGAAATAAAAAAGAATTAAATGCACGTTTGAAATTAAACCACTATTTTAGAAATGCATTGAACATTAAGAAAAATATGTTTTTGCAGACCATATCTCTTACCCAGAGCGGTTGTCACTGCTTTAAATCAACCATAATGCATCAGAAGTTAAGTGGGCTTTGATACTGGGTAGTCTGGGATCCAGGCATTATTTGCTCCCGTTTTCTTGAGCACTCATTTTGCTAGATGCGAGAGGAGAGGGAGTTTGATTATTTTGAAGACACAATTATGTCATACGAAACTCGTTTTTCAATGCAAAACAACTTCTATACACGAGAGTGAATATTTCTATTATAAGAGTTTTGGCAACAATGCTTGTTCTATCATTTATTCTTAATTAAGAAGGATGTCTACCTCAAAATAATGAATAAAGTGAAGTTCCATATTTTTTCAATTTTTATTGAGCTGTATGGTCTGTTCTATTCTCTTTTAAATGATTCAAACCATTTCTTACTAAGTTTCTTAGTTTTTGAGCAAATATTTTTGTTTCAAAGCGAGTGCACAAGTGCAACGTTCGCTTTTGTGAACTGGCAAATCGAGTGAGTGAACTTCAGTTGCATTTTTCTTTTATATTGGGAATTTTCAACACATTCGTGCATATCAAATATCAAAAATCATAAACCATAATAAATAATGATATAATTCATTTTGCAGCTTGCAACCCATGATTTGCTGTAGGGAAGGGGGGTAGAATAGTTAATGTGCCACTAAAAGTTTCAGTTAAATGAACTGAAATGTCCAGAATATACTTTTTTTAATTACTTTTTTGAAATAATAAACAAATTTTGACTCATTAGTTTTCACAATACCTATACCATTCTAATTCATTCTCTAGAACATACATTTTTGTTATTAATTTACGAAAAGAATTCGTCAACTTGTTGTGGAGATGAGCTGTCTGAAGCAAAACCCGCATTTTGGCAAATTAATTATAAACAAATAGAGAATAAAAATATATTTGATCTCTAAGATCATATTGAAATCAAATGTACTAGGCAAAACAAAATAGAAACTATATACACTTGATATTCTTTCCTCAAGTAGGCAACTACCTTAAATTAATGTTGGTTTTGTAGGGTAATGTAGGGATTCCAGGGTTCAAGGAAACCTGCGCGGAAAATAACAAAAAGATTTGTGGACCTGATTGAAAATTTTGAAAAATTTAAAAGGGCGATCTGAAGAAAGGGCGTTAGTGGTGATTGGTTTGGTGATGTGCAGTACTTCAACTTTATTTGCATCTAATTGTGTTCCAATCAAAGATGATGAAAATGGACTTAATAGTTATATCAATCGAAGTTACCACCGGCGTCCATAGCTCAGAGACAACACCGTTGAATTTGGAACACCACTGTCCAGAACCTGGGGTTCCAGTCCCGTCAGAGGTTGATTTTCCACATCAGCCGGATAGCAGGATTGAATTAAATCATAGACTGGAGAATTCCAGCGGTCTCTCGCTCTGATAGGTAGTTTTCCCACAGTTTCCCCTGTCAATACCAGTAGAATGATAGAGTTGAACCGTAGCAAACGGGCCATGATACGCGCCCACGAGCTTTCTTTCTTCATCCTTTTTGGCTTATCTACTCTTTTACACACACACACACACACACACACACACACACAAACACACACACAAACACAAACACACAAAAACACACACACAAACACACACACACAAACACACACACACAAACACAAACACACACACACACACTTACATTGAATACACATGACGGAAGACCAGTCGGAAGCTCAGAGCATGTCCCGTAGGGGCAGATTTGTGAAGAGAGAGAACCCTAAGACGACCAGACCTTCCTCACCTTATCTCACGTACTAGCGGGGGAGAAACAATAACTCTTGGGATATAACAATGCTTTACAATTACTAACGAACTAGTAGTAGAGAGGTCCGAAATAAATGCTCATTTGAAGTCAGCACTGAGTAAATCTTAATTTTTACTTTCTCGTATACGGACGTATTTACGGAGTAGTATACGAGTAATATACGTACAAAAATGTATTTTTTTTTAAAATTACACAAATGTAATTTTTTTAAAAGATCTCTCACATCTTTAATATCTACATTACCTGCAATTTGTAAATATTATTATATTTGTGAGTGTAAGTGCTTCAAATGAAATTTTTTGAAAACCCAAAAATTTGCTATATAAAACAGCTTTAAATTTCACAATTTTAGTAGCGTTTAAACACCATTTTCTTAAAACGGCCACAAATGTTTAAAAGAAAATCGCCATTTCGGACGAGGTTTTTGTGTTCTTTAATATTCCAAAATTAATATTTCCGTTCTCCCATTAGGAAACCGAAAAATTAAGAAAAAGTAAAAAAAATGTAGTTTTGTCGGCGATCGATGGCAGCTGGCCAGTGTATGTGACTATTCTGAATAGCTATCCCAGACCCATGGAAATAGAAAAGTAATTCGGGAAAGTCGGTACCATTCTGTAGTACCAGTAGTTTGTATTCATTATTAGTTTATTATATTTTTGTATTAATTATCGTTTAATTATTTACTTTCAAGAAGATTTGTGTGTTGGAAAGTCCTAAAATATATAATTTTTAAAATTTATCAAGCTTCATTATAGCTTGTCTCCAAGCTTCTCGGCGAACCGAAATCGGTTGAAAAGCACTGCCTTAAACAGTACTCCAATTCCCACCAACCCGACGAAGGCAATCTAATCTAACCTCACCCACTCAACACGACCGCCTACCGAAAGCCATTTTGCACGCTTCTGATTTTAATACAATGGAGGTGAGACTAAACGGACTGACGCCGACCAATGAGAACTCGGCGTCGCGACGCTGCCGCCGCTCGGCAGCCGCCGGGAGGCGCGCCGTCATCAAACCGCCATTGGCGTCGTCGGCGTCGCACTGTGGCCTCCACTGGAGGAAATGTGGGCAATAAAATATTCAACCAATTAATTTAAAAATGTATGTTCACACATTTTTAAGATACCTGATTTCAACTCTGGTATTGAATTTGAAAATGAATCAAATTTTAAAATGGGAGAGGCAAGATGGATTAAATTCAAAAGAGAAATGGGAGCAATAAAAATACTCAGAATATATAAAAATATTAATTTATATACCTACTTCAATCCGTTTCCTTTGCTTTTACAGCTAAAGACTGTTCCAAGTTGCATGAGAGAATCATACAACTAAATTAATTCTAATCCTTAAGAAGATTTTGTTTGAGAAAAAATATTTTGTGAAGAATTGTGAAAAAATTTTGTGAAAGAATTTTGTGAAAAAGCGATATCGTCAATTAAGGAATTGCTTAAAATAACTTTTATGTAACATTGGACACTCAATCGTTCATTTTTATAGAAAATAAGTTTTACAATAAATGTTGAATTTTTTTTCGTTCGGTTCTGTCTCGATTGTTTTCAATGGATCTTCATGCTTGATTATGTATTATTCAAGTATCAGATTAGTATAAGGGGTGAAAACTGGAAACAGTAACAATTTACATTAAATCGTGAGATTTTTTCATATTAAAATAAAAATAAATTGAAAATTATTTAAATTCATCTTCTTATTAGTGAATACAAGTATTTTTGTTTGTAAAATCTAAACCATAATTTTGAAACCTAAAATTAAAACTCAAGTTTCGAAATTAACGGGTCAAAGGATCTCCGTATGTATATATGCAAAACTTGAATTTAATTCCCTATCATTGTCCATCCCCCAACTTAGACTGCAGTGCATCGCGGCTGCATCGACGCGCGGGGGCGGGCGGACGGCCACGCGGAAACGGTCTGGAACTCTCCGAGGAAGTCAGTGCCTTTCATCTTAATGGAGACCCCATAATTCTTAGCGCGGGCGGTCGCCTCGGTAATAACAGGGCGCATCTAATTGCCAGCAGATGAGAACAATAATCGAGCACACACAGAGGGAAAGAGACACGGTGCGCGGGACGGACGGTGCTGCAGACGTTAGACCGAGAGGGAGAAAGAAGGATGGAGAAAAAGACAGAAAGAGAGAGAGAGAGAAAGGGTCGTACAAACCGACTTGCGAGGAATTACCGCCGACTGCAATCAGGTATCACTCGAGGGTTGGAGGGGAGGGGGCGGAGGATGGGGGCAGAAGGGGAAGGAATTTCAATTAAACTTTTGCTGAAATGCGGGTTTTTTGCGTCCTTTTTTCGTTTAGGACCGCGGAAATTGTGCGAATTATTCTTGATGGCGCGACCTCAAAGCCACCGCCTAGTGGCGTAGGAAAAGCTGCAGTCGCGGTCGCGGTCTCTTGTGTGGTGTGCCTCCCTGCCGACGACAGTACTACCGGGAGAGGTGGCTCAAGTTATCAACTGATGTCACTACAATGCCTCCTACCGTGGGGTCCTAGATTCGAGTCCCGACAATGACAATGTAATCAATGTAAAAACAGTGGTAAATACAGTTACATTCTTTTTAATTAGCAAGCTGTGTTCAGGAATCTCCTCTTAAAAATCATTGCACGTGTACGAATTTTCTCATTAAGATTTCACATAATTTATACAAAGAAGAGATGAATTAAAGATGTTCTTCTTTTATTATTCGCATCATTTAAGCAAATAATATTTGCACTTTCGATGAATTTTTAGATTTTCTCCACGTAATGAAACCCACACTTGCATTAAGTGGAAACCCTGTATATTATAGGTGTTTAGTAAATTACGTATAATTATTAATTTTACGAAAATTCATTTATTAACCCTACATTAATTAGTTAAATTGGAGAATGTAACATTAATTTACCATTATTCAATGTTACATTATTTGACTATATTCTATAGTAGCATACTTCCATTTACTGAACTTGCCTTGGTGAAAAGATATTCGTGGTTTTGTCCTTCCGCCAAGAATCTATTTAGTTTTTTCTGCTAAAAGTAGTATTGCCTTTTTAAAGTTTTATATGTGAATTTTTGGACACCCTGCTTTTTGTCGCGTGATATTTTATTCTGAATACCTTCCATTTTTACCTCAATTTCGCTTAGCTCTTCTCCAATTATGTATTAATTTTTGAGTAATGGTAAACATTTATAAATAAATGTAATAGTAAGGCAGTGACAAACTATTTTAATAGTAATTCTTATTGACTGACTTGATTGGGTTCACTGACAATACTGTTTCATTTAATGTATGAAGTAGAATAGCTGAAATTATATAAGTCATTTTTCATCTACATGATTGCGATGAATCTTTCGAGCTTAATTACTTGCCTTCCAGGTGGCAAAGAATATTATTAAAGTCATCAGATTTTCAAGGCGTAATATCATGTTCTTTTTGCCGAAATAATCGTATCAGTAGCATTAATGATCGCGCGCACTTAAGCTAAAGTCAATACCAAGAGTAAAATGCGATAATGCACGGAATCAGAATGCGTATTATACCTTGAAACGACAGCTTATTTATATAACGCGAGTGTATCGAATTGTCAGTAGTAAGCGTGGTATTGTTCAGAGTATTTTACAAATTTATTCTTTAGAGGGTATCACTTGCGCGTCATAAACCATAACCCGTAAGAAATTCTTTGAGGTCACGTCAATTAAAGTCAAACTGCTGTGTCGTTAGAGAAGGAGACATATTTCAAATTACATTAGCGTTTATGCGAGTAATAAACTACTCTCTACGGCCCTCTACTGTGAACTTTGTGAATTGTCATTTCTAGCTAAAGCATTGCTTCCAATTCACTTGTGTTAAGAAGATTACTTTTAAAGGTTTAATTAGTAGAATTGCCTTTTGTGATTAGCCCGTGTTTTTTCAAGAACATGTAACAATTTCAAAGGTTCTTTTGACAATCATTTTTACTAGGGAAATTTTGATGTCTTGTGACGAATCAAAATGTCCCAAATTGTATGAACAAATGCGTGAATGATTACTTCATTTTCACCTTTGCCATCATTTTATATTACCAACCTTCTTTGATATTATTCCATCTGAAATTGCGATATTTAGTAAAGATGTTTCGTTTCTCATTACAAAAATTGTAATAAATTATTTATCTTATTTTGTGAAGATATCTACGTGCAGATTTCATTTAACATGTTCTATTCATCGAATTATAACTGACGTATGCGATTCTGGGTAGAACTTATTTGGAAAAGTACGATTTCTGTACAAAGGTCTAATACACATCTTATCAAGTTTTCTTTATTATAGTCAAATGTGAAATTTGTAACATGGGAAAGGATTGGAAGATATTTGTGATTGACAAATTGCAAATCGAAAGAGCATTTCCAGTTCTAATACTATATTTGCCAGGTGGCTGTGAGGTGGAGTTTGCCTGCTGTTTCAGCATCTGCGGCACTACAATAAATCCAGCATATTCGTCATTGCAGATGAAACCGGATATTGGTGTGTCATGTAATTTTTAGGGTGTGATTTCCGGTTGAACTAAGGAGCGGAGGTGAAGGCAAACGTGAAATGGTTTGTTTGCGTTGGCGGTGTCCAAAGCAGTGTCTGACAGTATCAGGAGTAAATGCAGGGATTGCTGCGACATGGACGGAGGACAGGAGAAGAGAAGTTGGGAGGATTGGTTGTTCGTGATTCCGGGAGCGTCACCTACAGAGGTCATTAGTCCCATAAATATAGTGCGTGTTTTTCGTCGGAAGGTGGCGGTGATCTTTTCCCTGCTAGATGTAGCGATCCGGCGCCGACCTACAGTCGACTAGAAGGATTTCCCCTCAACCAGGTATCTCCCACCAGCGGGGCACCACCCCCGCCGGGACAAGCTCTAAGCTCCGACTGGTCTCCCGGCATGTGTGGTAGTGTAGTGCATGCTAGTGTAAGTGTATGTGTTAGGGGTGAGGATAGGACAAGAAAGAGGAAGGAAAGATCGCGCATGGTTCGTCGCCCGTTTGTTAGGGTATTGCTCCGGCATTCGCCTAGTGTTGATCGGATAAACCACGGAAAACTACCGATCGGAGCAGCCAGCCGCTAGAATTCTCCTCCAGACAGCGACTGAATCCGACCTAGCTGACAAGATAGTGTCAAAAATCCTGCCAACGTCGGGACTCAAACCTAGGACCCGGTCAGAGGGACTGCAGTGACACCAGTTCGATGCGCTAAGGGTTGGGAAGAGAATGTCAACAGTTGCAGCGAGGAAGATTGCAGCTAGATGTGACGAGGAGAAGGAGTAGGCAAATGTGAAGGCCAAATGGACGCCTGTGGAAGGAGAGACGATTTGGACAGTGGCAGTGATGCCGCCGGCGATGGCGGTGACGAAAGCCAAGGTCGGTGAAGCAAAGGCGATACCAGTGTTTGCAAATGACACCGGTGGATCCGGCAAATGCAGTAGTGTGTGTGCTAGAAATGGACGTAGCTGGTGGCTAGAATGAAGATGTAGCAGGTGACGGGAATTAAGAGCGGTTACGGGTATGGAAGTGCTGTGTTCAGCCCGCGGTGCCATTTAACGTGGTCCGCGAATGATTATACGTCAAACGTGAAAGTCCTTCGCATCCAAGTCGAGTGAGAACATTGTATGCCAAGCGTATGCGCCCTTTCTGGGTTAACATCTCCTTAATGGAAGTATAGGTGATGTTCACATTTAAGGATTTTTTCTTGTAAATTCAGAAATTCAAAATCATTCTAATATTTTTCTCTTCGTTGTGAATGGCATGACCTAATATCACGCATGGTTCCATTCCTCCCTCCATTTTCAAAGCAACAGGGCAAACTGCCGAGATCAATAATAAGGGGATAGATGAGGATTGCCCGACTAATGAAAAGACGGCCCGCAACCATATTAAAGGTTTTAGTTGTGGCCCTTGAGGTCTTGTAAGTTGGACACCCCTCGTATATGGGATAGTGGGTGCAATGGCAGACATAAATGATATCGACATCCGCGGCCGAAGTCATTGCTGTCTGGGTGACACCACGACGAAGGTTGAGATGCCGACGTTCCGATCGTCGTGTTGTGGACTTTCTCAGGGCTTAAGAACTTCAGTCTTAAGGAAGAGCAGATGGCCCAAGCGTCAGCATCAAAGGTTTAGACGTTGCGTTTCTCGACAACCAAGAACGTACAATGGGAGACATCAAAGGATGGAGTACAAGTGCAGTGGTGAGTGGGGGAAGGGGGGCTTGTAGGTTGACGATTGCTATTATGGGTGGTAAATAGAGGTCTGCAGAGAAGTGTAGTGACTGGTGGGGTTATGGTTGAGTTGGAAAGAGTTGACTGTTGGGATTCTGGGTACGGGGAAGAGTGCGTTAGAGGGAGGGGTGGAAAATGTGGCAGTGAGACGTGGTTTGAGTTGTGTAATAGGAAGGGAGGGGAAATGGTTGGCGATGGAATGACCGTGAGCGGCCTGTTTGTTAGGGTTCGCTTGGTTTGCATCGGAGAAACCATGGAAAACTACCGATCAGAGCTGCTAGAATTCCCTACAGACAGACCGGAAGAAATGGCTCAGGGCATCATCTAATGACACTGAAGTGCTTCTGACGGGGAGCTAGGTTCGAGTCTCGACGGTGACAGGATTTTCGACACTAGCCAGATAGCTGGCTGGGGTTCAATCACTATTTGGAGGAGAATTCTAACGGTTGGCTGCACTAATCGGTAGGTTGTCTTGGTTTCTCCCTTCATCACCAGACGAATGCCGGAGCAGTTCCCCGGTCATGGACCGCGTACGATCTTTCCTTCCTCTTCCTTGTCCTAACCTCACCCCATACATACAAACATACATACACTAACGCTTACATGCACTACACTACCACAACTGCCGGGAGACCGGTCGGGAGATTGTCCCGACAGGGGCGGTGCCCCACTCTTGCGAGATACCTGGTTGGGGAAAACTCCGCTGGCCGCCGACTGTAGGGCGACGCCGCATCTCACCATCCAGCGGGGGAAAGATCATCCCTCCCTAACCAAAACATGCACTACCCTTACGGGACCAATAACAGCATCTGACGCGCCCGTAATCACCAATCAACCAATCAGTCCCTCCAGACAGTGATTCAATTCGATCCAATGACATAGCCATCGTCTAAAATCCGCAATCTTCGGGACTGGAATTCTAGGAGCACATTGCGGCACTGCCAACCAGCTGCCGCTGAGCCACCGCATCCTACTCGCCGTCGGCGATAGCAGAGGAGCGGGAAGAGCGCCGGCGGAGGCAGCGGCGGACGCGGCGTCGGCGGCGGCTGCGGGCGGCGGAGTGTCGGCGCCCGCCCGCGACAATTGCGGGGCTGTCAGTCCGCGGCAGCGGCGCGACCGCGGCCGCTCGCGCGCGCACAAAAACCCCAGCGACAAGTGTCCCGTGGCCCGCCCCAGCGCCGCCCGCCCGCCCGGCCGACCGCCCGCCGACTAAACCGGGGCTGACAGTGACAAATCGTTCGTTCCGAAAATCTGGAGGACGCGAGGCGGAGCGGGCGGCGCGACGCGGGTCGGGCGGGGGTGGGGGAGGGGGTGTAGTGGGATCGAATGGACCACCACGACGGGATGGGATGAGGAGGGGATAGGCTCATGGGTAATTCAAGGGAATAAGGGCAAGAAGCTACGGATATATACAGGAAAGCAACTGGGAATATTGGAGGAAACGTCGCAAGTTCGGACAAAGGAGTTGGGATGAAGATACAGCGTAAAATACAACGAGTGAATGAGATGTCAGAAAAAATAGTTACAATAATTTGAGTGGGGCGGTTCACGAAGGATTCCGAGGTACATTCGTATAATATTGCAAAATAAACGTTCTATATGTGAAGCGTGACCTTAATAATATTATTAAATAATGAAGAAAACTGTGGAACTGACTAAGAAAGTATAAAGATGTATGAGAGAAATACGAAAATGAAGACTTGAAATGACTGATAATTTTTGAGTATGTTATCTATCTCAGTGAGGGATATTAAAAAGAGATTTCGAAATTTCATGGAGATATTTGACGTGAAATTTATATGAAAAAGAAACGGAAAAAAACTAGAAATAACACAAAACAGGTTGAAGAAGACAGGATGGATGAGGATATGTAACAGATACAAACTGAAGATGAAAGGTGAACATTCAAAAATAATCAGAGGAATTAAAAAAAACAACTTTGGTTCAAAAAGACATGGCGAGATAGATATTAATGAAGAAAGACATGACGTATTTCAACACTTCACGCAATGGCCTTCAATGGAATTCGTTACTTGATAAGGGACAAAGTGGAGAGAAGAACTTAAGAGTTAGCATCTCCAGAATTAGCGACAATGGAAAATTACAGTATTACGAGCTGGTTTTGAGTTAATTCAGATCCATAATTAAAAAGTTTTAGAACAACTAAAAAGAACAAAAAAACAATGTTTGAAAATATGTAAGTGCTCACTGTGAGAAAATCTGGCTAACCTATTTGTGAACTTGTGAACCATTTCTGATCATTTCTCTGACCATTCGTTGAGATTCAATAAAATATTCTATGCTGAATTACAAGAACGAAAAAAGTTTCTGAAAATTTCTATCATTTACATATTAAAATATTCTGGCGGAAATTCAACTTGAAAAAAAAAATTCGCCAAACATAATATTTCAATCATAAAAACTGATATGAGTATAATGTGGAAACCATATTAAAATGTATTCAACGGAAAGTCAAATCAAATTATGCAGCATCTTTCAGAATTTTGAATTCTCCGGGAAATAAGATGAACACATTTTTATGGTCCTTATATTCTCAAAATGTACTTTACTGCCTGATGCTTCAGATCTCTCTAGATAGACTTAAAGAGAGTTTTTTTACAATTAATATGAAAATCGGTGTACGTGATCTAGTGTGGCCAAAGCTAAAATGATAAATTAAACTGATGCATACAAAATTATGTAGTGATAGTGATTATACTAATGTAGGGCATTAGTTTAATGAAAAGGAGGAGAAATGGGAGAACCTCCACAAAAGCTGCTGCTAACCCAGTTTGTCTATTATGAATTCTACGTGGTTCGGAATCTCGGAACTCAGAGATGTAAAGTTAGTAAGCTAGCCGCTATGCTACGGATACCGTGAAAAGGGATGTTTGGAGGAAAATAAAGCTAATTTTCACTGTTTGCGCCATTCGTCGCCATGCGCCATTCGTCATAACTTATTTTTGGGAGGCTGTCCTTCTGCCTTTTGGGCGTCCATTGCACTGCTTCTTGGTAGTCTATTGTTCTGGTTTTTGGAAGCCTGTTGTTTTGATATTTTTGGATAGCGTGTTCCTACTTGTTTCTGTGTACTGAACAATTCGCAATCGCTTCCCTGAAGGATAGCAAATTGAGTTACAGGCAGTACAAATGAAAGACGGAAAACCTACCTTTACGCTCTTTATTCAAGTAGATCAAGATACGATTTATTAATCCAACGACACAGGATACTTGTCTGCCAATTCTATAATAATTGCTGGCAATATATTTTTAGAACGTTACATGAGGAATGTTGAGGAAAAGAGGATCCGTTTTCACGTCAACGGTCTATAAACCTACTCCTTACCGCATTCCTCAGAGGGGAGCAGCAACAGCGAAAAACCAGCCTCGAATTCGCTACCCACCCAGTTGTGAGCTACCGCTCCATTACGGTGCGTTCTGGAGCCTGAATGCGCGATTGATGATGTGGGGACGTTCATCTCGTGGTTGTGTCACGAAAATTCTCGCCGATCTATTTGTGGTTTCAAGAATCAGTGCAAAAGGAGAAGGTTTCGCGTACTTGGGAGGCAGCCGTTCCGGCTACTGCGTTTTGCTCGTCAGCGTTCCTCCCGCTAGGGTGGGCTCTTAATCGGTCTTAAAAGGGAAGGGACGTATTTTGAAAACTTTGTGACAGTAACGAAATGATTTATGAATTAATGTCAAAATTAAGAATAAAATTTTCGCCCTCTTTGGCCGTTAATGATGAGTGTCCCAGATCAAACAGAAGCACAAATGCTTCAAACATTATGATGGCACACACAATAAGGAACTTCTGTCAGTCTATAAACATGGGTTCGAAGACGTTATTCCAACCTCTTCATGATTTACATCATGTTAACTAATCATTGTAGATATTCTACTGAAAAGGTAAAAAATATGAAAAGAAATAAAATGATTTGAAATTTTTGATGGTTTTCTCTTTTATTTTCACAAGTATGTGTAAAGCATAATATTAGTGTGAGTGAAGTGTAAGCAAAGTCCAAAAATACAGCTGTGTCTAATCCAAGCAAAAACGAAGGCGTATAGCATACTGTGATATACGTCATTGCAAACAAATTAACACACATTTATTTTATATTACAAACTATAATTTAAAGACTTCAAAGAATAAGATGCAGAAGTGTGAAGTTATTCTGTTAGACTTAGTCTTTTGCCGAGAATAGTTGGAAACATCGCGCAAAATGTCCTTCAATATTTCTATTAAGCGAAATATTTCATCAACCAGTTTGAAATTTAGTCTCCCATAGCAAATAACTTTCAAATCCACTTAGTCTGTGTTATACCTACAAAGAGCAGGTAAAGAAGTAAAGACAGCACCGTCGACGCCGGGGTGGGTCGGCGAGAGGGCGACGCGGGGGTGGAAATCAATCAGAACAAAGGGCAGGCGTCGGGCAAGTGACGGAGGCGCATGCGGTGGGCGGTGGGCGGTGGGCGGTGGGCGGTGGGCGGTGGGCGGTGGGCGGTGGGCGGTGGGTGGTAGGTGGTGGGCCGCGGGCCCGCGCCCATAATTCAATAAGCCACCGCACGGCGGCGGGTCGGCTCCTCGGAGGGTGCGACCATGGTGGATGATGACGATGCACAGTGGGCGGGAAAGGGACTCGAAATGTCCATTCATTTGCTAATTCGTTCACTCATTTGCTCATGCGTTCACTCATTTGCTCATGCGTTCACTCATTTGCTCATGCGTTCACTCATTTGCTCATTCGTTCACTCATTTGCTCATTCGTTCACTCATTTGCTCATTCGTTCACTCATTTGCTCATTCGTTCACTCATTTGCTCATTCGTTCACTCATTTGCTCATTCGTTCACTCATTTGCTCATTCGTTCACTCATTTGCTCATTCGTTCACTCATTTGCTCATTCGTTCACTCATTTGCTCATTCGTTCACTCATTTGCTCATTCGTTCACTCATTTGCTCATTCGTTCACTCATTTGCTCAATCGTTCACTCATTTGCTCATTCGTTCACTCATTTGCTCATTCGTTCACTCATTCACTTGTTCGTTCACTCATTCATCCATATTAGTTATTCTCTAGCGTTGAGGTGAGTCTCCGGTGAAAACTTGTATCTCAAAAATTTTAATTGGGCTTTGTTAATTCATAATAAAAACAAATTACTGATAATAATTCGTAATTCTGTTCATTTGGGGCATAAGAAAGTAAATGAAAAAATTCTATTAACATAGTTGTATACATTTTGGTTTCATTAAAAAATATGTTTAATTATCGTCAATTCCAAATGATTCACGTCAAGTAAGTCGAAACGATTGGTGTAAATGACGGAAAGAGGGCTCAGTAATTTACAGTGATTTCGTAGATTTCGTGAAACTTTTCGTAGAGACAATAATAGACAAGCAGATCAATTTTAGATGCGAAATTCTATAGCACGTGTGTGAGTGTGTTTATCTATTTGTTCCTGTTAATAGTTTCATGCATACTAAAGATGAATGTCCAAAAAATTGGCAAGTTATAAAAAAATATAGAACCACTAATGCCTTATTTTACGTAGCGAGGTCAGGCCGTCAGGTCACAAGGCCTGACCTCGCTCTTCTACCTGACCATCTCCTCTCCATCTAGCAGAAAAAGAAGATACGACTCGGGCGATGAAGCATGCGACTCGAATATAACTCAAAAGCTTCTTTTAGGCTTGAAGATCTTTTACGTGCAGTAAACCTACAACATTGGTCAGCCGGCCTTACTTCTCACACAAACGATTTTTTCTCCTTAAAAATCTACAGCTTCAATAGAGTTTGAAACCACGACTTTGAGTATTTCTATCTGATATGCTAACCGTTTCACCACTGAAGCCGACAATATTGCCCAAACGCAAGAATTGTCTTTTATTTCATTTAACCAACAGTCGTTACCTTCAGCGTACTCTGACCCCCCAAATAGGCATTTTCTACCACTGCCTGGCGGCGGCGTGCGTCGCGGACGGCACTTGGGGCTCCCGGGGGCGGCAGCGGTGGCAGCAGCCTGCCCGTACCTGGACCGTCTGCCGGCGCCGCCGCCGCCGCGCGCTGCCACCGCCTTAATTACCGGTCGAGGGGGAGCTTCAGTGGGCCACGCGGTAACGAATGGTGCAATTACCGACTCGCCCCGCCCCCGCCGTCCCCTTGCGGTGCCGGACGGTCCCCGCGCCGCCGCCGCCGTCGCTGCCTCCGCCACCGCGCATCCGTTACTCCCGCCCCCGCTGCCTCCGATGCCGCCCCCGCCGCCGCCGCCGCCTCCGCCGCTCCCAAGCGCTCGCCGGCTGCAAGGCTTCTTCCTTCGGCGCGAGATTTTGTCCGCGCGGCGCCGCCGAAGGTTTGCGCTGGACGCCCTGCTGTCCACCGAAATGGGACGGAGCAGCCGATGTGTTCAAGGGGAGACTGCATTGGGACTCCTTGGACACAGATTGTTGATTTTTTTTGTTGTTATCTAAGGTCGCATCAACTACTAGGTCATTAGCGACCACTATTGGATTTAATGGTATGAGGATGAAACGATATGGTAAGGACAGGGGGGTGAAAGGACGAACACACAATCATGCCCGAGACTCGAACCCGCAACCCCCTCGGTCCGAAATCACTGTTGCCGGTGCTGGTCCGTTGCCGGTGTCAATAGTGACGCCGCGCCCTGGGCAGAGTAGTCAGCGTTTCGGGCGTCATACAGGGACCTGCCTCAGGGCGAAATGCATTTGCGTTGGCGTTTGGGAACGCCACAGTATGACGTCCGGAACGTGGGGAACTATTCCTAAGACGCGGTGCCTCCCGGACGGCATAGTCTCTATTGAGAAGAAGAAGTTGATCGTCAGCGGTTGTGTGCAATTCGTCTGTGTAAACCATCTGTCTTCCACTGTTAGGCACGTCAGCAGATGCGACTCGAAGACCTCCACCCGATGTTCAAAACTGCGATAAGAAAATACATGATATCACTCTCCTCGTAACCCCAAAGAGCTACTACTGAGTGTACTTTGTGTATTTTGACATATAACTACTTTACTTACATCCTCATTGAAGCATAGTCTCTAGAATTCTAACTTTTGCGTGCGGTGTTAATTTTCCCAGTAAAGCACACATATACGTTATGATGGCGGTATCTCTCACATTGTCAAACTGAATTACCAACGTATATACTCCACTAATCACATTTTATGATACTTCGGAAGATACAAAATAGTTCCCATGATTAATGGAATAAGGCTTGTGATATGCAATACATAACAAACCCATGTTTGTTTAGTATTACATTTTATGCCTAAATTCCTGCTTAATAAAATTATTAATTAAAATTATTAAAAAAATAGTATACATTTAGCATTAACATATTCAAGAGGCAGATGGAGCAAAAGATGTAATGATAATAAATTCAGCAAAAAATAAAGACCATTGGGGGTGTCAGTTGGAGATAATTACTACACAGATCAGGCGACTGAGACAAATGTTTGAATTTCCTGTTAGTGATAGGACTCACGATTCTGAAAGTTTGCATGAGAAGAGACATCAGAAGTCAAACGCCGTTTCCGAGAAAAATGTCATGTCTAGAGAGGACAGAGTCTATCTGCACAAAAAATGATACATGTCGGAAAAATGTTCGTCAGCGGACATTTTTTTCTTCCCAGCGATTCTTTTGCTAGATAACTAGAAACAATGGTATTCACAATCATTACGAAGCCATCACGAAAGCATTTTGTCTTCAGAAACTTGCGGTCGGGAAGGAAAGGAAGGTCTCGCTTCGGAATTCAGGCACGATTTTTCTTCCATCAAGGTGCGGCAGAACAAATGTTTAACTCCAAATTGCAGCTTTTTAATAGACCTAACGCTGCGATACGCACGCGATAAGAGCGGCCCGCCGAAAAGGAAGGCAGTTCACCCTTCGGAGGGGCAACAGGGTGCGACAGGTGTTCCGGACGCCCCGGTCCCCCACCCTTTCCGAATGAGTCCCTGTAGGTTTTTCTGGCAATAACTCAGAGTTTGTGAATTGCCCTAGATAATTAAGCTTGTTCAGAAATTGGATTAGAATTACACGAGTAAGACATAAAAGGGGCAATCCTTCTTCGCGAGGTCGTGCTGAGCCGTTTATTGTAGTGCCTTGGAACAAATGCCCTCTTTAAGTGTAGGAAAAAGGGCTGTTTTTGAGGTGAGATAGTACCGGAAACAGTATATTTGTTACATTACTTTAATAATGTAGGGCGGTTAGGATGCGATTGAGTAGGTAAATGAGATTTGTTTGTGTAAACGTAATAAAAAGATGCCTGCAGTTCCTGCAGGTCCTTGAATTACGTTATGTGCGAATCCTGAGAAATAAACAAAACTTCAATAGCACATACATTTTGGCATTATTTAATCTTTTGCAATATTTGAAAATTTAAAGGGTTTAACGAAAATTATACCCTCGCCATTCTTGTAGATTCTCTTTTCTCTATGCGTAAAAAACAAAGAAGAAATTTGGAGCCTTTTTTGAGAAAATGTTTTTTCTAGTAAATTGCATTCACGTAAGCAGTTATTACGCCAAAACTACTTACTTTTAAAAATAAGAAATATATGACGGATTTTAAAGATATGATTTTTGGAACATATTTTATTTAGTATAAAAAATTTTTCAACAATATTGTACTTTTGCAATGTTAATTTTTTGCAATTTAGGAAATACGAATACGTTCGTCGAAAATGGGTCCAGGACCAATATTTTTACCGTGCTTCGATACAAACTAGAAGAAAATTTAAAGAAAATATCTGGAGCTGAATTTTAGAAAATAATTCATTAGAAATTGCTCATTATTTCGCGCAAAAGTATGCCAAAAGTACTCACATTTTTGAAAAATTGTACATGAATTTATTTCAACGTCTTTGAACTGCAGATTTCGCTGAGAAAAAACTCTATCTTTAATAACGTGCTTGTGGAATGACGCTGAACAATTATTTAATTTTTTTTCATTTTCGCAAAATCAGGAATTCTACAAAAATGAGATCCACACCAATTTTGAATGATTTCTATACGATATTCAGATACATTTCAATGTGACAACACTTAAAACACATTGGAGCCATTCTGAGAACCATAAAAAAAATGTTGAGGCTTCATGTACGTGAAGTACTCCTAAAAGTCAAATTATCCGTTTAAAACTTGAACCTTGAGTTCCAAACAAGGACCTTGAATTCCTTCAGATCAATCAGAAAATCTTAATTTTGGAAAAAACAATTCTGAACGATTTAGGCGCAGCCGTTGACCACAGAAGACAGACGGACACGTGGACGGTGGTCAGGCGGAGAGACGGTTTGCCAATAATCGATTTTTTGATATCAAGGACCCACAAAACAAGGATTCGTACTACATAACGTGTTAGAGGAACTAATTTACTACATATATAAACATGATTTATTCACTTTTCGTTACCAGGGCCCGACAATAAGTGATTTCCTCTAACCGATTTCCGGTGTATGATTACAATACTTTCTCTTCTTGTGAAGTAAGTCGAGAAAGTAAAATATTGCGCAAAGTACAATTTCGAGACACAGAATTTCCGATACACATTTGACGATTACGCGAGAAGTATTTAGTTGTTTGTTCTTCGAGTTAGACTCTTATTATTACGTCACTATATGTACTGATTTTTCCGCACGTGAGAATTAAGATGCCAACTTTTTGTTTTTTTGGTACTTTAGTGTTATTTGGAATTCACAGACGTACGTACTACGAGTACTAAAAAAATCATACTACATATTAGCTTACGCACACTACTACAAACGTATGTACTACACACAAAAAATTTGAAACAAAAATGTAATATTTAAAATTTTTAATGTGATGAAACAACATTTATGGTTGCCATCATTTTTAATAATAAACATTTTTCAGATTATCTTTCAAAGATAATATTTTAGAAATTTGTATTACAAAGGTTCCTCCTGGAACGGACCTTTTCGTAAGATATGAGTAAAATTGTAATACATAGAATGAATTTGAAGAGATGGTTCCAAGGAACAGCATACGTAATAGTTTACTAACGATTTTTTAAATTTAAATTCGCATCAACACCTACGTCATTAGTGACCATTGGGTTTAACCTTAGCCATTAGTGACTATTGGGTTTAACGTTATGGTAACTGTAAAGATGACGTGATATGGTGATGATAGGAGGTGAAAGGACGAACAGAAATACAACCATGCTCGAGGCGAGACTCGAACCCGTGATCCTTCGGTCCGAGATCGCTACGACACTACTGCTTTAGTGATCACAGCCACCGGGGATAGGGTACTTAAGCTTTGTCTGCAGTAAGCTAATGATTTATAACTAATAGCTGTTGCTGGCACTTGGGACGTACCTGCTGAGTAACAGAATTCAATTTCATCCTCTATAACTCTGATGCTGTATTGCCTCCATCGGAAGCCCTGACCTGGCACAGTGTGCAGCTGGGGCACCCAATATTAGTGTTAGAGCATGTCAGCCAGAGCCTTTAGAGGCAGCGAAGGGCGCCCATACGTCACTCCAGACGTCTTCCGCGGGAAATGAGACTCATTAAGATCATTTAACTGCACCGGAACATGCCACAACACTGTAGTTAACTCCGGATTTCTATCGTGCTGTGAAAAAATAATACCCTGATTTGTCCGCTTTGTTAAAGGTGAAAAAAGTCATCTGCTCCGGTTTCTCGTCACTATTCTTAGTAATCACGAGGGCAGAAATTATTGAAAACAATTGTTTTGTATACATTTTTCTTGTAGATTGAGCATTTTTTGAGTTCATTGTAAATTGCTGGCGAGAATCCATAATCAACAATTGTAAATGAGAGCTGGATGAACTTGTTTAAACGTTTTCCACAAAGAGTATAGTATAGGCTATATTATCTAGCTTCTTCGCCACGAGGGATGTATTCTAAGTCTGAGAATATAAGACTGAAATAAATGGTAATTTTAATATGGCTTTTAATTAATTTGTTTTACTTTATTACTTTAATAATTGAATCAAAACCGTTTAAAAGATGAAACATTTCTGCACTAAAGTGAAGTGAAATAAATGTGTATCTTATGTAATCATTATACATAACTGTATTACAATTTAGTAAATAGCTTCGGAACAGATTCTGAAGAGTATGCTCATACTCATAAGTACAGTAAGCATCGGAGGTAGTAGTTTCAAGGTAGCAGTGACACCCATTTTCAAAATAACTTCTTATAATGCAGTAATATGCGCACATGATTTTCTCATTAATCCAACGACACAGGATGCCACAATACTAATACAGACTAATTGATGTCAATTTCTGTTCTCCACACGTGACATGTGACACTAGCGCTCAGTAGCAAAACTACGTTTTTACTAACGACTCCTACTTCGTATCGTATCCTCAGAGGACTTAATCACCTTCCCTTCCAGATCACCATAAATATGCTATGAATCTAAATCAAACTCATAAACTACTACTACTCCTATGTTCCCGATTAAATTCTCATATTATCACGTGCTATGTAGCAAAACTATTTTCACAGTGCACAACCCCTTTTGTGTACCGCATTCATCAGAAGTCATAAACTCCTGGCCCGCCGTTGATACTATTCTTAATTTTTCAACAACTATTTTAAAATTACACAATAAATGTGATCGATTCCATTTCTCCTCTTGAACATGGGTAGCATTATCGCTGTGATGACAAACTGCATTTTTCGCAGCAACTATCTCCTATTTTACGAAGAAAACAACACAACAAAGGATTTTACATCTTTTCTCATAGTATAATTGTGAAAAATACCAAATATCTATTTGCAGTGTCAAAACCCCCTATTTGTAACCTAATCCCTCAGACGTCTTAATACTCGACCTCGCCGCATTTCCATAAAGGCGGCTTCACACATTCAGTATTCGACGATTAGCGAACGTCTAATCACCGAATACCGAGTAGTGCGGATGGGTTGTTTATTGTTTGCCGAACGACAAACGATCGGTGCCGTGCCTACCACGTGTGATCTTTTGGATACATCAAAGGAAGCAAACATTCGCCGAACACATCAGCGGCTCAGAATCCGGCGTGCAGTATCCCGTTATTCGGCGAATATTGAACGTGCGGAGCAACCTTAAAAAATGGTATCATTCTAAATCCTCTGTCACATTCTACTATTACTAGAATACATTCTTTCGACTTAAATTTTCCGAATATCGAGCGAGGAGCGCTGAGTAGCAAATTAGATTTCCAACGGCCACCACCCCTATCTCTAACCCCATCCCTCAGAAGCCCTTACCCCCCAATCCAACGAAGCACGGTTTTAGATGAAGATTCGAACCGACCTAAGTCGTGTGTTCACCTTGGCCTGGAGTATACAATGACTTAGCGATCACTGCTAAATCGATATCTGGCATTCTGGAATAAAAAAGAACACTTGCTTACATGTTACGTTTAGGGTGTTTCCATCTCTTGAAGAAATAAATTTTGCAAGTTAAAGTACACAACAATGAAAATGGTCTGAGGTCACCAATTGGGACCATGGCAGTTAATGCGTAAAACACGATATGATTCTAAATCCTCCGCAACGAACTATTACAAGAATACATTTCTCCGACTTAAATCCTCCGAATTTCGCCGGACGAACGCTGGACAACAAAACCGATTTCCAGCGGCCACCACCCCTACTTCTAACCGCATCCCTCGGAAGCCCTAACCCCCTACCCTCCGCATCGCCCTTCCGCGCGTGAAGAGCGACAGCCGGGGCGTGAAGGGGCGGTCGAAGGGCGGCCATACGTCACTGGCGGACGTCTTCCGCGGGAAATGAGCCTCATTACGACCATTTAGACTCGTCCGACCGCCGCCTCCGACCCCGTGGTTAAACCGACATCTCCTCGAGGAAAATTTTCAATAATGGTCGCGAGGCGTGGCGTCGGACGTTCGTTTCTGACCAAAAACACACCGAAAGCGTTCCGCCAAATTACGGGCGTAGATTGTTTTAATAATTGTACGCTTTAGCGGAAAGCCGAAAGGCGAAATGATAGGGCGGTGCGTTTGTACGCGGGGAGGAGGCGGGAGGTAGCGGACGGATTAGACGGTGTGGACGCCGCGGACGATCGCTGGCCGACGGGACAGATGTCTCACTCCAAGTGAGGGAGGAAAACCCCAGGCGAGGCAGTCTTTCTCAATCATCTCTGCTACAGAAGTGACATGCTCGTACCTAAAATGTGTCGTATTCCACTGGCAGATTGATAATTTTGATCTGCTGAGTTTAGCTCAGAACTATCACTGCGGCTGACTTTGCGGCGACTTTGATCAGGAGGTTCTAGGGTTCGAGTTCTGACTGTGGCATGTTTCCGACACAAGTTGAATCCGACTAAGTCAAATTCTCTGATATATAGTTTTCCCTGGTTTCGTTTATTAATACCAGGCGAATGCCGGAACAGTACCCTAACAAAAGAGCCACGGACCGCGCGCGATCTTTTCTTTCTCCTCCTTGACCTCTCTTTTCCTCTTACACACATTTATACTTTTATGCACTGTACTATCATATCACACCACTGCGTTTCTCAGAAGTGCAGTGATGAGAACTGCTGTGCAGTGAACTGCTATTGTGTGTAATATTAAGCAGTAATTTATTATTATTTATTATACTTTATTATTATTAATTACACTTTATTATTGTTAATTATACTTTCTTACTCCTCTACTTCTCAAGAAATGTTGGAGCATTCCTGCTAAAGACACAACCTGTCTGTACAAATATATGGAATTCCTACAGTGAAGTGCTTCCTCCGGAAGAACCACTTTTGTGTAGACCTCAATTATTAATGATATAATTGATAATAATCGTTATTATTATTATTATTATTATTGATATTTCCAGTTTGTACATAATTGCAGCCAATTTGTAATCAATTGGAGTTGTATACACACTGTATTCCTTACCAACCCTTCCCTAATTCTTGCGTAGATCAATTTTGTGATTTACTCATCTCAAAGTCCCTCGTCTCCTGAGTGGTTTAACGCATTACTCCTGCGTCCAACGCGGCTTCGGTGCTGGGACAGATGTCTCACTCGCGGCTGGGCGGCGGGCGGCGGGTGGTGGGGCGGTGGGCGGGAGGACGACACGCCGCGGCAGGGCGCCGGACCTCCCAGGCTCCTCTCAAGAGGGCGTTCTGCCCGGCGCGTCTCGCTCTCGCGTGTCCATTGTGGTGCGAGAGGGAGCGGGAGGGCGAGCGGTGGGGGTCGCGGACAAAGATTTCTGTTTACCTTCGGCCCCTCCGCGGGTAGAAATTACCTAGGCGGAGGCGGGCAGCTGTGGTCGGCCGCAATTTTGGTGTGGCTGAATACTAGTCGAGCTCGCGCGCGGGATCTGCGTATTCGGTGACGATGTATAGGAGAGAAACGGAAAGTCTGAATGCCGCCTCAAAAATACTGACTTCATAGCTTTTAGACAGGCATCTTCGTCCGAAATAATTGACTTTTACGTTTCGTGTAAGAAAGCACTCAAGAAAACCAAGAAACAAATTACAAATTCTTGTACAACAAATTTTTGGTCGAAAAGTTTAGCGATTCTTAGCTCGCACTGGGATACTCCATGTTTTCTGAAGGGCGATAGAACGCGAAAATGACTCATCTGCGCACGTGTGTAGTGCCTCTCTTCTCGTATTTTTTGCTCTCCTTTTAACAATCGTCGAACCCACTGTTATCTCGTGCCAGGGCCGATTTAACAGCTTGGGAGGCCCTTGGACCAACGTTAATTTGGAGGTTCCCTATTCTTATTTTCACTGATCTCCCCTCCCCAATTTAAAGACAAGTTTTAAAAAATCTAAACTTCTCATCAATGAGTGACATTCTCGCATCAATCAGCAACATTTCATATTATAAATGTTATCCAATGATACGCGACACATCACTGCGTTATGCCAACGTTTTGCGTATAGTTTAATCATACATAACTTTTTATTTTTGCAAAATTTAGTATTCAATGTTTTTTAAGAAGTACTGGGGCCCTGCGCCCATACGTTAACACGGACCAGTCTCATGCAAACTCTAGAAGACAGTTTTTACATGGTGCCCTGTAGAACGAAATAGGTGAACACAACTACGTCACCTGCATCGTGTAATAAGACATTTTCCAGAAAATTCGTTCTACAGACAAAGATAAAAGGAATTAGTTCCCAACTGTGAAGGCTGAGTGTGATGCTAACCCTAAATTCTCGTAAAGCCACCTTCTCTAAATTCGCATTTGTTCAATAACAGCTGCCCTCCATCATGACGTTGAATCTCGGGAATACAGTTCCTAGCATACACTGCCACCATATTTCGGGATAAATTCCATGTACTCTAATCAAGGGCCTCTATGATGGTTCACGGGAAGCGTACTAGCTTCCCGTGGTGTGATCCCGTTCGTTTACCGGTCGAGAGGAAAATAGAGTTGTAATTTTCCGTAAAAACCTTTCCAGTTTCTGTAGCTGTGTGACGATGAAAATCTTAGGCAAGCGGATTTTGCTAGTTATAGGGAAGGGAATATGTCATGTTCGGTACATGTCACTCTCATCCCCCAAAATGGGAATTTAACTAAGCCCCAGGCACCGTTAGCTGGGCGGCAAAGTCAGACTACCGACCCAAAGTGCCATATACATATTCTAATCAACACTTGTATCGCGTTTCAACTCGAGTAACGTTATTTTGTTGGGGTATCGTTTCCCGATGAAATTCTACTGAACGTCGACGTTCGCGCATGCGCGGAGATGCAGAAGTTGGTTCATCGTATACGATACGGTACTTCACGCTGTTTAAAAACTGTCTCATATCGGGTGAGGTTATGTGCATAAAAACTGAGTATGCAGCATTTCACCACTCCTTGTTGATTACTGTTATGTTGTTAACGGGATGATGATCAAGTCAATAGAGTTATCCTTAGTTCGCCAAATGTTAAGGAGAGACGAGATATTTGTGAGGAGGTGAGGATAGAAGAAAAACAACTTCCACTGTACTGTACACCTTAAATTGAACGAACTGGAATACGCGTATGATGTTTTTTCTTATCGCCTCTAGTACAATCGAAACAAAATTTCCGAAAGTCACATTTCTTACATCTTATTTCATTTAAAAGAAATACTCAATAATTTAAAAAATATTAATACAAAAATCAATTATTCATAATATTGAACAAACGACCTTACAAACTTATTTATGCCTGGTCGTTTGTTCAAACCTTGAAACAAATTTAACAGACAAAATATTACAGAATAATTATTTATCTCTGTCTCGTGTTTTTATGATTGTCTAATCTTAAACTCGTATCAAATTGTCGATATCCATTGAAATAAAAAATGATTGAGCAGTCAGTTACGGCCGCCAAGACTTAAAAAGTTAATACTTATCCTATTGAATTCAAATAGTTGAAAAGTCATATGGTCGAACAAGAAGTTAATAAATTAATATTGTAAATAATACATTTCAAAGTGGGATCGCGAAAATTAAAGATAATTTTTGTTTGTGATTGGAGAAGTGTTGTAGAGAAGGAAACAGGACACGAACGGGAATGGAAGGCGAAAGTTGGGAACCAGATAAACAACTTGTGGTTGTGTCTAGTCTTGGTTGCCGTCAAGGGCACTTCCTTTCTCCGTTCTTCATTATATGGCCTTCTGTATGCATCATTAGCTCTGTCGGTACTCAGCAATAGGCACTCGGCTTGCTGTCGTAAGGACTACAAGGCTAGGACTCTAACGAGTGAACTTGACACTTGAGTGGATGGAGAAGTCGTGGTTTATGAGTCGTGGTTCGTTGATTCTTTGTACACAAGAAACCTATTATGGATTATGTAAGGTCCACCTCTATTAATATACTAATATCACTGCACAGTAATGAAATAATAAGAATACGTTATTTTCTCAATGCCTTTCATGTTACTCTTTCACGAATATAGCTACAATGATGTAGATGGTAAAGAGCAAACATATTTTGCATTCAGATTCAAATTCATACAAAACCATCACACATAAACACATCATTCAGGTATCAGATAGAACGAGAGAAGTTACAGAAAAGAGCGCTAGTGGATCAGAACGAAAATCTTGAAAAATACGATCTATTTCAGATTTCAATACATTAAACATACAGTTATGCGTGGCAATTTGAATTCGACTTCATAACCTACGTTAGAGGACAACATATCAAACCCGTGTTTCTTATTTTAATCAACAAAACTCAAACAACCATTAGACATTCAACCACGATAATATCCGTAAATCTTGGGATTTGACTTCACATTTATTTATATTTTGATTATGAAGAAGAACCGAATAAAGTGTTTAAAAAATACGAGAATAAAACTGTTATTTTAAACTTCAAAATTTAAATTCGAGCAATCTCAATATTACCAATAGAGCGTGATCCAATAGGTCTCATTCTGCATTAACTATTGTAAAATTTTCCATCTATTCTACAATGAAAAATTTTCTTGTGAGGGGTTTCAAAATAGAGATGCAAAGTAAATAATATTTTCGTTTGCGGCATCCTTCATCACAAAAGTTTTATTTTAAATTGAACTGTTAAAAAATGCAGTCGTATAATTCGAAGTATATTGTATCTTACCAAGCCAACACGCGTGTGCTTATACCAGGAAATGCGACTATTTACAGCTTATCTGGTCTTATCTGGTCAATTGAAAAATGCAGTCGTACAAGGCAGTAGTACAATTTTCAGTACAAATACATTAGTAGAAGTATCTTAACAAGTAAACGGGAACTTACAGGTTTTTGCAACATTGCCAAAGCTGGACTTTTTGAAAAATGCTTAAAATGCAGTAACACAATTATCAGTACAAAATGCCAGTACTTCAATTATTTTACTAAGTTAACTATAATAGGACATAAGGCTATTTGCATATTATTGCCAAAACGGAAAGTACTAGCACATTTCGGCCCACACACTGCGAACCGAGGTGCTTTCCAACGCGCAAACCTACCGCAGCGGGGTCGATGGGAGACGTTGCGCTGTTAATGGCGTGTGAGCGGTTACTTCGCCCCGCGCACATCACACCTCGCCGTTTTCCCCTTTCACTCCCCTCCCTCTCTCCCTCCCTCCCACACTAACCTTCACCCTGCTCCTCCGCCTCCCCTGCGCCTCGCCCTGCGCATTAAAGAGAGGTCTCTCACCGTGGGATGAAAGCATAGATCATCAACCAGGCTTCTAATTAAATACAGGTTTCTTCCTCGCCTTCTGTGATGATGGTTGCTCGTAATTTCATTAACAGAAAATGACGAAGAGGAGGGTAATTAATCGTGTTGATTATAATGAGTTGCTTCCGAGGATCGCCGTCTGCGCAATGCAGGAGATGCAAAAAGAAAACAGGATGCCAATAATGAATGAGGTGGGTAGTTTACGTTCGTCGAAAGTTTGCAGCACATTCGTACGTAATATTGGCCTCAGGTTTCAATTGATGTTTTCAATATTATCTTACGTTATTGCCTATGCACCTTACGAGGGATGCCTGACCCGGCGTCAATTTCCAGATCTTCTTTAAAGAACTCTTCTTCTGATGGCCTTTGAGCAGGCGTATTTTAGGTCTAGTTGTAACCTAAAGATTGCTTAGAGTCATCCATGCACAATGCAGGATTCGAATCTGCGAGAGGGTGGACAATCCTTTTTCTATTGCATTAGGATACATATATTAATTACTAGTCGAATTACCCTGAATGCATGTATTAAACAGGAAAATACATGGATTTTATCAACGGTGTATCCCTGTGTGCGCCACACTGCTCAAACCCAAATTGCTCCTTCCCACCGTTCTTGTCCGGTTCTGTTCCGCCTCGCCCCCACTCTATCATATTTACTACGATCACGCTGCGGATAGTCTTTTCATTCTCTCCCTCTCTCTTTATTCCTTTACGTTCATAACGTGTTGTCCCGTGATAAAATGTCGTGATAATAACGAAAAAGTCGTATGGAGCAAAATAAAGCAACACCAAAAACGTATCAGCTGCATAATAAGGTAAGATTTGATTTTGGTCTTTGCACAACTTTATGTGAAATTGTTAGACATATGTAATAATTTACAAATCTTAAACGACGAGTATAAAATACGTACTTTCTCGAAACGTTGCTCATGAAACTTTTTCAAAAATATAATTACATGTGAAATCGGTGTTTTTCTCTATAGACTATTGTCAAAAATTTTCAGAGATCATATTTATGTACTGAAATTTGTTATAATAATACTACAATCAAAATAGCAAGAAAAACATCGGTGTTATCACTGTTGCATCAACAATAGGGGAGCTATAAACATGAATTGTTGTATTTCCACGGAAACCTATCCACTTGACATTTTGCTGTAAGGGAAAGAAAAGGGTAATAGCAATAAGTTTAATGAAATATCGCACAACCCCTGACTCTTACCTTGTTTTCGTTATGTCTTCGAAAATTCAATAAGACCGGAAGAAACTAGATTTGAGTGAAAAAGAAAACATTTTTAAAACATTTGAGAAGAGAAAATAAAAATTTCCTACAAAGTAGCCTAAGTTTGTCCCGACAAAACACTCCACTTTTCAATGAAAAATCGCATCAAAATCAGTTCAGGTATTCCAGAGATAACCTCGAACCTGCAGACATATGAACATCGTAAAAACAATTGAACTTGTTTTAATATCACGTAAGAAAGCATATATTATGAAAAACGTCAGCGATTTTAAAATCACAGGCACACTCTAATATTATTTTTACGGAAGATAGAAGATATCGATTTGCCTTTCTTGAATCTTCCTGTGATATTCGTGATTTCCAGAATCATAATTTATTCACGAAATAATTTTGTGACATGAATGGATTACTTCTCGTCATCAACATTATGATTCTTTAAGGTTACTAGTAGAATAGCAATACAATATCCTGAAAATAATTTTCTTTTCAGTGATATTTATAGCTCTACATTGATTCTTCCGTTGAGTCGTTGAACACACAAACCTACTTGAAAGACCTGAAAGAATTGTCAGTCCGTGTAAGCCAGGTATACAGTGATGAAGAAACAATACCTCAAACCAGGATTATCCTCAATTTAAACCATAACTATTCACTGAATATCTCTCTATTTCAGGTTTCGATACATCACTACTAGGTATATGATTTATGTGAATTTGAAGAGGTAATGTAAATGACAGAAGTTGCTTTAATCAAAAGAATTATGTAACCGCACATATAAAGTAACTAATAATGTCAATATTAAATAAATAATCTATTTTGGAGAGAAGTGCTTGAGAGTTATTTTTCCGAGAGGGCTCCCAAGTTCTTAGTTCAAGCAGAGTTTGCGAGTTACCTTTTTTAAGTAATTTATAAAGAGGATATCTATTTATTATTGTGGTTGAGGTTGAGAAATATTGTTTGGGATTGGGGTTTTGCTGACTCGGGCAGAAAGGGAGGGGATTAGGAGTTATAAGGAGAAATATAGACGATGCGGTTTTTGTTATTCAGATTGATGGATCAACGGGAAAATGTTCTTTCAGGCGTTTGTTCTCCATTTGCGGCAGACATAACCACTGGAAATATAGTCACGGGTTAAGAAACTACTTGGATCAGTTAGAAAAAAAACATATAAGCTTCTCTGTTTGGTAATACTGAATGGCTCGAATAGAAATTCCAGTTCAAATGATGCCATTCTACCGACTTACGGTTTCGACCGTATTTGCCAAGCACCTTTCCGTTGCAGTACGACCAAATCAGTTAATTGATGTTCTTACAAGGTGCGTCAACAGTACATTCATTAGTCTAGTAAGTGTAGTGAATATCGTATTCCTGGAGGTGACAGTGTTTCTTATCCGCCGGAACTTGATATTCAACGCCGATATACATGTGGTCTTTCAGAATTTTCCCCTTTCCAGGTCTAACTCAGCGGGGCACCGCCCCAGCACGGACAGGTTCTAAGTCCCCGAACGGTATCACGGCATGTGGTAGTGAAGTGCACGAAGAATATGTAAGCGTGTAAGAGGAGACGGGGGACACTGTTGAGGAAGAAAACATCGCGCAAGAGGCTCGAGGCTGTTTCTTTGGGTTCTGCCTAATAATGATCAGAGAAAAACATGCAAAATACCCATCAGAGCAGCCGGCCTCTAGAATTATCTGCCAGGCAGTGGATGAATTCACCTAGCTAGTCAAGAACACGCCACCGTCGGATCTTGAACTTAGGACCTCCCAATCAACAATACATCCGAGGCAAAGGCTGATTATAAATGGTGGCAAAATGTCAGTTGCAGCCTAAAACCTATGTCACATGAGCGTTGTGTTAACGCGCGTTGAGTAACGCGCGTCTTAGATTAACATCTTACGCATAACCGCCAAAGCGCTCGTGCGTCGTTTCGCATAAAATTCTACGACGCGCGTTACTTACGCGCGTCATCCCAACGCTCGTGTGCACCCCAACTCTCCCAACGCTCGTGTGCACACGCCCACTACCGTTCGGCAGAATCGCTCGGCCGTTCGCACTCGAACTTCTCTTCGTCCGAACACGGATCCATTCCGAACGCCCGCCCGCTCCCCCGAGTCGAACGAGCTCCAGCGGGCCCGCAGCTCCTCCGCCCTGCCGCGTTCGCCAACTCGTTCGTGCCTTATGCGCCCGGGCGCGCGGCTCGGGTCGCGGCGGGGCCTCGTTTTCTTCTTTTACGCGCCCACAAATCACGCCGTCCCCCCACCCCCGCCACCCCGCGCGTCGTAATGCGGCCGCCGAGCACGTCGCTCGCCCGCCCGCACCTGCCCACGTACACGCGCACGCCCGGTGCGGCGGGGGTGCGCCTCGGAGGGCACGAGGCGGATGTGGTGTACGCGGTCATGTTGAGGGGGGGGAAGGGAATTTAAATTAGATTTACTTGGCTGTCGCATGCCAATACTGGGAGGGAGACTCAAGGAGAGGTGGCTCAAGGCATCAATTGATGTGACTGCACGGCCTCTGACCGGGAGGTCCTAGGTTCGAGTCCCGATGGTAGCAGGATTTTCGACACCAGCTGGGTCGAATTCGGTCGCTGTCTGGAGGAGAATTGTAGCCACTGGCTGCTCTGATCGGTAGTTTTCCGTGGTTTCTCCGATCAACAGCGGGCGAATGCAAACGGCAACAAACGGGCCACGGATCGCGGGCGATCTTTCCTTCCTCTTCCTTGTCGTATCCTCACCCCTTACTTTCACACATGTATATTAACATGCACTACACTCCCATACATGGCGGGAGACCGGTCGAGAGCTTAGAGCCTGACCCGGCTTGGACGGTGCCCCTCTGGTGGGAGATACCTGGTTCATGAAAGTCTCCGCAAGCCAATGTAGATCAGGGCCGGATCTTGCCAGCCAGCAGGGGAAGTCACCTACCGCAATGAAAACATGTAATACACCTACGTGATGCCGAGACCTCAGCAGTTGTCGCGCTCGGAATCACTAATCAATCAATAAATAAAAAAAGAACCAATCGTAGTTTTCTACTTTTCCTCCAAGTGCTATTGTGTAGGGAGTAAAAGTATTAGAATCCCTCAACAGTACGATATGGAATTTTCGGTTGTTTATCCGTGTTTAAGGTTCTTTTGAATTATAATTTACCACACTCGTCGGAATGTAGGGCTATTAGCGCTTTTACAAATACTATTACGATTGGCATAGGTAAAAAGGAGATACACGCCATTTTTGTACCCGAAAATCGGGATGTATAAATGTAGGGATATCTCACTTAAATCTGTCAGATTAAATGCTTTTCAGCTGAATCATGGTAAATGAGCCAATAGTAAGATCTAGTTGTGCCATTCTGGAGACCATTAATAGTCTATATTTTAATTTGGGGTACTTTAAAAGAAAGCCTTGTGATATTTTCAAAATTCTTTCGAAAATAGCTCGAAATTATTTTTTTATTTTCGTCTCAAATATGACACACAGGGTATAAATATGGTAGAGTTCCAACTTTCTATAAATACTCTGAATTTTTTTTAAAAAAATGCATAACTTCAAATTTATTTTTAAAGCTGACCTACACCATTCACATTAGTGTTGAATCAGTGACACAGGTTTCGGAGACAGATAGGGATTCGTTTACGTCCTCAGTGAGTTGGATCTCGAAGCCCCAGAACCACTCACTCAGTTCTCGCTCTGCAGATGACGAACATGGTGCCAGACACGGCCAGAACACTTTTTTTCGTCAACGTTTATTTTCAAACTTGTGATGCGGAGCAAAGCGAATAAAGGTGCTTCAGTGTGACAAGTTTTGAAAGATATAAGGTAATGTATTCAAAGCAACTTAAATATTTAAGAGTGTTCAAAACAACCTGTAAAAAATTAAGCATGATTAACTTAATAAACCAAAGTTCTATACTCCATTTTACTTTCTTTTCCACTACAAGCTATGGAAACCTTACCCCAGTTAGGCTAATGTCAAGTCAATATTGCACAATTAGATTCAGAGATTTCTTTCTGAATGTAATATATCCCTCATTTTTAAATCTTTGAATGATGTCACACAAGAAAATGCGAGTAATTGAGTAATAACCCTAAGAGAATGAAACATTTTTAAATGCCGCGCATTCTCATTTGCTCCAATTGCTATACAACGTAATTTTTCTTCACCTAAATTATTCCTTACTTTCTCCTCTTCTCTTCTTTTCCTTATTTTTAGGATATTTCCAACTTTGAGGCCTCAGCTTTAACATTTTTCTAAGATATTTTCCATCTGGCTATATTTCAGGTGTCATGTTCATGCACGACGGAGTGAAAATGGGCGGACAACTCTACCATGCAGCGGTTGAGCAATGAAACGGATGTGGCATTTCCCACAGCTCAGTAAAAACGATGATGAGCAAATATAAATGAGCGATTGGTGAACAGGAGCATTCATATTATGATGAGATATTGTTGTTAAGATGGGGTTATAAGGAGGAATGAAATTTTTCAATGAAAATTTTAATCAAGAAAGAAAGGCTTTAGCAGAGGCACAGTGAGTTTTCACGGAAATTAATTTTCTGAAAACACATCGACATTCTTCTCAAAATTTGCATGTTTTTGAGAAAACTAGGTGTGCTACAACAGAACATATCTTCTCACAGTATTGGAAACAATTACATAACATTGAAATATAACCATTACTGCCAACTAACAACGCAGCTGTAATTTGAAAATGTCCAATTCCATTTTTTGAATACCGCAATCAACGATCAAAATTTCTCCAAATAAAAGAAGTGTAATTGTTCGTTCTAAGTTAAATCTATTACTTTCGTTGAATATATTTCCTTTCATAAAAATACTATCTATATCGTACGATTATCACGACCGGCAGAATGAGAACAATTCGTAGAATTTGGAACCGCCGGATTTTACAAATTTGATTTTTTTTGCGATTTTCGAAAATACAGAGAGTTTGCCCAAAATGAGATCAACCCCACTTTCTTTACAGTTCTCTTCTATACACAAGGAAAAAACATTAAGAAAAATTTGAAGCCGTTTATGTAAAAAGATAATTGTTTAAAATTTAAAAATTGCCTATGGTTCACGCAAACTTATGCAAAATATGTTCAAATTTTCGAAATGTTGAACATGATTTTATTTGAAGATCTGTTCTTGCTAAACATTTAATACAAAATTATACCTTCATCATTGTAGTTGAGGATGACTCTCTTATTTCCTTATCCGTATTTCGTTCTATCAGAAGAAAAAAATCCATGCACGGATGTTATTTAGAATTATTGAGAAAATAATGCTATTTATTTGCTGTACGTATTTACTATTTAGTAATAAAAACAACGAATAATATTATTTCCAGAATAACATACTAGCATATAATCATAACTATACATAAGTGTCAATTTTACCAGCATGAGAAAGTTTGAAACAGGTCAACCAACTCGCAATCGACAAATACGTCAGATTATCATTGAGAAACCACAACATAATCTTATACAATGGAAATAGACAATTTAATTTTTTTTGTAATTCAGACGTGTAACGTGGGATCTGCTTGGCGGCATTTCTAACCCCAACCGCTTAAAAATCAAATTAATTCCAACCAACAAAACTTACAAAACTGCAAATTTACAATATATGTACAACTGGAAATAAATAGCATATCTAAAAGGAGAAGTTCAAGGGAATAATTATCAATGTTGCAAAAAATTATTTGCGCCTGGGGGCAGAAATGACCTCAAACGGAGTCTAAGGGTTACAAAAAAAATTGGAGACATTTTTGAGAAAATTTTGAAAATGTTGTTAAGGCTTCTTGTAAAGTTTACAAAAGTTTCTCTCTAATGCGTATGCAGCAGGCGAGAATTTTAAAATGTTAATGGATTTTATATTTTCTAAAAACTGAAAATTTCATGTCAGTGTCTAAAAAAACTGATAATTTTTACGAAGCAACATCCATCAACAACTTATCCTGAAGTTAAAATTGAAAATTTAGCGCAATACTTAACAACGTTTCTGTCCTTTCCCGGCCCCAACTCACATCTCTATCAACATTATTTTGTGTTTACTATGTTACCAACTAATAAAAATACGAAACATAAAATTACTTTCCTAAAATAAAATAGATTTTCTGACGCCTGTTAACCGCCACAACCAGAAAATAAAAGCCAATTACTCTTTAAAACGGAATATAAAAGTGTGTCGCACCAAGACAGGCAGCCACCGCGTGTTTTGCCAGGCGACGCAACCTAGGAATTTTGAGCCTTCTCCTAATTCGAGTGTCATCAGATTCACTCGCCAAAAATTGTATTACTGTCGTTTATAATTGCCACTCCCAGTTTCTATTGTGTGTTTGGGACTATTGTTAACACGTTAATTTATTTATACTGTATTAAAAAAATTTTTCCTTTTTATTCGATTCTCATTATTGTCTACCCAATGAAATTCGGTACGAGCTTTTTCGTATTAGAGATAGTCACGGTCCCAAATATTATCTCGTATTATTCCGAGTGCACTGTATATAAATATTTACTGTTTTCCAATTCTCGAAAAATCCCTGCGAATATTACACACTTTTTACGTAATTGTTTTAAAAGTGATTCGAGCATTTTACTCCGATTTAACTTCCAACATTTTTGGCGACCCGTGACATAGCGGTTCTCCCTAATAAGGTAAAAGAAGTTCAAAATGGTCTCAGATCACGGCAACAGAAGAAAAATTCGTGCCCCTTTAGAATCCCGAAAATCTTGTTTTAAAAGGCTCGTACTAATCTTTTCAGGAGAATACAGGATAGTATCATGCGTTTCGGCACAACTCATAGTGCAGGTTGCATAATGTGTATCTGATCTTTAATCCTCATCAACCTGCGAATTCATGTCTTTCCTCCCTATACAGGATGTCCAGGGAGGAAAAAACAAAATTTTGAAAATAAGCTCTTAAGTCAATTTTAAGCATATTTTGTGTAATAAACTCTTTCGAGATTGCGAATGGCTTACCCTCAATAAAACTCAAAAGTTGGTTTGGAAAAATACTTTCTATGCAAAATTTTAATTTCAGAAACATAAAAACACACTCCAGAAACATGTAAATTATTTATTTACATAAGAAATAAATATACTTATTTACAAAAAAAATAACTCAGAAATAAAAAAGAACAATAGAGGGCCGTCCATTAATTACGTAATGCAACTTTCGAGTATTTTCAATACCCTCTCCCCCTTGTAACGCATTTCCCTGTCTCTGGGTAACGTAGCGTAACGCTGCCTCAAACCCCCTCCCCCCCTTAGCGTTACGTTATTTATGGATGACCTCTTAATTGTGTAAATTGGGTGCTTTTTATTTCTGTGTAATTTTTCTCTGTGAACAAATATATTCATTTCTTTTGTAAAACAATAATAAATATACATATTTCTCGAGTGTGTATATGTATCTGAAAAGTAAATTTTTGCATAGAAAAAATTTTTCACAACAACTTTTGAGTGTTTATTGGGGCTCAGCCATTAGAAATCCGGAAACATGCATAAAATTGACTAAAGAACTTATTTTCGAAGTTTCGTTGTTTCCTCACTGGACTCCTAAATAATAGTATTAAAAGTGTTTAAGGTTCTTTTGAGCTATAACTTCGCACCCACGTCAAAATTAGTGCATTATTGTTGTTCCAAACAAAGTTTGTTAAAATTGGTAGGTGGCGATGAGGCACAATTTTGCAATTGAAATTTGAACCCGAAAATATGGATTATATGGATGGATGTACGGGCCGGGTAAATCGTTGGAATTCATTTCTCTGCCATACTAGAAGGTTTAGAACTGAAACTGGGTAAATATGTCAAACATATGATTTAGTTGTGCCTTTCCTGAGGTCGTAAAGATATTTTAATTTTTGGGGGGTACTTAACATGAATCTCTTATATGTTTTCATAATTTCCTACTCCACATTTTTTTCTTTAAATGTTTTGCTCGAATACAAGCAAGAGCATTTATAATTATGGTTGAGTTCAGATTTTCATTAAAATATCTACAATTTTGAAGATTGCAAAACTTTAATTTTATTTTCGAACCTGTACTACACTTCCAACACTAAATACACTATAATAGAGATATTTCATACAGATATTTCTTTTCAATCCATCTTATCCCTCAATTTTTTTGTCGTCTTAAATCTGGTATAGAACTTTGGAGCAATTCCCCATCCAGCAATCTCACACTTACGTGGGCTTGTGCCAATTGTTCCTTATAAACGACGCAAAACCATAACATTTCCTAAGCGTATTTTACGTAGAATATGAAATTTCTTTGTAGATGCCATAACATCGTCTCTGTTCCACCGACCGCCGCGCTGCACCGGAACCCACGAACTGACCGCTGGCTGGCGCGCCGAAGCGGATGCCCTCTCGCGGCCCGGGCCAGGGCCTTTTAACTTCCATATACAGTGGTGGAGACCATTACAGTAGCGCGCTCTCCTCTACCACCTTGTTAAACCAACTAAAATTCGAACTGCTGCCTACGATACTTCAAACGTGTTTGACGGCTTCGTAGGTTCGGGAGGCGCAAGCAGGCGCGTAATATTACAAAAAAATAGCATCGATGTTCGCGCTTTCTTCAGAGGTTTCTTACAAGTATATATTTTGAATAATTGAACATTTAGAAGACACTTTTCGTATTTCTCACAAATTAGCCAATGTTTACGTGCGGAAGTTGGGGAAGCTTAACCTGCAGCTGTACCAGGCGACCCTAGCGCCTCCTATTGCGCCTCCTATCCTCCTTTGTAGCACCTTCGAGCTTTGTCTCCAGTTTTGATGGAGCCCATGGACCGGGTGGCGCGGCGCCGCGCGGCCAAGAACGTTCGAAGTATCATTGGCAGCAGTTCGAATTTTAGAAGCTGATTAGAGGAGAAGACCGCGCCACTGTAATGGTCTACCACCACGGTACTATGGAAGTTAAAAGGCCCTGGCCCGGGCCGCGAGAGGGCGTCCGGTTCGGCGCGCCAGCCAGCGGTCGGTCCGTGGGTTCCGGTGCAGCGCGGCGCGGCGGTCGGCTTCTTGTTTCGCCCCGGGAGGCCTCGCGCCGCGAGCGCGGGGCTGGCAGGCGCCTCGGCGCGGCGCGCAACACGCCGTCGCTCAAACGCGCAGCGCCGTGCGCAGATGGCCTGCCCGCGACCGCCCGCCGACATGCGATTCCGCGCGCTGCGCGCATCGCGCCACCGCCAGCAGCCTCGGCGTTTAGGAAGAGTTCTTTTCTTTTACATTAAACAGAGTTTATTTTGTTGTTGTTTAATGAGACAGAATTTATTTTTTAATTTTTTAATTAACAGAAAGTAATATTATTTTAATTTTTTCAATTTTTTACTTTCTCTTCGACAATATGCCCCTCTGAGCATTGAAACTTTGAAACAACAATATGCCCTTCAGAGCTTTGAGAAAACATAAGGACAGTCGTTATGGACGTTAACAATAACCTAAGAGGATTTATGAAGACAAAATATAAGAATTAGAAAAATGTTATAAAGAATAAGAAGGTTGGAAAAGAAGTAAGAGAAAATAAAATTTATGAGTACATATCACAATAAATTTGTGTACTGGAATAAACTAAGGTGCATGTAGAATTTTTCAATTTGTTTTGAACAATTTGAAGTTTTTGTATATTTCATTTAACTGCGTTTGACCACATTGGACGAGCATATTTTAAAGTAGGCCTAATAACTAAAGTGTACATTTGCGTTGGGGAGGATAAGGGGCGATACGTTTGCGAAAAGAAGATGTGGGTTGCCAGAAACGTTTTCAGAAAATATAGGGGGAGGGGATAATTTGAATAAAAATGATACATTCTCTTTATTATTTTAAACAGCCAAATGTTGAGATTTGCGTTTGCATAAAATTGAATAAATTTTGTACACATTCGTTTAAATCTTCAAATAAAATTATCTGTGTGTATTAGGGCCAGCAGTAATCAGGAGTTCGTTAAAGTAGGACATGCATGAAAGGCATTCATGAAACACACTTTTAGCTTACGTTTGCATTGCTGTGCACATGCAGAAAGACCCGAATTGAGAATATTGCGAATAGTTACCAAACTAAGACGACGACTGCATAAACATGAGCAATAGCCAGGACTGATATCAGAGTTAAGTCAGCTCTAATCGAGATTAAAACTTGCCGTAATAAAAACTGAAAGCTCTTCTAACACTTGTGCACTCATACAATAAATTTTTTTGTTATTGTATAAGATATTTTTAGTTCTGTGTAGTTTTTCTGTTCACTATTTCCATTTTTAATTAGTGCATCATGAATATAAATAGTGAACAGTTCACTCAAATATTGAACATCTCTCAACTCTAAAGAAAAGTTGGAGTAGAAATGTTTGGAAACCAATGGTATCAGTGAGCTAAAATTAAAAAAATGCATATTTTTGTTTAATCCACAATTTTATCTTTATCTTTAATATGATGGGTAATATTATTATCAGGGACAGAATTTATACCTGTGGCGTGGTGCAAGAATCGCCCATGTCAATATTCAAAGATATTTAGAATGGATAGCTTTCTTACACGATCCAAAAGACAAAACAATTGTAGGCAAATGTAAATGAATGTGAAATTAGAAGATAGGATCGACTTTTTGACTTTGGTTTTTCTTGCACTGAAAGAACGAGATTAAAGGCACACATTGGCCATGCAATCTGAAAAAAACTAAAAGAAGAACGACATTGGCCCTACTTGCACCAAGCCACATATGCGTATGATATAACGTGTATATATGTAATATGAATATGCACATGGATTATAAATATTAAAAATATGGAGTAATATATACACTAACAGTTAAAAAATTAAATGAGTGAAAATAATGAACTATAATCAAATATTTAAGTCACATAAATAAAACAGCCAAAGATAATACTTTTAATATTAGCTCTATGGCAAAATTTAATCATAATCTAAAATGGACTCAACATTATTTTGTAGCTGAAAGTAAGTTTCTTAATCCTTTTCTCATAATTCCCCATTTATAGAGCAGCGGATTACAAAATTGTTTCAAGGTCTGTCAACAACCGTCTATTCAAATATGTAACGGCACTTTTTATCTCGCAAAATTGTTTTGAACTGGTCAAAATGCAGGTCAACCTGAGAAGTATTCATAGTAATGGAGTTCATTCTGAACCTTGTAATATATTGTATTAAATTCCGATCTACTTCTAAACCTTATTTTCAACTGAAAATTGCGCTAAATTGGGCAGATATGAGTAATAAAATATATTTCAGATCACTTCGAAAAGCATAATTCGTAAACATTACGCAAGTTCCTAACTAATAAACAAATATTTCATTTCGTCCAAATCTTAGCCCTGAATATTACCATTACTCTTACTATTATTATTATTATTATTATTATTATATTATTATTATTATTATTGTGAAAAATGATGTTTGACTGTTCAACGTACCGGCTTCCCCGGCCGGGACTCGAACCTGGATCTCCTGATGTACTTCCAGTTGCTCTCCCGCCGTTGTATGCGAAACGAGAAACGCATTCCCACGTAATCGTTAAACTTCCAAATCTTGCAATGTGGTAAAATGTAAAGTTATATTAATTACGGAAGAAGTAAGTATCCCATTGACTGACTTCGTCTTTAGTGAGATTTAGCTTAAATACGTGAAAGATGGAGATTGTGAGAATATTAGGGACACCTCAGTATGGAAAATAGTTCATAAAATATCATATACCTTCGAAATGTCGATTAATTGTCTTAATATTGGATTATCTGAGTAATTTATATACTTATTTACAGGAAAATTCACTTAGGCATCGGATAGGATGTACTACTATTACGATGGTGACTCTTCTGGAACATATCTTATTTCTTAAAACCTGTCAAATGTAGTAATACACTGAACGTATTTTTAATATTTTGGCTTCTAATGTTAATGTGTTAACAGCTAAAATTCATTTTGTGGTCTTCAGTCCTACTGCATACTTGCGTATCGGCAAAATTATTTTATGTAAAATACCATTTTTTGTAGAATAAATATGGCAAATAGTGTTCACAACTATCTGATTTGCAAAATATTTAAAACAGTTTAATAAAGAAAACTATTCATATTTTTGCATTTTGTGCATATCGATCATTGGTCAGCGTGCTCGCTTTCCGTGACGCGACCCCGGATTCGATTCTCGGTCGGGCAAGATTGTGGTGTGCGTTTTCCTTACAATATCCCAGTACATGTTGCTGCGTAACGATGAGAAAATTCACTTCTCAGGTTAAAAGATCAGAATACGAGGTCGGGATGTCTTCATGCTAACCACACGGGACGTTGCTGGTAGGCCATGACCCGTACACAGGCGCGACGCGCCACGTGCAAACAAAAACATGTTTTGGGTGTGCGGATATTGACACCCGTACGTTCACGTTTTCATTGCAATCATGACCAAACCCACCACACGAAGTGTGTTTTTCAAATCTTTTATCACGATAATTTAACATACATTTCCTTTCCGCTATTCTACAGTACTTGTTACCTGTTTTCCTGTATGCGTTCCGTGCTGTTTCCTTCCTAACTTCTATCTTTCGTGTCATATCTGCTTACAAACCCTCGCATCTTATCTCTCATGTTATTTCATTTCCACCCATTATGTTGGCTATATGGCACGCTTCCGTGTACATTGTCACCGTTATCTCACTTGGAAACACCTTAGTACTTGTAGCTTACGCAATGTGTGACCCTATGCACCGTGCTGTCACATATTACTCATTATTTATTTGCTATAGCAGTTGGTGCATCCGAGGTCATTTTATATATTGTGTTGTTTGTCGCGTAGAACACTTTTTTAACCTTTCATTGCTTATTGTTTTGCTTTTTGTTTTGAAGTTCCATTATTATGGCTTTGTAAAACGAATTCATGAAATGTCACGAATAGTGTCTAAAACGTACCTACTGCAGAAACTGATTAGGATAAAGATGCGAGTTTACTGTAAATAACACTAATACAAATTAGACGTAGGTACTTATGCATTTAACAGCAAGGGTTACATCTATTCCGTCTGCACATGTTTCGTATAGATGATGCGGAAAACTAAAAGGGACCATTTGTCGAGAAAGAAAGTTTTGCGTGAGACACAAGAAACCAAAATATATTATTTATTTTTTCATTGTATTTAGTTTTGTAAAGAACATTCCAAAAATATTTGTAAACTAATTTCATTTTTTAAACATGTTAATTTTTTAAAATATTGTGATTTTTTAAATTATGAAAGTTTAAATTCGTTTTTTTAAACTTCTTTTTCTGATAACACACATTCAGACTACCGTAATTTCGCCAAATTTTCATATATTTTGAAGATTTTTCTAAAAATTTTTAGGAATTTAATTGTTTATAATTTGGCATAAATAGCTCAATTTTGAAATTTTGGGATGTGTGGTCCCTTTTAGTTTTCCATATATCCAATGTTCCATACATCCATATTTCCATATATCCCATAGTTCTCCACGTATCTGCGTGGTTTTTCGTCTCGTTTTTATTTGGAAGTCGCTTCCGGAAGTCTAGTTTATTCCATTACTTTAACATACTGATACTTTCTACTTTCACTTTCATACACTCCCGATTTATCTTGATAGCACATTTAATAACAGTGTACTGGCCGAAGCTGCGTCTCCACATTATATCCTCCTTTTCCAACTACTTGCTCTGCATCCTTTTGCCGTCATCTCCTTCTCCAATTGTGCCTTCATCACCGCCCGCCAATCGAGCTCCAATAATTTCAGCACATCCGTTGCGCTTGTCACACATTCCAATAATCCTTCGCGAGCTTTCGGTACACATCGCGGCGCACAGCGCTGTCCGACTCTTCTTCCATCAGCAGGGGGCCGCTCGCAGGTGTCCAGGAAGCTGTTTGTACACTTTGTAATGACTTAGTAGCGGCTTCGCCCGCAACTCATCCGCTGGATAAAAAAGAAGACCGAAAACAACGGCTAAGCACTTCAAATTAATGCACTCTGGCTGCCCGGGAGCATGTGCTCCGCGTCTCTCGTGCGAGCAAGAGGACGGGGGGCGGTGAGGTGTAGCCGTTAAGGGCCAAGGCGGCGTGAGGCGTTGTGGGCCGGGAGGCGGGATGTCTGAAGCTAATGTGTTCTCTGCGTTGGAGGAGGAGGAGCAGGAAGGAAACTTGTACGCCACGGGGTCTCGTATGGCGTAAGATGAAAAATGTCGAATGCAAGAACAAGTGCATCTGAACAACGTAGAATTATCTCTTCGTATTCGGAATGTGAACAGGAAACAGTCTTTTATGATGATAAAAGATCGTTTTCGGACCACACATGAATTTACAAACTTGTTTGGGTTTTTTGTTTTAGATGTATTCGACCAACTGTAGTTAGGGAGCATGATAATTTGCAGTGTATGAATGAACGAATCGTACCTTCAATAAGTAGTTTCTTGTATTCGGTGCTTAAATTTCAAGCACAATAACGCAAGATTTTGGTTGACAGAAACCATGGTTCCTTTCAGATCCTCACATTTCTGTTTTAAGTGTTAAAATTTATCAAATCATGTGGAATAAATTTCGTAATGAAAACACTATTATCAATGTGTTCATATCATCTAATACGTTTTGGTAGAGAGTGATGCGTTGATTATACTATTTTCATCATTGAAAGAAGAGATATTCATCATTGAATAAAGCGTATTTATTGCAACAAATATCTGTTCATTTACCTGGCTCTGAACCTATACATGCTTCTATCGATGGTCATGAATCTTGTCGCGTCAGATTCGAAAAGAGTCTCAAAATGAATATGTCCTGAGAGTCTTCGCCTCCCTCCTTTTCTAATAATTCTGCTTTGAAGTGAATTGATAAGGTAGATGAAAATACATTCAAAAATTAATTTCTTTTATGTAGACTCACTTATTATATTTTCATCCTCAATTACTTCATTCAGTTTTACATGATGAAAAATGCTTACAGGTTTAATGAAATGGTATGCTTGAAAATTCTTTCTCTTCATGGCAATTCACTACCATTTGAAATATGGCAGTCGTTAGGTTAGAAATTGTAGGACACGTTTATCTCTAACAATGTTTCACATACCATTTAATTTCTGCTAATCATTAAGAAATATCAATTTCTATAAGCGCATTTATCAGAGTGAAAACACATTTTCCAGAACTATAACTTAACCATTAAAATTATAATAATCCCTAAAAAGCGTTTTAACTGTACTGATTGATGTGATTTGGTAAAAGTGTTTGGAAACGTTAGACTGCTAATATTTTGGAAAGTTTATTTATGTATCATCACAGCCATGAAAATGCACTTCTTTACCTTAATTGTACGGTTAATTATTTTTCGTTAAAATTTTTAACTAGGAAGGAGCGTGTTTTTTCGAGATTTTATGTCCCGTTTAATGTTGTTAAGTTTTATATTGCTCTTGTTGAAATAACTGCAAAATAATAATTGTACTCATGAAAGTAGTTTTTGTTTTACAGGGGTATGATGGATGAGAAATAAAATTTATTATAGTATCAAAACTACACAAAATGGTCGATTTTCCGTAGTAGAAGTTGAAACTTCCATTCCTAAAGCACCACAGAGGAGAGACGGGGAAGCAAACACGGCTCCCGTTTTCCGATTACAGAAAACAATATCCATTACAAGTGTATTTTCTACCGATTTGATGACAGAAAAATAAAATTCTCTGCACATTTTTTCATCACCCTAGTGAATCAATCAGTCTCATTTTAACTCGACCTTGCGTTCCATCGGATTTGGAGACAAATGCGTATTTTACAGTTTTACGAAAACATCAAAAATTAACTATCAGCACTTTCCAAGAGTTTATGACGCTACAGAAAATACATTTATACCGCCTCAACATTAAGGTCAAATATGCTTATTCTTTAGTTATTGAGCCCCCTTTCAGATTTTTTATTGTATTTGACATTTACAAATTTATTTCGGAGTCGAATCATCTCAAGGAGAGATATTATGTAATTAATATTATCGGAACATCATTGTAAGGTGTTCTGAAGCTTTAATAAATAGCAATTTTACCAGTTTACATTCCAGGTGACTCAACTAGGTTTATATCATAGAAATATCACGATCTTTGTGCTAACCTCGATCTGAGGCAACTCAAAATTCGATCTTTCAATATTCTCATTTAGTGAGTGAGTTATATTGTGAATGGATTATACAGTAAGTTCTAAAAGCTAAAAATTGACATCAATAAATGCGTTTCCATCCATCCATCCACCACACGCTTTCTATACAAGCCTGGCTTGTTAACCGCGTTTCAAGCACGTAAGCTAGCATTAATTTCATTGAGCTTCAGCAATTGCCAGAACCTTTGGATTACACCTCTCTATAGTGCCATGTATGCAGCCTACACCATGTCTATAGTGCATACCTTGCTTCTCATTACTTCCAGGTTTCGCAAAGTGTCGCTTAAATAATAATGCAAAGAAAACTGCCAATAAAACAGCTTGAAGTACAAAAACATTAGTTCTAAAAAATATGTGCCACCCACTTTTTTAATGAACTTTAACGCATATTCTAGAAACTTATTATAGACGTCTAAAATGGGAAGTTTTATTTCCTCTTTATTTAGGTACTAATCTCTTTAGATTTTCCGTAGCGGACGTTGGCCCGCAGTATCTATGTCGTCCCACTGGCGGGGCCGGCCGGAGAAACAGGGATACCTCCACCTGTCGTGGGGGCTGCCAGTAAATTAGTCCATTACGCGCGCGCTCCCTGGGGGCGGCACGCGGCGGCCGTGGCGGCGGCGCGGGGAGCCGCGACGCGCGGAGACCTCGACGCGGGGACAAGACGGGAACCCGCGCGCCGCCTCCGCCGCCCGCCTGCGTCGCCGCCCTCGCCGCTACCTGCGCCCGCCGGGACGTTCTGTAATTTAACGGTGCCGCGCCCGCGCGGGATTGACAGCAGACACCGGCGCCCCCGCGCTCTCGCCGCAGCCCCACCGCCGCAGACACTGCTCTGCCTCGCCTCCGCGCTTCCGTCTGCCACCGCCGTTGCGCGGTCGTCGCCTCTTGCCCCGTTCTCTACTGCCGTTCCTGGTTTTATCTCCACCATTTGACTGTCTTTACTCACACCTTCGTTGCTGCTGCCGTCACCTTTTCTACCTTTCCGTTGCTATCGAAACCAGCATAGTATCACTTTGTGCTAGGGACGGGATGGGCAAAGATGAACAAACTGTATCATGTATTTGGCACTGAGAAGCGGATTAACCCCATTTGTGACAGCTAGCGGTGTTCCCAGGTCTGGGCACTATCACTGATTCATTATCCACGCCACACGGTAGAGGAGGCATGTTGCGGGCATGACGTATTCCCATCATCGCACTTAGATTATTTGGCCTGCCTGAGCTTTATTTAGTCACACACCTACAGTTTTGAATTACAAAGATACAGCATCATTTTTGTCCTGGTCGGGAATCGAAACTGAGACTGTCTCACAGAATGCTAGCACGCTTTTAATGAGCCTCGTGAGGGGCTAATTGAACAATATATTTTCTATAATTTTAATCAACACTGATCATTTTTGTATCATCCAGTTGTATTAATTCCCACATGTTTCTCAACATTACATCAAAGATATGTCATGAATACAATCTTGCAATTAGTTTTCCCGCAACTACTTTACTTCCTTTCTCACGACAACTTAACTGTCTCCGGCTTGACATCACTGACACAAACTTGCTACCGTTCAGTTAGTGTTCCAGGAGCTGCCCTAGCCTTCACCCCTGCACTTCAGTTGCCACTGATAACACCTGTAAATATTTGTAAGCTCACGGTCTTGCTTCCTTCACAACGTTCCCAACTATCTCTGCTACAATGAATCGCTGCTATCGAATGATCGATAGCAGTGATAACTGAATTCGGGCTATTACTATAGTTGCTTACTACATATATTACTATAGTTGCCTCTGCCGCTAAAGATTCCGGAACGTAATGTAAACAATACTTAAGTTACATTTGCAACTTCCGCATTTAGTCTACTTTTCTAGTTACATTAATAAACCGACACTTTCGCCATCAATACTTCACCTCTCCAACGCTTCCAATATTGCCGCACTTCCACTTCCACCTCTACGTCTGTTCTCTGCTACTTAACCCACTGAAACCTTTGCCGTATTTCCCACTGCAAAGAGTAGATAGGTGAATTGATTCTTTAACGTATCTGGAAGCAATTATTCCCGTAAATGTAGTGAATGCTAAATCCAGGGAAGAGTCGATGTTTCTCCTCCCCTAAAACTTGAGATCTGGTGCTGAACTATACGTCAGTGTGTGAGGTTTCTCCCAAAATATTTGGTAAAGTAGTGCACTTAGGAGTGTTTGTGAATAATAAAAGAGGAGGGAAGAAGGATGAAGAAGGAAAGATAGCGCGCACGGTCCATAACCTGTTTGTTAAAGTACTACACTGGCTTTCGTGTGGTATTGAACGGAGAGACCATGTAAAACTACCGATACGAACTGCCTACCACTAGAATTCTCCAACAGACAGTGGTTGATTTTGACCCATCTAGAGTAGAATATTGTCTCCCCAGTTATGCATCTAGTGTAAAATATTTGTTGTTGTCGGGTCACGAACTTTAGGAACGTTCAGCGGCGCGACGATGACAATGAAAACGTTGCCTCAGACATCGCAACCACTAGGATTGCCAATTTGCTCTCTGCTATGCCTCTGAGAATGTAAGCTGGCGTTGAAGAGGGAGAGAAAACGGGTACAGCTACAGCGTTCAACATTGGTGGGCATCGAATTGATTCACTAACACGGACTAATTCGTAATGATAAATTCTACTGAAACGGAGTTGGCTTGAAAGGATTTAGTGTAAGGGAAATGGGTGAAAACGAAAGTCGAAGGTGCTTGATTGTTTCGAGATAAAAGAAAATAAACGAACCAAGATTGTTCCTTTTTTGTACAGTACTTTTGTGTATATTGCTTAAATACTGCGTTATTTTTCCTACACGAATAAGTTTTAAACTAGTAATATTCTTTGTACAAATTTTATATTTTATTCAAAGGCCAAAATTATACGTTCGAACTATCACAAACTAAACAAAAAATAAAAGAACAAATATCTTTGGGAACTGAACAACCAGTGTAAGAAATGTACACAAATGAACTGCAATACAATGAGAGGGAAATTAATTTTGCTCGCCATTGCTCTCGTGCGTTAGCATCAACGACCACCAGACTGGCAATGAGGGGTAGATATTTTCACCCTGTAATTACGACTTGGTGGGCAAATGTTAACTATTTTATATTATAAAATATCATTTAAATCATCACTGATTATTTCCTCGCTGACTAGTTAACCACTGTACCAGTTCCGAAATAATGATTGCCAACCTGCCAACGCACATGTTAAAAACACATTCGGGCTTGAAAATGGCGTAAGCTTTTATTAACTATCTATAACTTTACTATCTTCAAATGCAAGCAAATATATCTACTGTGTGTAGCTACTTGGTGAAATTTTAACACGACTGAATTGTGAATCAGCTTAAAGAAAAAGAAAACACGTTAGTTTACTCGCTCGAAATATCGAATACTCTGCCTTTCCTTAAACAAGCTCTCCTCTTTGTTTATTATAACTCCAGAAACGACAGCGCTGACTATTACAGCGGCGCCTGTTTATTTTCATTCGATCTTCATTCTCACAGCCACCCCTTTTCCGTTCCTCCCCCGTCTCTCTCACACACACTTTCTCTCTCCCTGCAGTTGTTGGTGGCGAGACCGCTGCGATGCAATTTCGCGCGACAATCCTCTCCCTCGAATTGAAAGAAGCGACGAGGGTGAGGGGAAGGTGGTGGAATCGAATTGAGGAAGCTCACTTTTATTGCGTTCGCCGGTGCGTTTCTCACGCCAGTGCACACGCGGCCTCGCTCCGACCGGTGCACGCGGCGCACGCGGGCGGCAAATCACGTTCGGAATCACGTGCGTGCGCGTCTTCCGCGTGCCAACCTCCCTCCCTTCCCAACAGTTCCCCTTCCTTCCTCTTCCCCACCCATTGCCTTTGCGCGGCCCAGAGCGTTGTTTTCGTACGCAAATAAATTGTTTAATGAACATATGAGGTGTCCCGGGAGGAAACGTCGAAACTTCGAAAATAAGCTCTTAAGACAATTTTAAGCATATTTTGTCCAATAAACTCCTTCGATATTCCGAGTAGCTGAGCCGCAATAAGCATTCCAGCTTGTTTGAAAAAATACTTTCAAAAATTTGCATTGCAAAGTATAAAACATTTCAGAAACATGCAAATTGTAAATTGTTTCTTACTTACAAAATAAATAAATATATTTGTTCAGAAAGAAAAATTAACACAAAAACTTAAAAAAGCAGTCGAATGGGAAAAAAATGGGGGTCACTTTATGCTTGGGACGAGCTTGGGGTTGTTAAGCCTTGAAATATGAAGAAGGAGGATGGTGACGAGGGGTGAAGGAACAATCACAAATACAACCATGCCTAAGCATGACTCAAACCTGCAGCTTCCTCCGAGCAGATTTTGTAGCTATTATTATTATTATTATTATTATTATTATTATTATTATTATTATTATTACTACTATTATTATTCCTTTGCATAACGACTAAAGATGTTATGAGTCGACTGAATATAAAATCCCCTCCAGGTTGCAACCAGCTACCTAAGGAGCAGATCTAGGGACAGTCGGTGCCTCTACAATACTTTGCGCAAAATGTGAGCTGTTCCAAATAAGCAATTTCTTGCACTTCCCAGTCTTTTGAATGACCTGGAAGTTTAGCTAAGTTCTTACACAAATTTTGCGGAACCCAGAGCTCTGATAACTATCGGGACGACATGTGGTTTTTAGGCCCCACATTCGGCTGATCTCGATTTCCAAACTCTTGTATTTAAGACGTTTCTCTGCCTCCTTCATTACGCTTTGGTCACAGCAATATCTACAAGTAGACAAGATTTTTTTTCAAAATCCCGGATAACAATATCCGGTTTGTTTGCTGCTATCGTGCGACCCGTTTGAATTTGTTGATCGTACAATTTCGTACACAGTCCAAAAGATGTCGCCGGTTGTTTTCGAGGGCGGTTCAAAGCTGCAGTGGAGGAGACTACTCACGATCGTGGCTGACCGGGAGACGCCGCGTCGCAGGTTGAGTTGCCAACGTTTCGATAGCCATGTCGCGGGTCATCTTGATGATGGACTACATATTTTCCCATTCCAACTATTGCATTGTGTCAGGAGGCTTCAATTTGCCTGAGGCCTCTTGCTCCTTCCTTACGTGACACAAAATCTATGTACATCAGCTCGAGGGTGGGTGACATGGTGCGTTGTTATCAGTTTTCTGTTTTTTCGATCCATGATTCGAATTTCTTGCTTAGTCCAGTCCATTAATCCAAACCTGTACTCGACTACAAGTACCGCCAAACTACCAATTGCAGATATTTTATTCCTGGAGTTCAGAGCGGCCTACAGGACAAGTCTCACTCTTCTGTAATACTCCCTGCAAATTCTCTCTTTCATTGTGTCGTTCGAGATAGTGTCACATTCTTCAATGCCCAAATATTAGTAAGATTTACCTGGGTACATTGAATCTCAGTGTGCATATAAACTTCAATGCTCTCTGACGTCAGTTTGCCTGTTTTTAAATCGATTTTTGCACACTTGTCAAGACCAAACTTCATGCAGATGTCATTGCTTGAGTCATTAACAGGGGATTAACAGGGGATACCCCTGTTCATCCGAATACTTCTGGTTTCCACTGCTTCCTTTACGCTATATATTAGTAACCTGGTACGCCACGACTTCATGCCTTGCAAAACTCAATAAGTTGAGGATGAAATCGATAGGTCTTCACGGTCTTCAAAACCCAACCGTGCGGTACACTATCAATGGCCTTTTGGTAGTCAATTCAAGCCATACTTAAATTACGTTTTCGTTTCTTTACATAATTTAAGATGATTTTATTTAGTGGCAAGATTTCCTTATGGCCATAAGAACCTTTACGACATCCTTTTTGTTCAACTGGCAACAGATGGTTCTTCTCTAGGTGTGTGTTCATTTTGTCAGCTATGGTTGCAGTTATAACTTTGTTCAGTACTGGCAGACAAGTGATTGGCCTGGAGTTCTTTGCCAAGGAGCTATTTCCCGCTCTGGGTAGCAAATACGTGATGCCGCGTGTGAGTCATTCCGGGAGTTCTTTTCGGTTTTCTAAAATTTTATTAACAGCTTTGCAAGAGGGGAATGTAATGGTGTTACTTTCTTAATCCAATAAATTTGGATCTGATCAATCCCGAAGTATTTTCAGTTTCTCATGTTCTTAATTCTTTGGAGGAGGTCCTCTTCCGAGAATTCGTGAACATCTTCCACTGTTTCCACAAGTTCATCGACAGCATCAACTTGAAGTCAAGATCCTTCTTTCTTGTAGGATCTACTTTTCTCCCAGATTCCTGCCCAAAATGCTTCGACGCCATCTTTTGAAGGAGTGACAGCATTGCCATTCGGTTTTCGGATCAGGCTGCGATAGAAACTTTTCGTGTCTGTTTCAAACCGATACTGCACACGGAAATCTATTCTACGTTTGTAACGTCTAATTCGTTGAGCCCATGCTTGAATTTTCTCTTTTAGCTTCTCAACTACCATTAGCCTGCTTGTGTCATTTATTATTATTACTGTTAATGTTATTATTGTTATTATTAATATTATTATTATTTATATTATTATTATTTATATTATTACTGTTGTTAATATTAGTATTATTGTTAATATTATTATTTTTGTGTGCGTTAGCACATGTTGTTTGCAATGAAATTTTGTAGCCTGGGAGGTTTGAGTTTCTATATTGTCGGATTTTCAACTAGTTTAAAAATTTTTGTATTTGGCTTGAATATGAATGAAGCTTTTAATGACTGGCTGTTCGAATTGTTGTCTTCTTTTGTTTTCTTTTTATCAATTCTACGTGGATATCGGAGTATGACCTTAAACAAGAGATTATGGAGTGCGCCTAAGATATTTTCTCGGATAAGGCGCTCCGTTATTGCCTACGAATATCCCAATATCTTCTATTACGCTCTTGAAACTGCTTCTTTGATACTCAAGAGTAGAATGGGGGAAGTACAGAATCAATGGCTTTCGTTTGTATTTTTAAGAAGTGTAATAACAAAGTATTAAATGATTCACTAAGAGGTAGACTAAGAAATACCAAATCTGAATCTTGGTTGAATAATGATTGCATTATGACTCTAAGTAATTTTTGAATTATACAAATGTTTAATTTTCAAATGAATCGACGATTTTGGGGAATTATATAGAAGAAAGTTGTAATGATACATTGAACTTATACTTGTCTATGCAACTATTTTTCCCAAAGTTATTCATAACGGTAATTTTAAATGTAAAAATTCTAAGATATGAAACATACCATAACGTCTTCTACATGACCTGACACTGAAAGACTTACTTCCGTTCTTTATCATAAGTGTAAAGTTCACGTTTCTTATCCTTCCACATTCGTCTCACAACGGGATCTAGCCATATATCACGGTACTGTGGGCAATGGATACTCCTATTTCCATGCACACCTGTAACTTCCTTGAGTAGGTCGCTGGTTAGTTCTCTTGGTCTCCGTATGACAAATGGACACATGTTTCACATGCGACACCGTCACGAGATGTTCACGCCGATATACGTGGCTTCCGGTTAGTGGCAACGAGTTAAGTTCAGTACGTGACGCGAATGTCTGTAGGTTCATTTGTCTTACCTTATATACCAGACATACGGCAGGAGATGACAACATTCTTATGCAAACTAGAGAAAAGATTTTGCGACAACCCGCAACGGTAAGAAATTTTGAACTCTTGAGACACATAACTTCTGGTGGATGTCCCAATAATGCTGCTGAATTATACACAGTGGTAATTCTGCGAGACATTTATGTCTGAATCCTAAACATTAAAATGTAAAATAAGCATGGGAATACATAAATGCCTTGTCACGTTTCTTGTACTACAAATGTACAAAGGCGATAGAAACGTTTTTAAACCAATATTTGACATTCGTAGTAAAAGTGTTGTGATCTCTGAAACAAATATTTTGTCTGCTCATAGACTTTTTGTATTGTAAATTAAATTATCATATGATTAAACGCCTAAGTGGAAAATAATTGATTTGTTTACAATAGGCGGCTCACAAATAGTAATAACTTAATTCATGAATAATGTAGTTGGTTTTGGGCGTACTCTGAGAACGAAATTCATCAACTATTTTCACTATCATAAAAAAATTACTTTTTTATTCAGCGTAGTGTACAATTGTGCATTAAAACGTTTTTCTTCTTTTTATCTGTTGCGCAAAGATCCAACCTAAATTAATGTCGTGTGCAAATTTTAAATCTCATCCTCACGCTTACTCCTCAAGATTATATTTTATTTCGTCGTAATACGTATACTTCATTGAAAAACCTACAACACGTCAATAATAATCAGTTAAAGGTAAGCTTAATTTTTAAAATACTCAGTTCAATACTCAGTTGTAGGTAAGATTAATTTTTAAAATGTACTAATGTAGTACCTTATACCTTAATTGAAATTCCTGTATTGCTCAAAATATGCCACGCTTCGTCCAACTTGAATCGCAGAACCTTCCGGTCAGAGAAACTGCAGATGTTGTGTTAAACCTTCACAACCAATTCCAAAACTTTTATTCTGTGATGTTCTGCTAGCTGGCCCACTGCGCAATGCTGCCGCCCCACCAACATCGTGGAGGGGAAAACGAGGGCGTTAAAAATAACCGGGCGAAGTGCGCGGTTCGTGACCCGGGGAAGTCCCCCCACCCCGGGCTATATGTGGCTCGTTCTCGTTGGTCGGTGAAATACGGCTGTGCCATGCAGCGGCCTTCCCCGGATGGACCTTCTGGGGATAGGTGGGTGAGACGGGAAAGCGATGAATCTGGATGTGAAGTAAAAGAATGCCAGTGTTTATTTTGATCTAATGACGGGTATTTTCCTTCCTGTTCAGATTGCAAGTGCTAAAAATGTCAGGGTTCTAAAATCTCTACAGTAAAAATAACTAGTGATGCTACAACAGCACGTACTTCTTCGCATTTTTTGAAACTTTTTGAAATTCTGAAAATTTAGTGTTCAACGAAAATTGGACTCATTTTTGAAAGCAAAATTCGCAAAATACGATAACAAATTAAAGAAAAAATTGGAGCTATTTTAGATAAATCTTTTTAATTGCTTTTCTTCCTCCCTTTGTTACACGAAAACTATTCAGATGTTGAAAATCAGTATAAAGACTTTTTAAATGTTCATTTAAATGTGCAAAATCTTTAAATTTTGAAGATGTAATTATGCTGAACAAATTTTATTTGAAAAATTGTCTTCATATTGTGGTTGCTTCAAGACGCCGAAAATAAATTAAATTAATGCAATTTTCGAAAATTCAGTGAGTTGAACATAAATCAAACCCGCGCCATTTTTGTCAGGGTACTTTGGCCTAATCGAGAAAAAAATTCGAGAAAAGTTTGAAAAGTTGAGGGTTCAATTATTTCCAAAAAATCGGAATTTCGGAAATTGGATAACCACTTCAAATGCAAGGGACTGTGGCATCACACCAATCAATTGGGGAAATTTTAATGAAAATCGTTCCTCTGGTTTAGCCGCTAGCGTTATTCATGGACAGACGTTTTGCCGCAAAAAAACTTTTCGATGCCAAGGTACCATAAACCATTGATTCTGACTATACAACATGTTAGAGAAAGTTATTAACTACATATAAGAACAACAATTATTCTCTTTTTCGTCATAAGGGACTCAAAAAACGAGTTTTCTGTTAAAAATATTGATTTTGCTGCATCATCGCAATACTTTCTTTCAATACGTAAGCAGTATGCAAGAAAGTAAAGATGCATCCAATGATGGAGGCCAGTGAAATGCCGTGTGAATCATTTTATGGTTCAGTTTTGCAAATGGTTGGTTAAAAATTGAGTTACATGTACGCACTTCACAATCAAGACTCAACTTTAAAATCCTGATCCAAAATATTGTGTAGTATACCGTTCGTTAAAAAAGGAACATTTTAAACGAGTACAAATAGCAGGACACCTCGTAATTTCAACAAATTTTCATTGCGCACAACATTTTCATCTGATGATGAGACCACATTAGTAAGTCGAAGCCTCAAACAAATGAAGAAAGAGACGCCAATCGAAATTATTGACGAATGAGTGGACAGAACCTTTAGGTAACTGTCAGCACGAGCCGTGCTGTTGAATCTTTGGTTCCTTGTTACACTAACTTCTCTATAATTAAGGAAGTGACGTTAGAGTAGCGATAGTTGTGGTTGTAGTTCTGGTAGTTCTGATTATAGTATTGGTTGTTGTGATTGTAGTTGGGTTTGTTTTGATTGTTGTTAGGGTTATGGTTGTAATTATCATTGTGGTTGTAGTAATGGTTGATTGTAATTATGTATGTTGTGCTTGTAGTTTTGGTTGTGGTTGCAGTTGTGGTTGTGGTTGTTCCGACGGCGGTGGCGATGGCGGCGACGGCGACGGCAAATGCTGGGCAAAGACGCCGGCGGGATGGGGGGGGCGGGGTAAGGGGTAGCGGGCCCGGGTGCGAGAGCGGGTGCGAGAGCGGGTGCGAGAGCGGGTGCGAGAGCGGGTGCGAGAGCGGGTGCGAGAGCGGGTGCGAGAGCGGGTGCGAGAGCGGGTGCGAGAGCGGGTGCGAGAGCGGGTGTGAGAGCGGGTGCAAGGGCGGGTGCAAGGGCGGGTGCGAGGGCGGGTGCGAGGGCGGGTGCGAGGGCGGGTGCGAGGGCGGGTGCGAGGGCGGGTGCGAGGGCGGGGGCGAGAGCGGAGGCGCGGGCGGGGACGGGGGCGAGAGTGGAGGCGAGGGCGGAGGCGGGGGCAAATGCGTGGGCGGGGGCGGGGGCGGGGGCGAGGGCGGGGGCGGGGGGGCGGTGGCGGAGGAGGGGGCGAAGGCGGTGGCGAAGGTGGTGGCGGGGGTGAAGGCGGGGGCGGGGGCGGAGGTGAGGGCGTGGGCGAGGGCGGGGGTGTGGGCGGTAGCGAGGGCGAGGTCGGAGGCTAGGTCGGGGGCGAGGGTGAGGGCGAGAACGGGGGCGAGGGCGGGGGGAGGGTGGGGGCGAGGGCGCATGGGTGGGCGGGAAGCGCGGGCGAGGGTGTGGGTGGGGGAGGCGATGGGGGGGAAGGAGCGAAGGGGGGCAGCAGCACATCCGCTAACGGTGTCGTTCCGCGGGGAGGAACTGCCCTTTACAAGGTTTCTAAAAGCGTCTCCGGCGGAGGTTTATTTCTTGGCCGTTGCTTACGCGCTGTTATGTGGCTGCGCGGCCGACAGCACGACCTCAAGAGGGGACGACGGGCGTGAGATATTGATGTTCGAGCAACTGAGTTACAGTAGACTTGTTACGGCTTACACAAGAAGTTCGTAAGGCAATTCAAATTCCATAAAAGCAGTTCTATTTTTCACCACACTGACATCATTTTATACATAATTTAAAAGATTCACATTAAATAATTGAAATAAAATTATTATTATTATTATTATTATTATTATTATTATTAAGAGATTATACACAGCTGCAGCAGTCTTTCGCAGTTCGTATGCTATAATTCCTTAAGGACTAAGGACTATCCAGATATTTTGCAACTTCCTTAAGGAATAAGGACTAACCAGATATTTTGCAGCAAATGTGATATCCAATTGTAGAAGTTACTGCGTCATTCGATCAGAACGTCGTAAAAAGGGAAGCATTGTTCTTACCGACAGATATGGAAGCTATGGAAGTTATCCCTCAAAAGTTATGAAGAACTTGTCCAAATATCCAGATTATTCAAAAGATTGAAAAGTGAAAGATACAGCGAAATTGAGAAAAGACCTAATTTTGAGCTAAGTATTGTGGACACACGAAGAGGGTGGAAATGTAATCGACAGCTAACATTTTCAGTCGTGAATTTAGGGGATGATGATGATGATGATCATTATTACTTACGTGCGAAGATTGTATTGTATATTTATAATAATAATAATAATAATAATTATTATTATTATTATTGTTATTATTTTGCTACTTCACGACTAAAAATGTTATGAGTTTGTTGAATATATAATCCACTCCAGGTTGCATAGAGGTTTCTAAGGAGCAGATCTAGGGTCTGTCAGTGCCTCTACAATACGTTGCACAAAATGTGGGCTGTTCCAAATAAAGCAATGTCTTGTACTTCCCAGTCTTTTGAATGACCAGAGGGTTAAGTTCTTACACAAATTTTGTAGAACAAATTCCAGAGCCCCAATAACTATCGGGACGATCTATGCTTTTACGCACCATATTCGACTGATGTTGATTTCCGAACTCGTATATAATCTTATCTTACAGGGCCGGCTTATTATTATTATTATTACTCCATTATATCACGACTAAAGATGTTATGAGTCGGCTGAATATAAAATCTACTCCAGGTTGCAACCAGCTACCTAAGGAGCAGATCCGGTGACTATCAGTGCCTCTACAATACTTTACGCAAAATGTGGGCTGTTCCAAATAAAGCTATTTCTTGCACTTCCCAGTCTTTTGAATTACCTGGGAGTTTAGACAAGTTCTTACTCAAATTTTGCGGAACAAATCCCAGAGCTCCGATAACTATCGGGACGACCTGTGCTTTTACGCCCCACATTCGGCTGATCTCGATTTCCAAACTCTTGTATTTAAGACGTTTCTCTGCCTCCTTGGTAACGACGTTTTGATCGCAAGGTACAGCAACATCGATAAGTAAACACGATTTGTTCTCCAAATCCCGGATAACTATATCCGGTTTGTTTGCCGCTATCGTGCGATCAGTTTGAATTTGTTGGTCGTACAATATCGTACACATTCCAACAGACGTCACCGGTTTTGGTGAGTGTTCGTACCACTTGGGGCATGTGTTTGGAACTTCGAGGGCGGTACAGATCTGCCAGTGGAGGTAGCTACACACCCTGTCATGTCTTTTCAGGTATTCCGTCTTTGCTAGAATTGGACAAGCTGACACAATATGATCAATGGTTTCTACTTGCTCCAGGCAAATGCGGCATTTATCATCTTGGGAAATTTTGAGAACCGCTTTATCATAATGTCGTGTTCTCAAGGCCTGATCTTGGGCAGCTATTACAAGTGCTTCCGATTCTGGCTTCATTCTTCCCCTTTTAAGCCACATAAATGATTGATCTTTATTGATCTGCACCTTGTCCATTCTTTTTAGGTATTGTCCGTGGAGTGGTTTGTCTCTCCACGATTTCTTTAACATTTTTTGTGTTTCACACTTCATGTTTAGCAGCATCAGAAGTTCAGTGTCTGTGTTATTCGACGTGTCTTGCCTAGTTTTCTTCGCAATGCTTCTAGCTACACTAACAATGCCTCTGTTTCCCATTCTTCGGTCAGATTTCATGACCTGCCTCATTAGAGGGTCATCTTGATGGCTGACTACATACTTTCCCATCCCGGCTATTGCGTTGTGCCAGGAGGCCTCAATTTGTCTGAGGCCTCTTCCTCCTTCCTTACGTGACACATAAAGTCTATGTATATCAGCTCGAGGGTGGGCAACATGATGCATTGTTAGCAGTTTTCTGGTTTTTCGATCCATGGTGCGAATTTCCTGCTCAGTCCAGTCCACTAGTCCAAAACTGTATTCGGCTACAGGTACCGCCAAACTACCTATTGCAGAAATTTTATTCCTGGAATTCAGAGCGGACTGCAGGACCAGTCTCACTCTCCTATAATACTCCCTACGAATTCTCTCTTTCATTCTGTCATTCGAGATGGTTTCACATTCTTCAATGCCCAGATATTTGTAAGTTTTACCTGGCTCAAGATCTTGAATCACAGTGTGCGTATCAATTTCAATGTTCTCAGACGTTGTGAGTTTCCCTCTTTTTAAATTGATTTTTGCACACTTGTCAAGACCAAACTTCATGCAGATGTCATTGCTAAAGTCATTCACGACAGACAGCATTTGGGAGAGAATCGCTTCATTCTTAGCAAACAGTTTAAGATCATCCATGTAAAACAAATGTGATACTGGTCTTTCATCACCATGGAGTTTAAAACCAAAGTTAGCTTGCGACAACTGTCTCGATAGTGGGATCAAACTAATGCAAAACAGCAGAGGGGATAGTGAATCTCCTTGAAAAATACCCCTGTTAATCTGAATACTTCTGGTTTCTACTGCTTCCTTTCCGCTGTGGATAAGTAACCTGGTACTCCACGACTTCATACTAGCCTTGCAAAATTCAATAAGTCTAGGATGAAATCGATAGATCTCCAGGGTCTTCAAAATCCAATCGTGTGGTACACTATCAAAGGCCTTTTGGTAGTCAATCCAAGCCATGCTCAAATTACGTTTGCGTTTCTTTACATCATTCAAGATGACTTTATTCAGGAGCAAGATTTCCTTACAGCCATAAGAGCCTTTACGACATCCTTTTTGTTCAGCTGGCATTAGATGATTCTTATCTAGATGTCTGTACATTTTGTCAGCTATGGCTGAAGTTATAACTTTGTACAGTGCTGGCAGACAAGTAATTGGCCTGTAGTTCTTCGCCAAAGAGCTGTCTCCCGCTTTGGGTAGCAAATACGTGATGCCGCGTGTGAGCCATTCCGGGATTTCCTTTGGGTTTTCAAAAATTTTATTAACAGCCTTTGCTAGATGAGAATGTATTGCTGTTAATTTCTTAATCCAATAAATCTGGATCTTATCAATCCCGGAGGACTTCCAGTTTCCCATGTTCTTAATTGCTTGGAAGAGGTCCTCTTCCGAGAATTGGTGAACATCTTCCACTGTTTCTACAAGTTCATTGGCAGCATCAACTTCAGATTGAAGCCAAGATGCGTCTTTGTTGTAGGATCTGCTTTCCTCCCAGATTCCTGCCCAAAACGCTTCGACGTCTTCTTTTGAAGGTGTGACAGCTTTGCCATTCGGTTTTTGAGTCAGATTGCGATAGAATCTCTTCGCGTCTGTTTCAAACAACCGGTTCTGTACACGGAAATCTATTCTACGTTTGTAACGTCTAATTCTTTGAGCCCATGCTTGAATTTTCTCTTTTAGCTTTTCAACTACCATTAGCCTGCTGGTGTCATTTTCAATTTGGTATTTTTGTTCAACATTGAATATTTTTCGTTGAACTTTAGAGGTGTGTATTTTTCGTTGAACTTTAGAGGTGTGTTATTTTTCGTTGAACTTTAGAGGTGTGTTATTATTATTATTATTATTATTATTATTATTATTATTATATTATTATTATTGTTATTATTAAAATATTATATTATTATTATTATTATTGGCCGATCGTCCATTTTTGACCACGCTACAAGATTAACGTGTGTAATTTTTAGGATCAACGTTTTCAGCTGTATCCCTCGGGTCGCCTTGAAATGTGAATTATGAGGTGATAGGATGATGATGATGTGTGAAGGGGCAATCACAAACACGACCATGCCTACTCGGCGCAGACAATGACAGCCGCAACCGTCTGCGCCACGGGGCCGGCTTCTTCTTCTTCTTTTTCTTCTTATTGTTGTTGTAAAATATTCTATGTATTATTCCCATACAATATTATTTTAAAATTGCGAAATGGTCGTGATTAATGTCTCTTACTCCCTCCAGAGCCAACAACGGGGAAGGGGTGCTGCATCCCAGACCGCCACGCGCTCTCTGGCAGCCTTCGGGAGTGCCAGCGGTCAGCGGTGAACGGAAGGGGGGCGGGAGCGGGGGAGGGGGAGGGGAACGGGGGCGCATCGTTCGCGAGCGGTTAGCGAGGGCTATTCCTCGGCCGCGGCCGCGCCGGCGATGGCGCCTAAATCTTGATAAAGGCGGCGCTGCCACGCTCGCGTCAATGGAGGGGTCTCTTCCCTAACCCACCCCGCTCCGCCCCGCCCCGCCGCCCCGCCGCCCCGCCGCCCCGCCCCGCCGCCCCGCCGCCCTGCCCCACGCCGCCCGCTCCGCGCAGCCCCGGTCGCTCGTCGGTGGCGCGCCGTTAATTGCTCTTCTAGACGCGTAAATTACCCCGTTCCGACGGAGCCGTGTTTCAAGTTTGTGGCCCCGGCCTCCCTGCCCGCTCGCCCCCGATCCCGTCCGCCTTGCCTCGTCCCCACCCTCCACCCCGCCCGACTCTTACGGTTGCCGTCTCCCGTTCGCGCGGAAGATCTGGGTGCAGGGGTGAAATGGAGGGATTGGTTATGCGTTGTGCGGTAAGAGGGTTGATATATCGTCTTGTGTCCTGTGTTACCACTTTATCTCTGTCAAAAACGTAAGATAATTTGAAACACCACTTCTGTCGCTGAATTCAGCAAAATGTTACACATTGGAGATGTATCTCTAAAGAAGCCAAAGTAATGCTTTTCTTTGAGGCAGGTATGCTTTCTTTATATTATATATCACAATATTCTATTTTATAATTTAAAGTAAGCACGAGAGGATTAAAGCTTAATATCAAGCAGTTCATAGGTAAGTGATAGGTAAATTTACAGAGGAGAGTTCATTATATGCAGATGATATAATACTGGTAAAATAACTTTATTGAAATATTTCGAATAGAAACGCTTTAGAGATAAATTGACATTGGTAAAAACAACCTTGGATTATGAAGAGGAAAAGGAAACGTTACGATTAAGAGATGCAAAACTTCTAAGATAGAAGAAGTGAGCGGAGGGCTCAGAGCTTGGCAAGAGGGATCCATCTCAAGGTAATCTCAAAGAGAGTACGAATACGAGAGCAAAAGAGGCTTTTGGGACTGGAGAATGAACAGTAATTCCCTTGTAGCATAGTTGTCTTTTTTTTCGAATACCTTCTTCTTTTCGTCATTCGTAGTTAGGAAGGAGCAATGAATGAAAATGTGTACTTGTAAGTTGTTCTCAAATGTGTTGAGATAATTTTGCCTGAAACTACTTGAGAAAGTTAGAAACAAGATCATGAAATAATGAGCCAACTAATAATGGGCGTGGACTGGCACAATTTGGAACCTGCACATTTAGAAATGTTTATGTTTCTTGAAAAAATCTCCACAAGTAGAAAAATGGAAGATTAATTTGTAAAGTTTTCGATAGTTTTTACCTTGAAATTTTGAAATTAATCACAATAAATGTTTATTAATAATGTGAATATATTTAAATCGCGTCAAACAATTCTCCAGCAGAACCCAAAGAGCCTTCTGAACCTGAAAAAATTAGCATCTAACGGACAAGGAATGTCATTAAAACTATCATCTGTATAAAAGCACCAAAGATCTATTAAATGAATAATTTTTTATTAGTATGTTTGAATATACAGTTACTTAGAAAATAAAAAGATTTCTGTTATTTAGATTTCGTTCATACTTGTTTCTTCAAAAGTAGAGGTACTCAGTAATTGAAAACTCTCCACAAAAATAATCTCTTCTCAGAACCAGAGGTTTCGTTGTATATTATGAAAAATGAAAAAGCAGATTGCTGAATAATTGAAAGTATTGTGACAATATTTAAAGTCATTACACTGCAACGCGTGAAATGCATGAAAGCATGAACAGCATGAAATGTGAAGGTATCATGCTGTGTAAGCGGGAGTGTCGGAAGGCTTGATATTTGGTCTAAACCGGGAGGAACTTTTGCTAAAATGGAGAAGCTAGTGGCAGAGGTGGCAGAGACGGCAGCGGCGGCGGCGGCGGCGTTGGTGGTGGTGGTGGGTGATGGTGGAGGATGTTGGTGATGGATGATGGTGGTGATGGAGGGTGGTGGTGATGGTTGTGGTGATGTTGGTGATCGCGGTGGTGGGTGAGAGAGTGTGGTGGGTGGTGGAGGGTAGTGGGTGGTGGGTGGTTGAGGGTGGGGGTGGTGGGGGTGGTCGACGCTAGTCTTTAGGGGTGGGGGTGGCGTGAGCTCGCCGAAGGTCCGATCGCTTTGCGGCCGCTGGACGCAAGGAAGAGCTTCGCCCGGTGATTGTGATACACGGCCGGGGAAGTGCGATGTATCGCGGGAAAAATAACCGCCCGAGGGGACTCCGGTGGGAACGAGCCGTCGGCTTTTTGCGACCCTCGCCGAGTGCCCGCAGGGAGGTCGCTGCTCTCGCCCTTTCGCCCTTTCGCTCGCCTGGGGATTTAGCAGGGCCAGTGTAGATCTACAGCGGTTCTCTTCTCATTTGTGGGCAATGAACGGAACGGAACAGAACATGTGCTAGGAGTGGAATGTTTAGTGATTAGATGGATGAAGTTTTAACATTGTAACTATTACTATTCGAAAACATGTTAATTAACGTGTTTTTAGTTCACTAGCACATTTTGTTGCTTGGAAACCTTCCTAGCGACTAGTTCCCGAGCGACTAAATGTGCTGGTCAACTTCAAATTCAAGGCCATTACTTCTAGCTGTACAAAGTTACATTTATTTAATTGGAATTATTCAATTATGTTGTAATATATTTTTCATTAGTATTAATTTTCCACTTAAAAATAACGATTTTCCAGAAATTATGAACTGTACAAAGAAGACTGTTACCAACTGTAAGTCACTGAATACCGAATTATTCTAGTTCACGATGTCAGAATACCTCTATGCCACTTTCTCTTGGGACTGTTTCCTCCCAGGCGAACTGTTAAGTGAGTAGGCAAAACGAGGACTATTCCGAGCTAATAAATATTGGATACTAATAATAATTATAATAATAATAATAACAATAATATAATGTAATTGTGTATATTTTTTCTTGGTTATGTTGTCATTAACCATTCGAAAATCTACATTTTAAACTACAGAGGGGCTCTACGTGCCCTACTGAGCTGGCTGTGATCCACAATATCAAGACACAGTGCGTGACTACTATACGGACAAATAATGAAGATGAAGAAGAAAAATATGAAATAATACTAGAATTAGTAAATGTTACGGTGGTCTGATAATCTCCTTGCTTGTTTCTAATTTTCAGAACACGTTATACTTTAAATGAGAATGCTATTAACTTGGAACCTGACGTCTGGATGAAATTAATTATGTCCTAATTTATATCTAACTTGTATTATCATCTCTGTCTCTTTTCATATAATTTACAATGTAAACAGAATGTGTTAGGTGTATGTAAGGAACAATATTTCAAAAGTCTTAAAAGTCAAACCGACTCCGAAGGAGAAATGAAAATAAATTATGAAAAAAGCAATGGTTGTATTCACTGCAGAAAAAATGATAATACCTGGTAAGTAGACATTTTGTCGCAATTCTAACGAAATCTGATGTCTTAAGTTGGAAAGTCAGAAGATTTGACCACTTTGCCACCTACCGCCCTCGGCGTCAAAGAAAATACTTCAATTATTAGGAAAAGCCATGTAGTCAATTATTTTACAATTATTAAAAGCCATTACTTTTTGAAAAAGTATCTCTAAACATTTTGTTACAGGCGTATCTTTGAATATAGTCAGAAAATAAAAATGACTACAAATAAAACATACTTCAAACGTATTGTATTACTGAACCTTTCATTTAAAATATCTCTGCAGTCTCCAACACGAACCATTACTTACAACCTTCGTGAATGAAATAGTAAAAACTGATATTCTATGGATAGGGTTCATCAGTATTCCTATTATTTTTATTTAAATTAACTGATATTTGTATTTTGAATGTTCATTGAAGTCCGCATCTTCACTTTCTTACGAAGGAACAATTAGTACATACAATGTGAATATATTGAACTTGTAAAATGCTACAGAAATGACTTTGGGCTGCATTTGACATTCGAAACATTTGCCGTTCAATGTGGCTTTCTGTTTGGCATCACCTCCGCCCACTAGGAGAGCGCGAAGTCCAGTGTTTAGCGGAAAGTAAACACATCAAATGCTTCGACCATGTGCGCTAAAAACGCGTATTTGGCAGGACACGGATCCACTCCGACCGTTGACCACGTGCTTTCACTAAATTGACTCTTCGAGGTATTTCCAATTCATTTGGTTGGCGGAAAAATACAAATTGCGGAGCGATACAGTATTCGGCGTTGCTTAACTATTTTACATCTATCAATAACTAATTTTTTCGCATTATTTGTAAGCTTACGTACTATTATAAAACAACATGAAAATATGATTGTGTAATTTTTCAAAATAACGTTTATATCATGTTATTCAGTGCATTTAGCACTATGCGGTCAAAAAACTTAAAGAGTAAATTTGGAGTAGTTATGAGAATTTTAAAAATATTGACTTATTTCCTGCAAAATGATGCGAAAATTACTGATGTTTCGAAAAAAAATTGCACCTGGCCTTGTTTGATAATTTCATTTTAAAGAAGAGACTTCATTAAAACAAAATCTTATGTTCAATATTGTAATTGTAGGAACATGCTATAAAATTTTCAACATTTTGTAAGTTCCAAAATTCAGCTAATTTAATGAAATTAAATACGCTCCATTTTATAAGGTATTTTGTTTTATTCGAGAAAAAAAATAAAATTTGGGAAAATTGTTGAGAAAAAATTGAAACTTTCAGATTGATCGAGAAATGCCAATTTTGGTGAAAATCCTATTAACGGTTTGGCAGTTAGAGTTGTTCACATGCAGACACACGAACAGTCGTTTTGCTGTTAATCGATTTTTCAGTTCCAAGGATCCACAGAACTTGGTAACTAACTCTATAAAATGTTATATAGAGGAAGTAATTTACTACATAATGACACAAAATTTACCAACATTTTCGGTATCAGGACTAAAATACGAGTTTTCTGTCGCAATATCGCAGTTTCTGCCACAATTGTATAACTGTATCTGCACTACATAAGCCAGTTTTTTCAAGGTCGATGCCACGAGTGGGAGTCCGTGGCACGAGTGCCTCGATGAAATCGCCCCTCCACACAGTTCATCACCCCACCACCAAAGACAACGCCATCCCTATTGTAAAACAGCGGGGTTTCTAATAGTTTCCTCTCCCGACGCTAGTGGCGCAGAGAAGCTCGTGGCACGGCTCGATGCTACGGATCGTGTCACTGCCACCAGTAGAAGACCTTGACACCACTGACATAAGCAGTATGCGAGCAAGTAAAATAGGTCGCTGGCCTGGGCCTTGAGCTGTCATCGGCGGGCAGCCGCTCATCTGCGTGGAGGGCGCGACGTTTCGCGGCCTCCGCCCGGGGCGCATTCCCCGACGCGCAGACGGCGGCGCCACCCGCGTGCGCCCCTCCCACCTCCCCCTCCCTCCCCCCCTTTATCCCCCCCGCTTCCATCGCTCAGGGTAGCGCACGGTGCCGTCGCCAGCGGGGACTCGATAGGCCACCGGAGGAAAGAGGGGTGTATTCAGAAATGGAGGAGGGGGAAGGTTGGTTGAAGGTAGCTGTGAATTGGACGCTGTTTTAAGGACGAAGAAAGAAAGCGTAGAAAGAGAGGAATTTATAGAATGAGAGGGAGAGTGTGGGAAGATAATGAAAATGTGAGAGAGGAAAGAATGAAATTGAAAGTGAGGGATGAGTGAGTGAGAAAACGAAGTTTGACGGGAAGGTTGAGGGAGTGAGGGATGAGGAGGAAGAGAGAGAGAGTGATTGCGGAATATGGAGAGATAGAGAGAGAGAAGGAGAGAGAAATGGGGTGGTGAGAGAGAATGGAAAAGGGGAGAGAGTAAAGACGAAGATGGAAAGGGAAGTAAAGAAATGTTTGGAAAGAAAGTGGGAGAGGAAAAGAGGAGAGTGGAGGGTGAGTCGGCGCGTGCGAGAGATGGGAAAAGCGAAAGACACGAGTCGAAAGGTATATGAATTTACGAAAGTGTGAGACATCGCGTTGAGTTGGATTTGGTAGGGGAGAAGACGACTGAGCCATGTTGTGTCAAGTTGTTGTAAGTCTCTTCAGAGTAATTGGAATTAATCAATTGAATGAGTCCGAAATGGGCCGTGTTGAATATTGTACGTTAAGACGGGGTAAGGAGTAATGATCAGTCGAGTTAAATGTTTTTATGCCGCTTTCCGAGTGAAAAAAAATGGGTTAGATTTTTTGGGGTGGGTCAAGAAATATTGGGTTAGAGAAGTTGAAAAGTTCATTTTCATTGTGTTGGTGAGTAGCGTGCTAAGCGATGAGCACGATGAGAAAGGATGTTGCAGGGAAGGGTTGACTTAAGGAGGAATATACTCAGTTCCAATGTAGCCCTTGCAGTGATGGCTCGTGACAGTTGTAGCATGCGCGCGTAACAACCAAACGCTTTTGTTATTGAAAGACAGGATGAGTCATTTCAGTTGGAAACAAAACACCACGATATTCTTGTGAATCAGATGAACAATGTTTGTAATGTCATTTGGCTGACAAACGCTTCGTTACTGCACGGCAGCTTCTCTGTGATTTCTTTGTTTCTATAACGACCAGAATGTTGTGTTTAATGTTGTGTTTAATGAATGTGAAGAGTTCCAAGTATTGCCGATGAAAAATTATCTTTTTTCGTATACAAGCGGAGCAATTACAAATTTGTGAACTCACGAATTTGGAGTGCAAATTACGACAGACCTGTCTCGCGCATGGACCTGCGGCAATATTGAAGCTGTGACTAAATTGAAAAATTACAAAAAACACTTTATAAGGGAAAATATACTTCTGAGTCCAAAAAGTAAAGGAATTATTTATTGCTACTACTGTGAGGAAAACAGTGGTCTGTTTTTTCCACCAGAAATGACTCCCCCTTTATATTTAGTTACATGCAGGGCTTGATTTCTGGCAGAACATGACGGAACGGCGTTTCGGTACCTCGGGAATAATTATTTATAAATAAATATAATATAATAAATTATATTATAAATATATTGTGATATACCAGAACGGGACATGGTTAATTCATAATATTAGTTGTATACGGGGCGACTAAATGGACTTGTAAAATGGCGATATCCGGCCCTAGTAACGCCAGCGCAGAGGGTTGCTATGGTGCAGGGCAGGTAAATAAACTAGCTGCAAGCCTCGTAGGTGCCGGAACGCTGGCTAGATCGATATAATAAAGAATATGTGATTGGTCGAAAAACGTATGACGGACGAAGGCGCGGCTACATGGGGTTGTAAGAAATGAGCGGGTTGGCGGGGGGCAATTAGACTTTCTGGTGTTTACCGCCGTGTTTTGGAAAAATAGAACGTGGGACGCTACCGACCCATCAAGGGTTGCAAAATACAGAAAAACATTCATTCGGACTTGGAGCTTCGTTGAGTGCAGATCGTTACAGTCTGACTCAGAGTGGTGGAGTGTAGGTCGTGAACTCGGCTCTTGAGTTTCGTGGAGTGCAAATAGGGTGCGGACCTTGTAGTTGAAAGTGAGACTTAGACATTTTCGTGCGAAAAGTAACAGTCGTCATCGGACTTAGAAATTATTTGCCGGAGTACATCCGCGGACTTGGGCAGTTTTGGGTGTTCACCGGACGATAGTTCGAACATTAGTATTTTATTAAACTCGTGTGAAAGATTATAAACCTAAAGCGTCGGAAAGAACTTAGCTAGATTTTATGCAGTGTGGACTGGATACTTCAGCAACCGCGCAAGATCAGAAGACAGAAGAGCGACTCGGATTCATCGGCCTAGTGAGAAGCGTCTTCGGAACGAGCGGGTCGGCAAGACGGTAACATATACTGCAGTATATTAAAATAATATCTTTTAAAAGGGGTCATGGCCATTAAGTAATCTGTTAAAATTAACATTGAATAAATTGTTAAATTTTGTTCTTTGGAAAAAGAAAAGAGTCTGTTCATTTGTCAATCATAAGCTTCTAATTAGTTGGAAGCAGAGAATTTCCATATTTCAGATTCCACGCCAGGCTGTACAGTCGGCAGATCAGGTAATCGGCTATCTTAGCGATAGCGAATACATGTAATCCGAATCCATCGGCCCAAGCTAGCTGGATGCCCATATAATTTTGACAGAATTAAATAGGGAAAAGTTAGTATTAGTTTATGTCACCTGTTCCTGGCGCCCACATCTTTCTATAAATTCGGAACAGGTCAAACTCACGACAACGTATTACGAAGTGAAGGATGAAGGTATATTTCAATATAAATATTTCTATTAAATCAATAATTATTTGGAGCACGTTCCGAAACCTGAAAGTTTAGAAATCAGCACTAGTAGCATGTGTATTTGCTTTATTTGTGTAATTCCTTTGTGATTCACAAACCCATAAAATACGAGAGAATGAATAATCCGCGCGTGTTACTACTGTGGCGTCTTGGCCTGTGCCAAGAGAAAGAAAATAATCCACAGATGTGAACGTTTGCAAATACTTATTTATTCAATAAACTCCGACACCTGAATAATTATGTACATATTTACAAATGGGCGGACGGACCGTCCCGTTCCAGAAGGAAAAACTTCGGCCACCACGACCGCTAACTTACTCTCACGACGCATGAGCGGCGGCCCCTTACTCGTCCTACTCGAGCTACACCCGCCGCGCACCCACACACGCACGACTCGCCGCGACCGGACCTGTGAGAAATTGGAGAACGAGACACTTGCTCTCGTTGCTTATATACCCGCTGGGCTCGTCTGACGGAACTACGTCACATAGCCGCATCCGCCAGCCGAATTCTAACCCCAGCTTCCTTTCGGGGTTCTCAACTCTGGCGCCATGACAACGCACGTCACAACCGCCACCCTAGGAATGTCTCACCCCCGACTTGCCTGCTGGATTTCCCCGTCTTCCAAAAATACTCCTTTTGTTCTGCGAGGCGTCAGCTCGACGCGCCCGCCGTTTCCTCTCGTCCCTGTGTGCAATTCAGTTCTCTGAATGCACGTACTGAATTTAATATTGGGCGTCTCATATGATGCCACACTACAAGTTTGATAATTTACTCTCAGATCACACCCGGCGCCACAATACTAAATCACAGGCGATGACAAACTATATCTGCCGACGGAGGGCAGACGAGCGTATATCACCATGATGCTAGTCAACCATGTCAATAAACCGGGGGGGTGTCCGGTTCGACAAGGGTATGAATTTCATATCGCTCACGCAATGTTCTCCGTGGATCAAAATAAGACTAGAGAAGGCAGTGCTGTGCAAAAGTGACGTGGAGGAGGACACTCCATGATAAAACTCCGAATTGGCAGTAGCAAACTCTCTAGTACTTCATAAAACGTGTGCTTGGTGCACACGGTTATGCACAAAAATTATTAATTTAAATATTTCTATTCAATTTAGGTTTAAACAGAAACGAAAAAAATATTAACAGTTACACAATTATATTGATCATTTTACCAAACAATTGTAGATAAACTTTTTTTATCTCCTCTATGAAGCGGTGAGTGCCATCATTCTTATTACATCATGTGGGAGTTTTGGGCAAGTTTCAAGAACCCTCAGAACCTATTTGATACCTATGAATAATTTCGTCATATTCATGAATCATTCATCTAAGCCATATTGAATGTAGTGTTTATATTGAAGTGAAGTGCAGTGCAATAGAGAAATAGAATGCGAAGTGCAAATATTGTGAAATGAAGTTAAGTGAAGTGAATTGTTGTTTTAAAAGTCATGTTTTTTAATTTAAAATATCTGTACAGGGCTGCCATAAAATGTATAATGTAAAATAATGCTGTTATTGTTATTAATTTCCCACTTGTCATTGATATTATTATTTTTTAAAAATTAATAAAAATAGTTTCAAGTTATATTGTATTAATTATTTTGTTTCTTAATTGTCATATTTATTAATAATAAACATAATTAATTGTAATGTTTGTAAATTGTAGTGCTCTGCTACCAGGGTCCATAAACTTACCTTCAGAAATTATAATAGTACATTACGAAACGATGATGTAATGATGGATATTAATACACGAGTCTGATATTACGATACGAGCGAAGAACGAGCGAGTATCGTACACTTCACACGAGTGTATTAGTACTCATTACATCGAGTCCCATACGATACTTTTTCTACGATTTTCATAATTTAAACTTTTACAATGAATAGTTTTGCGGCAGTTGACTCAGTCAAGGCCACCTATCGGACGTATACCTAAATCTACCCTCGCATGCTGCAGCAGCGTGCAGTAACGTGTGGTTACCTGTTCGCCAGCTAGGGAGTACTGTGCCAGTCAAACAGGATCAAAGTGAAATTACGATTCACATTATTTTAAATAATATGCCACGAAAAAATACTAATAATAAAAGAAATTTAAACTACTGAGCATAATATAGTATCAAATATAATTTTAATGTACACAATCGCTCGAAACATTTGCTAAAACGATTCTCAATGGTTAATTAAGTGTCAATACTTTGTAAACTTCTCTGTGATTGGTGAAGAACCTGTATCATAATAAAAACTGTATCGAAATGACTATCGTTATGCAACTGGTTGCAGCCATCAAATGACAGCATTATACAATGGGAGTAGAAAAATACCTGTCTATAATTTGTAAAGCACCAACTTCGGGACCCCCTCTCGTGAGCCGCCTCTGCAAGGTGGGAGTGAGGCGGGCTCCTGCGGATGGGAGCGCGGCCCTGCGCGGCGGGCGGGCAGGTGAAGCAGGGAGGGTTCGCGGTGCGGACGTCCCTCCTCGCCCTCGCCCTCTAATTGGCGGCTGCGTGCGCTGTCCCGTGCGATTAGCGCATCTGCGGGAAGGACTTCATCGCGGGGCCCGAGGCGCCTGTCGCTCGCCCGGCGATCCCCGCGCGCCACCGCGCAGGGGCGACCAACGCTCACTCGCGGAGTCCCCGAGTGTAACGCTCACACTCGCTCACAATGACAAGAAGCGTAACGTCCGGTAACGTTCGTACACGCTCACGGACTAACGCTCGGCAACGATCACATACGCTCGTGGGAAAGCACGGAGCCCAACGTCCGGCAATGCTCTCGCATGCTCGTAGGGGGAGCTTAGAGCGTAACGTCCGAAACGCTTACGGGAAGCTCGGAGCGGAACGTCCGGCAACGTTCACACGCTCACTCGGGGAGACCCGGTACATAAAGGCTCGAACACACCCACTCAGGGTGACCCGGAGCGTAACGCCCGTCAACGCTCTCACGCGCTCATGGGGAGGCTCAGGGCGTAACGTTCATACACGATCTCTGGGAGAGACTCGAAGCGCAAATGGTCGAACATATCCACTCAGAACGACCTGGAGCGTAACGACCGGCAAAGGTCACACGTACTCATGGAGTCGAGCACGGAGCAAAACGCTCAGCAACGCTCATTTCAGAGCTCATTATGGTTTGTGTGACAGATTCGAAAACAAGTTGAACTTCTGCAATTTTCGAAATATTAGGGGTTTGAATGAAAGTTGGTCCTGTGCTATTTTTATATATGCCTTTTGCTCTATTCTAATAATAAAATAAAGAAAAGAAGTGGTGCTAAAACAGCATGTACTTTCTCTCCCGCATTTTCGCGCAAAATTACTGCGAAAGGTACTCAAATTTCCGAAAAATTGTACATGATTTAATTTTAAAATCTCTCTTAAAGGAACAGATTTCGCTAACAGAAAAATCTCTCTTTTAATACTTTAATTGAAGGAAAGACACCGAAAAAAAGTTTTTTTTTCCTGTTTCACTTTCGCAGTTTTCGAAAAATCAGGGTTATTATCGAACATTACACCAACACCATTCTCTTAAACGTCCTTCACACTATCAAATAACAAAATTTGATAAAAAACTATGAAGCCGTTTTTTTGAATATGTTCCAAGGGCTTCTTGTAAAATTCTCCCCAAATTAAAATATCGATTTCAAATTCAAGGGGCCGCGACTTCAGCCAGATCGATTGGGGAATATCAATTTTGGAGAAAATCGGCTGAAAGGTTTAGCCGCTAGAGTTGTTCACAGACGGGCAGACAGATGGACAGACAAACGGACAGACAGACGGACAGACCGATGGACAGACAGACGGACAGATAGACAGACAGGCAGACAGACAGACAGACAGACAGACAGACAGACAGACGAACTGACGGGCAGATAGACAAACGGATGGATAGACGGACAGACGAACGGACGGGCAGACAGACGGACAGACAGTCGGACAGACAGACGGATGGACAGACGGATGGATGGACAGACAGACGGACAGACAGACAGACAGACAGACGGACGGACGGACGGACGGACGGACGGACGGACAGACAGACAGACGGACAGACAGACAGACAGACGGACAGACGGACAGACAGACTGACGGACAGACAGACAGACGGGCTGACGGACAGACAGACTGACGGACAGACAGACAGACGGGCAGACGGACAGACAGACGGACGGACAGACAGACAGACAGACAGACAGACGGACAGACAGACGGACGGACAGACGGAGACAGAGCCTGTAATAAAAGTTTTTCTGCCGGAAATTTGCCGTCTCTCTCTACTGCGTAGCGAGAATGTAAAAGCTCTTTTTGAGACAATTCTGAATGCCCTGAACGGGCTTCATATAAAGTACCCCCAAAGTTTCGAATTGCTTCTAATTTTCACAGACGGAAATATGGACAAACAATATAAAAAACAACACTTTTTGGGTCAATAATCGCCAAAACGTTTTTCCATCAAAATTTTGACATCCGTTTCTTGCACCCTAAGATAATCGTCTATACAGATTGACCACCGAAGTTGGCTACAGAAAATATATTCCAAATGGTTTGAGGTATCGAGATGCGGTTTGCGACAAGCTATAGCTGATGTGAAAAATAATATATTTTATTTTTATAGTCTGTAACATTTTAAATCTTCGAGATATTGAGAACCCTTCATTCTGTAAGTTGAAGTTTTTTTCAATCAGTATTTAATACTTCTCACAGAGGCAAACGCAATGATTTACATATTGTTAATATTTGGAAAGAAACCGTGAAAAACGAGTAAGCTTAACAACGATCATAATTTTGCTTAAACTAATTTTTTGCGATTTTGAAATTTATTGCGAATTTTTAAATTATTTACACACGATTTACATGTTTAAACATAGGCAACGCGTACCAGAGTGCAATGGACGATTACAAGAAGTACGGAAAAAAGAAAATAGCATTTGGACACACAGTACCCAAATATGCTAGAACAGGAAGACAACCAATTAATACCTACTTTATGTGTGAGTAATCAATATGACTTTGATTTTGATATTAATACTAAATTTCATAAACAATTTAATTTCGTTCTGGGAAGTCCCACATTTTTACATTGGAGAATATTATGCTTTCCGAATATATTAAAATATCGACACGTTAATTGTTATTCAAAAACAATTTAATGCAATTTGCATCCAATCAGCACGAATTATATCGGGACAGAATTTATTTATTCACTAGTAGATCAAAATTAACTTTTTTTCACTTCTCACTCGCCAAAATGCCTAATCGTATTTGCATATGAGATAATTTATAAATTACTCAATCAGGGTTGTCCCTGAACTCCTTGGAATTTGAGTTTTTTCAAGAAAAGAATGGGAGACTGTATTGCACAAGAGCATAACACTCTAAAATATTGCAACATACTTTCTATCTATTATCGATTACTTATCGAGGAAATATTGTATTCAAAATAAAATAAACTAAAATGTCTGTAACATCAAGTGCGTTTCCCTTTTCTCCAAAATTGGAAATTATTATAAAGATTTCGCACCAAAGCACGCGGATGACGCAGGCTTATACAAGTATTCCTAATGTAAAATTATGCAAACTTACTGTAAGATTCGTTAAATTCGGAAAACATCTTTCCAAAAGGGATTTGCGTCACGTCCTCTCGCCAGTTCTGCACAAAGTTAGTGGCTGTAAAGGCGAGACACTACAATATGAGTTCAAGGACATCATCGTTAACCTGACTGAAAAATCAACACCTGCGCCAAAACTAATTACCAATAGTGTCGAAAGAAATTGTAATACGATATTGAGATTATCATCATCGATTAAAATACATCTACCAATGAATACGTATCTTGTTTACTCCAAAAAGACGTAGTTTCATTAAAATAATACAAGTACTTCACGCACTTCAATCAGTAGAAATATATTACTAGATTAATATTTTCTTCATGTGTTCTATTGTATTTTGACATGAATTTGCGTATCTGCGATCCAGTGGAAAGTTCATTACTTATTTAAGCTCACGTTACAAAAATATTTTGAAATACACTAGAAATGATACATTGTTTTGGTTTATCCTTGTTTTATATGGATTTGTTATGCTTTTTACTGATTTACTATTATTACAATATAACACGTATAAAAAATAATTAAATATGTTACCTGTAACCTGTATGATGAATACGACGAAACTTCTACGTCTATTCTGCACTATACGCGAAAAAATACCGACTTCAGTCACGAGCGTCCGGCTTCTTGCAGCAAACTGCCGAGTAAATTCTTTCTTTGGTCGTAGACTCACCTCGTTTGCTTCATAGCTGCACTTACTGGTATATACATTACTAGATTCGCTGGCTAGCCTCAGACTGCCTGTTCTGATAGCTTGTTGAACTTCAGGGGAGGCGTCCGGACGATAAGAACAACCTTCACTGCCAGTTGCAAGAGTAGTATATTTAAAAGTGAGTCGGCTAATATTTCGCTTCCAGGCGTTTCCAGATTACTTCACAATCTTTTAAAATTTTATATCTACTTTGCTTTACATTTGACTACCAACTTCAACTTTATATTCACATCACCACATAATCTAACAATACTTCCAGTATCAATTTAATGCAATCAATGCGATTTAATACAAAGACTAACAAACTTCGTTATAAGACTCACGGCGGTACGAAGCCCAGGAAATGTTACATAATAGAACAGATGAGTGCAAAAAGTAATAGTACTTAACAAATAATAAAGTATAACAGAAAAATACATTCACTTACATTTTGTTTCCATCAGTGAGGAAAATTAGACAAATTAATCAGTTTTGCAATATATTGGATTTTTACTTGTAAAAATATAATGTTAAAATTGAGGTTATCAAATTTGACATACATTGGAAGCAAAGTACATTATAACGCCATTGATAATAATTATAAACTACACGGTTAATATTATATTGCTGAATCGTCACATCGCAGACCAATTTATTGCTATGTTGCTAATTTATTGTTATTATTATTCCAATTAACTGATTCCGTGCTTCTGCACTGAAAAGCAAATAGAACAATCGTTAGATAAGCCCAAAGCCTAGAAGAGTTCTCAGTGTTTCGGTTTCTTAACTCTAGTCAGCTACCTGACTACTAAGTGACAAGCACACCGTCGAACAGTACATCCTGCTTTCATTAGTTGCATTGTGTTGATATATGGGAAATTAACCTGTCCGAAATATATTACTTGTATATTTCATCGTGCAAAATAAAATTTATAAGTCTCAAAAATAAGTTTAGAAAATTCTCCATTTTTTTAGTAAAAATGTAATAAAGGAAGGATATGTATGTAGAACAAAACACATTGTCTTAGGGCGAGAATTAAACGTCTTTGCTCACTTTAAAATCATTCTCCTCCAAAATAATATTTATTAGATAAATGCTAAAAAAGTGACCTTTTATTTTGCGAGTGGGAACAGTTGCGTCACGAGGTCGAAAGGCCGAATGGCGCGATTCTACGAGCAAAATAAAATTATTTTTACATAAAAATACACTATTTTAGAGAGCTTTACTGACTTTCATTTCATTTTTATTGAAGTATACAAATCACTTAATAATACACTAAGATCAGTAGTAGCTGATGAGGTACCATGAAGATATTTTGTTTTCTTCGTGGCATTGAATTTATCTGAACACTTGACCATCATCTCACTTTTAGCATTAGCGCTAAAATTTGTATTTTTAGCACACTGTGCATGCACTGAAAGAACACTTTTTACTAGTGGATGTCAAAAACACTGAATTCTGAGATGTGCCAATAATATTTCCGTTCAACTATTAGTAAACCGAAAAATTAAGAAAATGTCAAAAAACTTTGGGCAGCGATAGATTGCAGCTGGCAAGAGTATGTGTCAAGTCCGAATAGCTAGCCGAGACCAAAGGAAATAGAAAACTAACACGGGAAAGTCTGTGCCATTCTGTAACCCCACTAGTTAAATGATTGTTTTTTGGTCGTGAAACACAGAGTAAGAGGATTCATATTACTTGTTTCCCGCGCCCACCCGGCCTTAACCAGCGCCAAATGGAATATTAGAATACTCTGTTTCTCCAGAGGGCGCTGCTTTGCCTGCAAAAAAAAACATGGCTTTAATTTATAAAGCATTGAAGGATTTCACGGCCGGAGTCAATATTATTCATGTCTTCCGGGCTGATGGGCCGTGGTCCAATTGGCTTTGGTCGCCAGTAAGCCGCTGTCCCGGACACTTCGCCCGAGATCTCGCCACTGAGGATGCCCACCGCAGTCGTGGGCGTATGCGTTTGGCAGTTCAAAGCCAATTGGACCACGGCCCATCAGCCCAGAAGACATGAATAATATGGCTTCAATTTGCTGCAAAGATGGAGGCGCTTCATCCACTCCGTGAAGGGTATTCTAACTCGTTGGGTTGTGCAGCCCTGCTGAGGGCGGCGTGCGCGGGGTGGTCTGTCGCCCGCCGCGGACAGACATGATGACAGTCAAATTGCCCCTCCTTTCAGTCGCGGCCGCCTCGCGGGCGACGGCCTTCCAGACGCCGACGGACGGCTCAGATTCGGATCGCTGATTAGCCGGGCGCCCGGCGCCGCCCCGTCCTCCCCGCCGCCCCCGGCCGCCATCGCCGCCCGCTAGTGTTTTGTTTCGACAAACGGCTATAGTCCCATTTAAATACAGAGTCTCGTCGAGATCACGAGCTGGAGGGAGAGGGAACACTATCATCTCATCTTGAACTTCAATACCAAAAATTTACGTCGGAACAAAGCTCCCGATTGAATAACAGAGTTTCCCCTCTCCTCCTCTGCTCATGACCTTCAAGAGACAATTTATATCGCGCAATGAAGCATATTGATGTATGAGTAAGTCTGAAATGAACTTGTATTAAGGCGAAATACTTTAGTAATAGTTACGAAAACAAAGCGGGTCAAATTGAGTCGTATGTGTATTAGGTAAAGGTAAACAAGGAGACAGTTGTGACGTAGCAGGTTATTGTTGCCATTTGCCTCTGCCTGGCAACGGGATGTAATGTTAGAAGACTGAATAAGCTGGCAGAACGTTTTTAAGATCGTGGAGATTATGTCAAGGGCTTCCCGGTACCACTGGATTGGGGGTTTTGTGGTGTAGTATGTATAGTTTATACGTAAGATATGAAGAGTAATAACTTCCCAATGTTTGGAGAAGTTGATAGGACTTGATGTAAATTGTCAACCTGTAAGACGGAAGTCTTGTTAAATTGTTATTTTTGTTAGTTGAGAAAGACTTTCATTTCTCGTCAGAAGTAGCGGTCGATGGGAAGTCAAGTGACGTGTCCGCAGCTCTCTAATGATTGAAACGTTGCAAGTAAATGATGAATGAATGTGTTATGAGGGAATTAGCACTACAAGTATAACTATTTCTGCAAGGGAATAGTAGTTTTGATTTTCAGAAATATCTTGGGAGTTTGGAACGAAGACTGTAGAAATATAATAGCGAAGACTGTAGAAATATAGTAGGTTTATGGTTTGCAATGAGAGAATGAGAAGTTTCTACAGAGAGAAAGAGGAAGATGGGATATGTGTAATATTGGTAAAGGTGATGAGACATGAGGTCATTGGATCGAGGTGTGCGAGAAACGTTGGAGAACGGATAATAACTGGAGGGGGTATAGAGATATAGTTACAGTGGCATGAGACGTAACGAGGGAGCAATAGTGTGGATGGAGAAACTAAGAGAGGAATCGGCAAGATAATATAGGAATATGAGACGACACGGAGAAGAAAGAAGGTACAATAATGAATGAGACAATAGGGAAAGGTTGTGATGTACTGTATAAGAGAAGGGATTATGAATGAGGACTTTGGAAAATGAGAAAGGACAACTGAGGAAATACAGGGAAAGAAACTTGTAAGGGGGGGGTCGATTTTCCAAAGCAATGTACTAGTTTGTTATTTTGTAAGTGAATGTCTTTAAAGAAGGTGAATAATTGAATGATGTATTATAGTATTTCTTATTATGAAGCCAGTTCCTAATATGTGAAATGGACGAATGATTTTGATGGATTGGTTGATTAATTCGAGTTTCTGGGTGTGACAATGGCTACGGCCATTACTCCCGTAAGTGTTGTGTATTTTATAGCGGGAAGTGATCTTCCCTGCTGAATGGTAAGATTCGTCGCCGACCTACACGTCGATTTGTGGGGTTTCCTCCAACCAGGTATCTCCCAACAGCGAGACAGTGTACCAGCTGTGACAAGCTCTAAGCTCCCGACTGGTCTCCCGGCATGTGTGTTAGTGTAGAACATGTATGTGTGTAAGTGCGTAAGTAAGGTGTGAGGATAGGACGAGGAGGAGGAAGGAAAAAGAGCTCACCGTGCATGACTCGTTTGTTGACGTAGGCATTCACTTGGCATTTATCGTAAAGCTACCGATGAATTAGAGTAGCCTACTGCTAGACATCTCCAGACAGCGGTTGAATTTAATCTTGCTACCTAGCTATCGTCAAAAGTCCTCGTAACTCGATCTCTAAGGGCTCTCGGTTAGAGCTGCAGTGGCGTCAGTCATTGGTCTATGTCAACCCATCTGGTCCTAGTCAGTTGATATCTTTACAATGAATATTGCAATTCAGAATTTTATCTGCCACCTGTAATACATTCAGTAGATAACGAACGTGTACAATATTAATTAGATTTAGAAAGCAACTCGACTGAAGAACAGCGTTGGTATAAGAAGTTTCTTCCGTAACTCCGTAACTACATACGTAACTTGAAACCTCTTTGACTTGAAATTGGAAAAATTAAATATTTCTCGTAACTTTTAATAATAAAGATGTTTATTAATATTTAAAATGTAGTTAATGAATCTTGGATTATTAAGCACCGTTTGATACAATGTTTATTGTGTTTTTTATTTCATTCTCACAAAACATTTCGGTGAGGTTGAAAATCATTCTTCATTTCTCCTACTTTTTATTGAAAATGTGTACTGAATTTTGAACTTATTATTTGGTTTTGTAATGGATTTTCAAAATAATAATTGTTAACTATCGTGCGATTTTAACAAATTCATTAAAAAACGAGGATTCAAACCAAAAGTAGCCATAGGGTGAATAGATGATGAGACAAATGAATGAAACACAGAATGGAACTAATTAATATCTATAATATATCGGCATGTTTAGTTTCTAATCTACGTTATGATTTGGGAAAGAAGGACGTTATTTGCAAGCGGGAAACGGGAGTTTTAGGTATCATGAACTTCCGTCCCGCACAGAGTGAATGTTCCCGTAGGCGCCAGCAATAGTGAGTTTTTCCAATAATTTCAGCTGCGCTGCTGCTTTCCACTTACCCAATGTCGCTGTCCGTTCGCCTCACTCTTGAAGTAAAGTTCACATAAAGTTCCAACATAAAGAAAATATATTGTTCGTACGCTTTGGTTCACTGATCAATCGGCAAACATGATAATCTGCCTACGCTTTCGCAGGATATCTTGTTCTGTATTCTTGAACCACAGATTAATTATATCAAATACCTTCCCCAAGGTTTCGCCAATTTTCTAATCTATTGAAGACGCTTCTAGTTGGGTATTTAAACATGAATATCACTTCAGATATCTGGACCGCCTTTCAAGCGTTCATGTCTTACGAACTCTAGCTAGCTTCTCCCAAAACAAACTTGACCTCCATAGCATCCCATTACGTTACTCAATTGTTTAGTTCTCTTACGAATAGATATACTCGTACCAAGTTCTATATTTTCATTTCGTAACCTGGGAGATCAATTAGGCATGACAACGGGTGGTATTCTTACTTTAGCTGCCTCCCACCTGTCCCTCGTCCTTTCTTTCTGCCTCCCCCTCCTGCCCCCGGCAATGGTCCATGATTCCGTGCTCTTCGCTCTCTGCCTGCAGGGGCATACTCGCCTGCGAGGTCGAACGTCTCTGGAATTTAATTTCTGAATTCTTTTGCGGAGAGTGAAGGGTTTAATTATAACTGCTGCTGACAGTAATTTCGGGAATCTGCTTGTCAAAACTTTTATTATGACGTAAGTATTAGAATTTGCTTTTTATTCTATTTTTTTGTTTGAGATTGTCAGGCAGTCGAAAACTGACGTTGGGAATCTGCGATATGATTGTAATTGCGGTATATTTAAGGATAATGCCTACAATTAAAAAACTGTAAGTTCATTGCAGGCTTCTTTAATTTCAAACATGATGAAAGTAGGTTGAATTATCTACCTATGAACTATGAACCTTTGATATTTTATCTGTTCCGTTTCCTAACACGGGTGGATCAATTTGCGTAATTATATTAGAACTATGGACATTGTTTGTTCGCAGATATATTTAAAAAGAAAAATATGGTGAGCCTTTTCTCTTGACCATGTCTAAAAACAACTACAAAACTAATAGTCCAATTTTTAGTTATTAATTGGTTATCTATAATTTATAATGCAAGAGTCAGAATCTTGGAAATAATTCTCATCCTATTGTAGAGTTGGAGAAAGTATAACATTTTTCGTTTCTTGGCAAAATGAAAAACACTTATAAAAATTGATAAAAAAATTTACTGAAAAAATTTTAACCATACGATCAGCGGAAAACAAATTTATGAAAAAACAATAAATAAAACTTCACTTATCTGTGTATTTTGTAGAGAAATTTGAAAACACGAGTACTATCCTTAGGAGAGGTTAGTATGGATACGTAAAAGAAGTAATCTTCCACATTAAAAAATATAATATGATTTTTTTTATTGTGGAAGATTACTTCATTTTTCTCATCCACGTGGAATTTCGTAATTCTGCGCTAACCACCGACTTCAGTAGAGGGATATATATTTTACTTTGAGAAACTCATACCAACTATGAGCAACAGATCATATTAATATATTCTGTTAATGTGACATTTGCGTGCTGTTTCAGACTTTAAAAGCGCATGGACATTCAGACCAGTGCTCCATAGGATATTGGTAGAAACATTTCAAGAATTCCTCCCCTGCTTTGCACTAAAATTGTATTCAAGTTCATTTCTATGTATACCACCCCTTGCTTGTCATTACCTCTGAAGAGTACTTCTGTGATGGACAATCTGAAACCAGATGCGAACTTAAACGACGTAATTGAGAACATCGTTTTAAAAGCCTTCAAAAAAAAGAGAATTTTCCGTCTCTAACGAACTCTTGTGCCTGTTCCGTTCCGTAAGACCAATGAAACAGCTCCGTGACATCACTCCGAAACTGTCCATTGTGTACGTGAGGTATCTCTTAAATTTCGCGAATAGTACCTTCCACTCGCTTAATAACGTCCCTGGCCTCCCTTACCACTCTGATGAGAGGGGATTTTCTTTCCTCTCGCCAACTATTCGTCCAAAATGGCCACCTTCCCCCAACGGACGTATACTCTCCGGCGAAAGACACTCGTCGCAGAAAAAAGTTGTTCATCAACCACATCGATTCAGGGTATCTGTGCGAACTAGTTGAACTCAGAATAAGAGCAATGTGAAATGAACGAACGATAGACATGAGATGACCAATTTTTGAAGTTAGACACCAGTCAAAAGAGAAAAGCGCAAGGATCAAGGGGAACCTGAGAGGATGAGTAGTAGGAAAGCTCAACGGATGGAAATATAGTTGTAGAGAATATTAAGGAAAGGAGAAAACGAAGTTCTCAAAGCTAGAAATGGTGGGAGCTGTAAAAGAATGCTGGAAAAAAGTGGAAATGTTAGGTTATTTATTAATATATCATATTTAGTTTAAATACGAAAAAATATTGTTATTATTATTATTATTATTATTATTATTATTATTATTATTATTATTATTATTATTATTACAATTTTTTCGGTTTCAGTTCAAATGCTCTAATTCGTAATGTGAAGTACTCTGACTGATCTAGGTACTCTGACTCTGGGTTCGTCGATTGTGGAAGACTGAAATTTACTTTAATACTTTTAAAGATCTCTTATGGTTTGTATGACCTCTGTATCTGGGATACATGTAATATCAAAATATTTTTTCTAATTCTCATAATGTTTTACAACTGTTGATACTTAGAATGTAGTTCACCTCGGTACTGGGGCGTAAGATTCGGTTCTAAGCGAATGAACTGTTAACTAAAGTAACTGTTTAAATGTTTGGTCCCGTATCACGTATGAAACTTAGGAAAAGTCCTGAAGTAAAGAACTCACGTGTCCTCATTTGTTGCATGTTCTGACTATTCACGGAATATTCTTTGATTCGGCATGCAGTTTACTCATAAAACAATACTGACGTGCAATATATCCATATTAAAAATGTAGAAGTTTCTGAGATTAATTCATATTTTTCATTCATTTTTACTTGAAGATTCATTACGGAGTTATCAAAGCCCTTATATAGCTTGTTAGTATGTTTTAAATAGACCAATTTTTGTTTTGCTTACTTGCAGAAGTACCCATTTAGGAAGACAAAGGTTTATACAGAAAACAAACAAACATTATGTTCGAAATTCTTGAAATAGTTTTCTCCAAATATAACTCCATTAACAACTCAATTTTATGATAAGTATGTCACACTCATCTGTCCGCTTGGTCCACTACCAATTGATAGTCTCTTTCAGTTCTGTGGTTCTAGAATTCTAGCAGAGGATGACTAACTTGTGGTTAGGCGGAAGAGCTGGCCAAATGCCTGAGACTCGCCACTAATAAAGACAATTTTTTTATTATTATTATTATTATTATTATTATTATTATTATTTAACTTAATTGAGTTTTCTTGACAATTAGGCTTTTAAGTGTCAAAGTCATACCTACCCCTAACTGTATACACCACTAACCGAAAGGCGAGTTCATTCTCTAGTGAAAAGTTCGATCGATTAATTGCATATTTTAAATCTTCAACAAATAAAAACTCGTAACTGCAGAGATGGATATAGTCCAGGTGTATACCACGACCTTCGTCTTTCGCGAGAAAAGAGCCACATCTCTCTTATATTTTTATTCGAGCGACTAAACCCACCCCGAGGCGTAACTTTCTTCGGGCGGCGAGTGTACCGCGTGTAGCACATGGTAGCAGTTGCCGCAAGCGCGCAGTAAAGAATGTGAGCGCTCTTAGATAAACCCGCATGCGGCAATTTCTTTCTTAAACAGCGGCATCACCCCCAGTGTTAGCAAGCAATCCCCGGGCCCCTTCTTAATATGACATGCTACTTAGAAGGATAATAAAAATTTAAATAAAAAAGCGTTACGGAGACTCTATTACGAAGGTGCCCCATCGCGTATCGTCTTAATGTGCGTCGGCGGAGGGGAAAAAAAAGACGATGAGAGCGCGTAGCGTCGCCGTTCTTGCCGCTTCGCCCCTACCCTCCTTGCCAAGATGGTCTGTCGTTTCCGGCAGCCCTGCCGTCTCCGTATCCACCGCCCGTGCCTCGGGGGAAGCTTCGGCCACTCTTTTTCTCTCCGATGCACGTGCGATAGGATGTAAAGGTAAGTGTGGGGATGTTAAGCAGCCTGGGATCATTCTTATAGGAGCATTTTTGATTACTCAAAATGTTGTAAATGTGTTATTCACGACTTTTAAAAGTTGCCTCTAGGCCTCGAATAAGATACTACAGTTTTATGTAGTACTAAAAATGAATCTGCCTTCAGCACGAATCCATATTTTAAATATACACTCTTTCTTATCATTCAGTTGGAACAGTATTTGTAACTCCAATGCAATTCTCTATCGACGTAATCCAATGAGTAAAATGCGACGGAAGTATTTTGACACATGAAATGAAGTTAATTTTGTCTATCTTTCTGGTGCTAAGATGCTGTAAGTACTCACAAAGAGCAACTTAAAGATTTACTAATTCTATAGAAACTTTCTCTTTAAATACCACCAGGAGCTCATTGCAATATAATCGTTATTTCAGATGAGTAAATCGAAAAAAAATTGATTATTCATTAATATTTGTAGTATATTAAAATAGGGAATGTGGAAATGACAAAAATGTGTACGAATTTAAACAATTTTCGTTTTTCTAAATTTTGATGAGTCAAGAACGAAAATCTATACTTCTTAACGATAAAAATATGTAAGTCACCAAATTATATTAAATTTCATCTGACCAATATATTACATTCCCTGCTTTACTATTTTTTAACATTGCTATAATAATTTCTTCCGCAATTTACACAAACTTAATAATAAAGCACCTGCATTATTTAACGTAACGAACCCCCTACACCTCACAGACACCTGCTATTACACATTTCGCATATGGCTATTATCACATATCCACGTGTGGCTCTTTCAACGTCTCTTTCTCCATCGTTCCCAGTTTCATTGTCAGTCCCCATTCTCCGCATCTCTTTCACCTCTCTCACTGCTTCTCTTTCTCGTCTCTATCTCTTTTTCTCTGTCAGCCTCGTTCTTTCTCTCACTCACAAAATAGTGCCATACCATCAGACTACACCTCCGCCTCGTCTAACCTCTGCGGACCGGCCTCCGTCCTCTCCATTCTCGCCGCCCCCGGGGACCGGGCTGGGGGCGGCGCCGGCAGCATCCTGCCCCACACCCTCGCCCCCTCCCCTGCCGCCCCCGCCACGCCTTGGGACCTCCCCTCGCTTCCGGCGATCGCCTCCATTACGGGGCGCGCGCCACCTTGCGGAAACAAATTAAACCGCACCGAAACAAAAGAAGCCTAGGAGCGGGAGCGCCGACATCGCGCATGCGCAGAGATGATTTCACTCCTCTGCGACCACGACACGAATGAACGCGCCGTAAAACAAATTTCCCTTCCGGTACCTTACCGAGTGCTCAGATTGTAGACAATGTTACATTTTACTCTTCATTACCCCTTGGCATTGCGTCCTTATTACAAAGAAGGTCCTTATTACTAAAAATATCTCCAAGTACAGTATAACATAGGGCATAAAACATAGTTTGTAATATGATCCAATTTACGAGCACGGAAAGTTAAAACCAAACAAAACAAATTTCTCTTCTAGTAGGTTTACCAAGCGGTCAGTTTGGGGCAATGATAATTTCTCCCAATTACGCCTTGTCATTTCGGCTAAATTATAAGCCAAATCTAGTAAAAATATCTCCGTCCAGTTTCAAAAACCGAATATATAACATTGTTGGTAATCTGATTCAATTAAATTCCCACAAAAAAGTTAAAACAAGTCATGTTCACCTAATGAACTCTACTTTTCAGAAATGATTTCATTTTAAATTTACAGAGAAGTACATGTGGAATACTGGCGTTTACATCATTAATAAGGAACACCAAAGTAAACAATGAATGTATTTTCATCTAAACATTCTCTCCCTTTTCCGATAGGGTTGTTACGCCTAATACAAATTAACTAGCTGTCACTTGTAATAGGGAAAGGATTAGATGAAGGATTAGATAGGGAGAGGATTCTTTAAAACTAATCTTACAAGTGTTGCCGTATATGAAATGTCACAAAATAATTAATTGCAATCGATCTGAAGAGAACAGAGATCCGGATATTTAAAAAATAGTTTCTATTACATTTTGAGTTCTCATTTGATGCAGGAAATCAATAATTCTACGACCGATAACACGAATTCTGGAACGATATTCAACTTCTTTGTTCGTCCTTAACCCTAACGCTCGATAAGTCGAAAAATTCGCAGTTTGATATATTCCCATTTCGGTAAGGCAAAGTAGAGAATACATTGCATACTATTGGAACATATTTTTCACTGTACATATATTTCACAAGTAAATATCTACGCACATGTGGAGAGGACACAGAAGAATAGATTGAACCATTAGGAAGTTTTCCCATGCTGATGATTCTGCACCCCATACTTCATCAAATGTCTGATATCGCAAACGGTTATCCCAACAACCGTTTTGTCATTAAGCCTTTCCTCGGTCTGTAGATGTGATATTTGAATTGATATCTAACAAGAAGTGTCGATGTGGTGATAAATGAAACTTGAAGAATCACTTCTTTCGGTACTCGTTGGTATCGGTTATGATCTTTAATAAGAAAACAATATACCCTGTGTATTCAAACTTTTCTCAAGAAATTAGCAATAAAGGATATATTACAAAAATTCATTTTCTATTTTGGTGACCCTTTCACTCATTTAAATAAATTACAAACTACTATTTTTGTTCAGTAAATCTAATTGAGTAGGTATAATGTCTGAATGAAAGGAAAGAATGTTCTGTGAATGTTAGAACAATCGAAACAATTATTTGTCATTCATTATGACAGTGTTCTCGTTTCTTCTATTCGATAGTGGTATTCGAGTATCCGATACGAAAATTCCATCGGTAGCATCCGTATCGATACTGGAAATATCGAAAACAAAACAGTTATTACTGCAACAATCAAAAGTTTCGCAATTTTACTGCCTACCTCCACCCCGTTGCCTGAAGCCCGGTTAGAGACAACGGAGGGGCGGCGGGAGGTGAGAGGAGGGAGCGTGGCGGCCGAGGAGTAAGACGAATGGCAACCCGTGGCCCGGCAGGGCGCTCGCGAAATCGAATTAATGCTGAGCGATGGGCGGCGGCTGTGAGGCGGGCGGCAGCCGGCGGTTCGTCGGCTGATCGGAGACGCCTCGCGGGGGCGGTTATGGATGGCGCCGGCCCGCCTCCTGCCACCCCTGTAGTTTCCTGCCGCCCCCCAGTCGCCGCCCCGCGCCGCCCCCGCGCCGACCCCGCCGCCCCGCGCCGCCCCCGCGCCACCCCCGCGCCGCCCCCGCGCCGCCCCTGCGCCGCCCCTGCGCCGTTCCCACACAGCCTCCTTACTCCCCCGTACCGGGCCTGGCCTCGTAACGTATTCCCACGCCGCCCCTCATGCTGCCTCTTACCGCTTCTGCCCCATGCAGTTCTGGAGCTACCATCCCTACTTGTTAAATGCCACCCCCGCGCCGCCATCCCTGTCTGTTCCCATGCCGGCTCCGCACCGCCCCTACGTTTCTACTTTACTGCTTCGTACCGACTCTGAGTTATCGCCAAGCGGCCTCATGCTGCCACCATATTGGTTCCGCGTTGACGCAGCAACGCCGCCACTATACAGCCACCAGCCCTTTCAGTAATTGGCCACGCCTCCCTCATAAGGCTTCTGGATCGCCTCAACCGTGCTCCCTTTGCCGTCTTTGGCTATTCCCATATCGCGGAGTCCCATTCACCGCCATCTTAACACTGAAGTGCGCGCGTTGGCGCACAGCTTACGCCATCGGTAGATATTGTTGCGTCATTTCCGATAGATGAATCGATATTCGTTATCTTCTCATTGAACCTTTCAGTGTAGTCTTGATTTCCTGCGTGTGAAGTTTCGTTGTCCTTACTCAATTCTGGGTTGAATTATTCGTGGGTCAGTCATCGACGGACCGTCTCTCGCGTACTGTGCATCGCGCGTCTCAAATTATTCTTCTGTTATGAACTTCCATCTCTACACATTGATGGAAAAAATCCTTTTATACTCACGCAAACTAGTAAATTCAAATTGTATTCTTTTGAGAAATTTGTTTCAGAGGTGATTTTGAGAGAGAAACTTGTCGCATTACAAAACTTTTGCTCTAATACGAAGAGGAGGAAAAAGTGGGTTGTAATGAATTGACGGTGCCTTTAATAATTGACTGTGATGATATGTGCTATAAATTGAAACACAAATATCACAATATAGTTGCAGAAAAAAAGAGAAATCTGCTGGCGCACTCCGTGCGCCGCGCGCTCATGTATGTTCCGAAATTTGACGCACTGCGCTTAAGGGTTAATGCCTCCTGGCTCTCTCTAGGCTATCTCTATCTATGTCTCGCCCCGAACACTGCGCTGTCTCCACTGCCCGCCAGCATTAGCTGCTTATCCCTCAATATCACACACTGACTATTCGTATACGGATCTTGTCGAGGACAAAGTGGGTTCGCGGTAGATTTTCTCGGGGTTCCTCCCGTTTCCCAGTCTGTCGTTCCACTATGGTTCTGGCATCGTATTAACTAGTCTGTCAAAGTCGTTCGTCTACGGGAACTATAAGGCTTAGGAACTCGGATAATAATGTAGTTAAGAACGTCATTTGGCCGATATCGAGCAAATAACGGACGCATTTGAAGTCCATAAATAAAGGCAGCAGTCGAGTTTTATAACCAGGTCTCTTTTCGACATCGACCGTTCGATATCGTTCAATAATTTGCGTAATAATACCACATTATATAAACATTCATAGAATAAATATCTTTTCTTAGAATAACTATACATGACAGAAAATCGTTTTGGTCTCTTATTAATTAGGATGCACTACGCAGTTAACTACTATGTAATTTTTAAACCACATACTTGATAAAATGTTGATTACGGTAAAGTGTTGTACATGGCTACGGCAATAATAATAATAATAATAATAATAATAATAATAATAATAATTTAGCTCTTACAATGTCGTAGATTGGGCGTCTATTTAATTTATACATTTATTTTGCAAATCATAAAGAACATAATTTCATAACTGAATCATAAATTCAGTTGTATGAGATATGATGTGAAATATATAATTTAAAAATAAAAATAAGAATGTGAAGTATTGAATAAAAGATATTTGAACGACGTTCCTCAGTAAATAAAATATAAAGTTAGGAAAAATAATATAATTTGTACTTAAGTTCTTGACCTTCTTCATAGGGATAAATATGAAATGGATGTTCTAGATTACACTGGATTGATTGTCTTTTAGAAGAGGTTGTTACATTGGTGTACTATTTTGGATATCGATAAGTGCTGAATGCTACTTAGAGAAACTTATAAGAAACACTTAAGTGTTGCAATACCACTAGTTTTTAAACACAATCAAGAAAAAACCGACAGAAAGTGTATTACGCCACAAATTATACAATCACTAATAATATATGAACACTGATAATATTTAAACGTATCGTAGAACAACGATAATATTTGAACACCACCGGCAAAACACTGGCTAGGAAAAATATATCCGCCAGGAAGGTCTATTTCCTAAGCAAATTTGTAGTTCAGTTTTTACAATCTTTATGTAAGCACCCATATTCCGGGAAACGATAGCTGATGGTAATGAACTTCCTGCGGTACCAGACAACACACTCCGTCGGCACTTGTTTTACGGAAAGGCCGTAAAAGCAGCGCCTTGGTGCTGTCGTTTGGGTATCGCTAAGGTGCCTCATGTCGTAAAAGAAACGACGTTCGTGTCTGCGTGTCACGCTTCAGCCTATGGGCGCAAGACGAAATACGACGTTCACGGAAGCCAATTAGCAGAATGTTGACTTAAAGTAGACTCTGCACATCTCACATGAGCATTTCCTGTAGATTTTTTTTCGGTTTTTGCAGGCACCAAGAGGAGAGATGGCATCAACGGAAAAGAAAATTCATAGAACTCTGGACGGTGACCCTCCTTAAATCCTATAAAATTAGGATATTTTGATGTTTTTTTTGTTTTTTGAATGTTTGGAAATTGATTTCTCGACTTTAGGCGCTATAAAAATCAGAAAAAGTATGTTTTTATTTTTTATGACGTTCCGTCAAGAATCCTATTCCTAAGTAATCTATTAATCGTCGGTCTGTGGTCAGCAAACTCACAAGACCTTCCGCGACAACACACATACATGAAAGACAAAGGACAAACAACCGTACCCACGGTGGGGCTCGAACTCGCGAACGTTCAGACCGAGACTAGCTCTAGCCACCTCAAGCCATCCAGGTCACATTTTTTATAGTATATTATGTTCAAATAATTGAAAATTAGATGTTTCCTGCAGATATTAGAAGAGCACACTTTCTGATTGCGGAGGAAAATATGCATTTTCTTTCAATGCCGTTCTCCAGTTATAACATTTTAAATGGATTTCACAAAAACACTTAATTTGCAATTTTCTTAACATATTCATTCTGATTAATCATCGGTTGTAGAGCTATACAATACAATATGTATTTGTCCGTTGGGAAGAAGGTAACATACAAGTGAAGGAAATTCATTTACTAGTTAATAAGCACCGCAGTTTCAGCTTCCACACATCTGTCGTTAGGTGCCAAACCACCCAATATCGCTGACAAAGGACCTCGTAGAAATGCTCCCCACTGCGAGGAACTACCGCGAAGCGAAAGGCCAGTTCGCCCCTGATTCGCAGGCGTACCCCAAGATTCTCGTCCCGGGCCAATGAAGGTCGTAGACCTCCACGGCCCCCGCCTCCCCCGCGCTCCTCCCACGCCACTCTCAGCCCCACCCCGCCATCTCCACGCTCGCCGGCAATAATTGCCCTCCCCATTGTTGCCCCAAATGCACCACAGTGGCGGCACCCAGCGCCCAGATTAATAAGCATCAGCCGCGTTCGCTATTGTCCAACACACACTCTCGCCGCAACTGTAATTTAATTTGTCTGAGGCCGGCTGCCCTCCGCACCATTGAATTATGGGTAATGTTAACTGACCTTGTGAACTCGGAGGTATTTCTTCATGATCCCGGCTGGGCGCTCGCTCCGGAAAAGATTTCGTTTTTCTTTGTTTTGGGGGAGATTTATTAGCCTTAAATAGTTGTTTCTGGAGGTGGAATCGCGGCTAAGATGGCGACGGGTCGAGTTGCCGGCTCGAGCAACAAGTGGTCTCATAGACCAGTTATAATGAAGACGGATGGAGTGATACATCATGAGGAGTCGGGCCATGCGTGGGGCCCGCACGGCGTTTCAGCAGGTCAGGAGGGAAAATTGAATATCTGGCCGCTTCTGGGAGGGCGTGAAGGATAGGGCGCTGGAGGCGGGAGACCCGTGTGGAGAATCGGATGCGGTGAAACAGAGGCCTGAGAAGGTACCTAGCACCTTTTTTCGACGTCTCGCGATATGTTAAGATGACACAGAAACTTCACGAAAAAATAGTATAACAATATGGTGTAGATCGGCTTCTAAAATTCCTCTCCCCGTGCGACAAATATTAACGACGTCCAATGGTCTGAAACCACTCTTTATAATTTAATTTGCCTTAATGAAGCTTATGAAAATATGAATAAAATATTGTAATAAAATGAAGTCTACATTTAATTTAAATATGTTGCAATAATTATTATTTAAGTCATCCACCGTACCTGATGTATCTCACGAAAATGTATTATTCATCATCAGCTTTTTGAAAATAGACCACCATTGAAATAAACTTGACTTCCCAGAGTAAATGGTGTCACGTTTTTACTAGAGGAAAATCTATCTAAGCCGGAATCGATCAGGACACAAAAAATGCCGGTTTAGAGAGGTTTCCGTTTTATGCAAGGTTGTCTATTTTGTGACACTTGCGATATTGACGTTTCTGCTCTGAAAGTAGTAAGTTACATAATTTTATTATAATTATCAAAATACATTAACATACAACGTTCAAGAAGTCGATAATTGTTAGTTTTCTGGTATAAAGCTTGAGTAAATATAAAAATAATATACAAATTCGCTCCCCTTCTTCCGTATCCATTGTTCACAGCTAAGAAGTAGAATACAAAACTTAAGAAATTATAACTATGAATTCCCAACGGTAATCTATCGCGGAAGAAAATATTTACCGCAATTCTCACTACAGATACTCGTAAGATGTCTAGTTCTTCAAAATCTCAATTCAGATTGCATTTTCATTGCTCAACAATATAGATACACTCTATCTCAGCTTCAGAGAGGTGTAATTGTCGCCGATTGTAGGAAGTAGAGATATTTACGAAAATATTGCGGGCAAAATTGTTATGTTTAAGTTAAGAATTTGTAAGTGCAATTATTTGTGTTATGATTATGTTGTATGTAGAGAAAGAGGCAAGGGGTGGATGAAGTATTTCTTTCTTTTAAAAGGAATCTGTGAAAGGAAAATATTAGGAATTAGTGGTCTACAGTATTTAGTGGCACCAACAGTTTATTTAAAATTTCAAGGAAAAAATCTTCCAAAAATGTCAATTTTTCCCGGTTTATTCGCAACAACCAAATTTCCAGAGAATCCTTTCTACTGATTCATTTAAGTACCTGTTTTATTTCTCAATTTCATCATTTGGTGCTTTCATTTTCCCCCATTTTTTATTTCAATATCTCCTCTCCCTTTCAATTACACATTCAACGAAATCAATCTATTTTCCTTCTATCAATTATAACAGTATTCAGCTAGCAAAATAAGAGGTTATTTAGCGTCCCTTACAGTATTACTACGAGTATAAAAATGAACTGGAAATATTATACGTAGATTGTATTATTACTATTTTTTCTAGAGTTGCAAAATTAACTTTTCCCCCTCAGGATATAAAAAATATTTTTCTTCTTCTATAAAGGTTCTTAGCGTGTTCTCTTTAACTACATCTTTCTCCAAATTTCACATAGCCCTCTTTCTTCCTGTTGGTTTCTCACCCCGCTGGCTCGTACTAATTTTCATATCTTCATTTTCATAAACGTTTTTTCCTACTGCAGCTTTTTGTCCTACCCGGTCCCCTTGAATTTTAAGCTTTGTCGCTACTTATTATTTTGTCCAGCTTGTTATTTCTGGTAATTCTCCTTAACACATTAATTCAACGATTTCGAGCGTACGTTCGGTTTTTAATAGCGTGTGCTCGAGTTGCCACAGCGTATGAGATTGAAATTGCATCGTTTGAATTTCAGAGTGAGCACGTTTTTCCTGATTCCAGTCTGTTTGAGGCCCAAGATTAGAGGCATCTAAAAATACGTGCCGCACGCGCCCCCTGGACTCACTGACAGCCTCAATCGCGCGCCGCACGATCCCTAACGGTTCCCCGGAGCTGCGGAGAGCAGCCGGCGCCGCCGAGAGAGGGGTGCCGCAGGGTGGCGAACGCAGGCAGTGGGCCAAAAAATCAAGAAAAAAGGTACAGTTTTGGACAATCGTACTATTTTCCTGATTCATGCATTTGCAGTCTGCATGTTCAAAACCACTACCATCTGGAAATGAGATGTGTCCCGTAGGTGACTTTGGCTTAACCTTTAACTTCAGCTTCGCATAAGGGGTTAATGTAAAGGTTCGCAATATATAATCATTAGTTGTGGAAGATGTATGAAACTCGATTTAAGGTAAATTGCACTGGCCATAAACTCAGATCAAGTGATACTACTCATATATTCGTGTCGTAATATTCTTCAAACTCGGGTTTTAATGCCCATCAGCCGTTGTCGTTTTATAATATACCGTTTATCATTTCGTATTTGCCTGTAAAGCCAAGGAACTGTTTTCTGCCACTCGGACGCCAGCATCTAGTCAAGAATACGCAAGGAAACAAGGCACAAGGCAGGAAAGGCCCCACTGTGAAATGGTAGAGGCGGCGGTTGAAGTTGAAGACGGCTGGTTCGCGTGCGGGGCGGCAGCGCCTGCCGGCGACGGCGCAAGAGCTGAAGACCTCACCGGCGCCGCCACGCCCTCCGCCGCCACCGCCGCCGCCGCCGCCTCCCCGTCCCTGCCCTAGCAAACGGCGCCGGCGCCACTCCGTCAGCCAAAGCCAAACCCGCCCCTCCATAGCTACCACTGTTGTCACCGTCTACCAACATCGCCTTTACCAACGCTTCCATGGTATCGCACCGGCTTAGGTGGCTCAGGGCATCAATTGATGTCAGTGAAGTGCCTCTGACCGGGAGGTCCTAGGGTTTCCACTACCGACGGTAGCAGGATTTTGGACACTTCTTCGTATCACTTACGCCTTCCCCCCCCCCCCAATATCCTTGGAACCAACATCCGCAAATACGTCTTCCCTAACGTTAACCTACAGGAAAAGGCCCTGGAAACCTCTCCAATCGTCAATTTCGATCTCATTATCGTTCATGTCAGCCGACCCTAATCTTGCCTCCTCCATCGTTTGCTTATTCATTGACGCAGCTCCACCTCCATTTACAAAAATCTCGCAATCTCATTGCAACGCCTTTGTCACCATCAGTTACCTCACTTGCGCCGCCCTGCCCGCCGCCGCTCTTGCCCCCGCCGCCCCCACCCGGCCCTCGCCTCTACCATTCGATCAGGCAAAGCCATATCCACCCCTCCATAACAATCGCTTTCTACTAACATTACCACTACCAACGCCTCCATACGTAATGTCACTGCCACCGTGTGCACTTCCATTACCAATACCGTCGCTTCCGGAGGTACCGCCCTAGTCACCGACTCTGCTGCGATTGCCACTACCACTGCTTTTCCATACACCGCCACTGTCATCTCACACTCAGAGCCACTGCGTTGGATTCCCTCTTTCATCGACATTCCCATTACGCCGACTCCACCATTACGAGTACTACCAACCCCATAATCGCTTGATTTATTTCTTTGTCGCCGCTATCGCTTCCATCGTCGCTGTCCCTACCAATACTAGAACCATCATCCCCTACAACCACCATCACCACAACCACCGTCGCCAGAACCATCACAACTACCACCTTCATCACAACTTCCTCCGGTCGCATGACTTCGCCAATGTCGCCACTTCGTCATCACAGCCACACAGCCACCGCCGCCCAACATCACAACCCTCGATTTTCGCTTTTGAATGATTGGTGATTGATTAGTGTTTCCGGGCGCGTGAACTTCTCCTTAGTCCCATACATTTTATGGTGGCGGCTTTTTATGGTTACGGTTTTAGGTGGCGATGAAGATCCCTAACTGGATGGCGAGATCTGGCACCGAACTACAAGTCGGCTTGCGGTTTTTTTCCAACCAGGTGTCTCACTTGAGCGCGGCACCACCCCAAGCCGGACATGCCCTGGTATTCTGACATGTGTAGTAGTGTAGTGCATGTAGGAGTGTAAATAAGGGTGAAGATAGTACAAAGAAGAAGAAGGAAAGATTGTGCGCGATCCGTGGCCCTTTTGTTAGGGTACTGCTCAGGTATTCATCTTGTTAATCGAAGCAAACACGGAAAACTACCGATCACCGCAGCCGGCCGCTAAAATTCTCCTCCAGACAGCGCCTGAACCCGATCTAGCTATCTAGCCACTGTCGAAAATACTGTCACCATCAGGACTCAAACTCTAGAACCTCCCGGTCAGAGGAACAGCAGTGAAATGCATTGATGCCCTGAGCCACCTCAGTCGATGGGTACTAAACGTCGTGGCCTGCTTCACTACCGCCACCACCTCCAGAATCTCAGCTTTCGCCGCCTCACCGCCACTACCACCATCACTGCGATCGCGGCCTCCGTCTCGGCCGTCGCCGCCTTGGGCGCGTGCGTCGGGGCGGCGTCGGCTGTCTCCTCCGCGTACCTGCTGCCGCGGCGGTGGCGCCCGGTGGCGGCGGCGGCGGCGGCGGCGGCGGCGGCGGCGGCGGCGGCGGAACGCCAGATGCTGCATCTGCCTGCTCCCAAGGCCGCCTGTAGCGTGGGGCGACGCGTGCCAGAAGGCGGTTTCTGTTTCTAATTCCCCCGCCGCCCCGCGCCGTTCTGTCCCTCCTATCTGATCTTGGAGGGCGCCTACCAATTACTACTTCCCTCTCGTGGACAACTTACAAATACACGCACTTTATATACTTATGAAAGTAGGCCTATAGCAGTGGACGCTTCTAATATGGGTTTAAAATTTCTCATTTTTATTATCTGAGAAGAAAAATTACCAGGGAATGTAAATAGAAAGCGCCCTATTTAAAAATACGATATTTCGAACTTCTAATCCCTGACATGCTTTCTTGTACTGTTTGTCGATGCAATTTATTTAATTATAAGGAACAATGTGTATAATTTATTTAACTTAATTATGTGAACATTTATTTATTGTACAAAGGTACAATTTATTCTAAAAGGTATTATTTATTGTACAAAGGTACAATCTTGTTAATGTTTTAATTGTGTAATTTAGTTAATTTGTCAGCAGGGAGATCGAGAGCAAGATGAGAGGGCGAAATGAAAAGTAGTGCTCTGTCGTTTCGAAGTGTGCATGCATCCTTGAGGAATGCAAGTGATATGAAGTAAATTAACACTCAAAAGGAATCGAAAAATACCTTGCTACGTTGCGAGTAGGATTCAGATAAGATACTTTGCTGTTCTGAAAAGCTTTGAGTCTATTGATTACTTAGATTTTACTATTAATATCACAATTGATCGTCAATAATCCAGACATCTAAAATCTGAATTGTTAATAATCCGGATTAAATTCAGACGAAATATAAGGGAATGAAGTAACTGCTTCGTGTACGTACGTGTTTGTTTAAAAGCGCCTGCATTAATTAATGATTTTATTAGAACTATTAACTTCAGAAAATTCTTTACAATGTAGTTACAAAAATCTATTCTTCAACCAATATAAGCCCGTAAGTGAAATGTGTCTAGGAGGAATTTCCCCGAAAATGCAAATTGCATACATTTATTACAATATACATTTTTCTCTTAAAAATGACTTGTCTCATGAATAATAAATTATATTTTCTCGGGAATTTATGAGATCAATGGGTACTCATTTCTCTAGCAAGGTAATACATATCTTACTACAGTATTTTATTCACCCGTTGCACTTCTGTAACCAATCGTACAGGATAATGAACAGTGTTATCGATATTTTGTGCACTGAAGACATCTACCGGTTATTTCTTCATTTTTAAAATATGGACAATTTGATAATCCGGAAGGGGTCCGCTCCAAATTAATGAGGATTGTCGATGTCCTATAAGAATATTTATAATGTTGTCTTGGCTGAAAAATACTAATACTTATCTGGAGTCAAGAAGTCCTTTACTGCCAAGTCCATTTAAACCAGTATGATTTAAAAACACTGTAGTAAATTTATGAAATTTGAATTCATAACAACTATTTTATAAGAAATATATGTCAAACATTTAATATAAAAAGTCTTTAAGTTGGTATATATTTTTAATTTGATGATTTAAATTAATAATTCTACTCAAACACTTACTATTTACATTGCAACGTACTGTATTAATTTCAGAATAATTGTGTAAGTTAGGAGAAAAATGAACCTTTATCCAAAAAAGGTAGTGTTTTCCAAACAAATTTAAAAGCATATAAAATATACAAGAACGATCAAGCAAGACAACTGCTTGCAAAAACCTGCGAAAACACAAACATCAATAAGGAGAACTAACAGTGCAAACAACCTCTAAAAGAATCGGCCCGGCAAATATAGACATAACCACATCCTTCTAGATGAATAGGTTTCAATGTTATGCTCATTTAACATTTTGCATGTCAAATTCAGCAGCCATTTTGTCAAATACAGACGTATAAATAAATACGTGTAAAAGCATATTCTATTACAAAATCCACCATAAATTATGTATCAAAATGTCCAGAAAACCCTAAATATTTAAATAAAGTTAAGAAAAAATAATATATTTTTTTAGATTTTTAATGTTGATGCCGCTAAACAATTGTTAAAGCAAAAGTACCTCTGCAAATCATAAGCAAAGAGAAAACGATTTATTGGAGAGTATCTCTGAGTTCAATCTCAGAAAGTAAACAAGAACTAAAGTAAATTACATTTTCTTATTCTCGAGCTTTTCGGGATTCCACCCTTTGGGTTTCCGGATCGTCGAAATCCCGAAAAGCTCGAGAATAAGTCAGCAACAACTCCTTTAGTGTGTTTAAGTAAAGTCAAATGCATACAATTCTTTATTCAACGGTCAATCAATTCGTCGAAATAATATTCGCTGGCGCAGATGTCAACCATCTCATGTAAAACCTCTCAGCAATTACCCAATTTACTATATAATCATAGAATGGTCATTCCATTGCGATAAGTAACTCTATTTTACACCAATACATAGTAGAAACTTTATAAACTATTAGAACAACGCTCTCGTATTATCTTCAGTATGAACTTTGCAATTGTAGTTAATGAACTCTTTTATTATGCTTTATCTTACTCTTATCCTCAGTACAAACTTTTCAATGCCAATTCAATGTTCTCACTACTTTTGCTCAATCTTAGTCCTTCAGCAAAAACTTTATAATATTTGTTCATTGCACTCATTATTTGCTCTCCATTGGTTCCAGAAATTACGTTCCATCCACTCTCCCTCTTTTTCCATCGTTTTTTTTTTCGCTACCTTGCGCAGAAGCATCATGTCCCTTGAGGCGCAGGCGTGCCAACTGTCTTATATCTGAACATCGCAGGTTCATAACTCGAACAGGCCCCGGCGGCTGCCATACCCTTTCAACCTGCGTCACTGATTTCGTTCTTCGCTGACTGCAGCACCGTTGGAGGGGACAGTGATCATACTACGTCCGTCCCACCGTCTGCTACGCCTCCAAATAGCCGTGAGCACTAATTCAGTGTCATGGCGAACCAAAGAAAGACTGTAGAGTGTTCACTGTACTCTGATTTTTTTAAAATTTATTTATTGAAGGTAAATTCATTATTTCAACTTTACATATGTATTTTTTTATTACTTAGTAACTTATTCTAAACTTGCATACTATACATTGGGAAGGTTTCCCACTAAGGGTCCTCTAATCAGGTTCTAAATTTGTAAGTTTGATTTGAGAGACATGGAATAGATATTTATTTTGAATTATGGTTACTACGGACTGGATTTTTTGCGAGTCTGAATTCGGCGAGGGTTGGGATTTGATGTATGTAATGATAGAAGTTTGTAGTAAGGTATGTTATGTGATGAACTAATGATACAATGTTGAATTCCTTATGACGCTAATTGTTGCAAATGAGCCATGAGGCGTTAGTTATAGATCTCAGAAATTGGTTTTGAATTACTTGGAGTAAGCGAAAATGTGTGCTGGCGGCGTTCATCCATACGGGACAACCGTAAGTGATTATAGGTCTTATTATGGTTTTGTATATTACTAGCTGAAGTACCCGGCGTTGCCCGGGCATTATTACAGAATATTATTAGACAGGAAGACTAATTCCATCTTTTCATGCCCTGCGGCTGGGCCTACATCTATATCTTTCATTGTATCTCTTCTCCGCTCTACTCCTTCCTGCCATGATCTGTCCGTCTCCGTCCCGATAGCAATGTGTTGCTAGTACACAATAAATTGACAATGTACTGAACCACTTAACAAAACAATATTAACTTCATCAGAAGTGCTAGAGACTACTGATATTGAAATTTGAATAATAAAATAGAAACCAAGGACTCCAAGAATATTTTATTTGCATCGACAAATATTTTTGTATAAATTAATATTTGCATATTTTTGTACAAAAAATGGATGATTGCATTAATTGTGAGAAATTGATATACAAAACAACTCATTTATTAGTATCCACATGTAAAGAACCATTGTTGCATTACATATCACTGCACTACTTAGTCTCTAGCTCATATTAAAACAAAGTTCAACAGGGTCAAAATTAACTGCAAAGAAGACAACTGGCATATGAAGAAAATGTAATTACAACAAATGTACAGAATCACTGTAGAATGTTTTATGTAAAACGACACATTTTGTAAATTAAACCAAAGCTTCAGGGTACACCACATTGGCAGTTTCATTATTTTTTGGAAGAAGCAAGAATTGGTTATCTTTTGACCCAGCACGGGAGAGTGCTACATACAGCTGACCGTGAGAGAAGACGCTTTCTCTAAGATCGACATCAACTAACTTGAAGGATTGTCCTTGTGCTTTATTTATTGTAATAGCGAAGCGTGGTTTAACGGGAAACTGCAGCCTTTTAAATTGAAAAGGTAAATCAGACGGAATCATTGGAATTCTGGGTATTAGAGCATTTTCACCAGATGCTGGACCAGTAAGAATTCTGGTGTGTAAAATATTGTTGGCAAACTTAATTATCTGAAGTCGTGTTCCATTACAAAGTTTTGGGGCATTGAGGTTACGAAGTAATATAATAGGTGTACCAATTATCAAATTTAATATATGTGGTGGAAGACCTGCTGGGTTGAGCGAGTTTAAAAATTCTGGTGGATAATGAACACTCTCGTCATCATTCAGAACAGTGTCAAATGATCGATATTCTTTTGTTTCTGCTTGAAAGCGCTGTAGGATTTGATGATTAATTTCATCTACCACATTATTTTTTGGAGACAGTATAACTCTTTCACAAAACCATGAGTGTGTCTTATTTAGGATTGTTTGCACATCCTCTTATATCTTCACGTGACCATACCGATGATCTACTAATATATTTTGACTATTGATATTGGTAACTGAACCGCTTCCAACTGCGAGAAGCAATGCTGCAAATTGCGCAGAATCTGAGTCATCAGTTAACAAAGTCCTCATGTTTGTACTGAGTGTCATTATTTTAACATTCTGCCAAATTGGGGATGTCTTTAAGCTTGCTTTGATTGTATCAGCTCTAGTGCCTTTAGCAATTACAGGCAAGGTTTGCCGGAAGTCACCAGAAAATACAACAGTAACTCCTCCCATTAATTTGGAAGATGATCGTACATCCCGTAACATTCTGTCAACAGCTTCTGTTCTCATGGTGCACTCATCCCAGATAATTAATACTGAATCACGAAAAATCTTTGCAATAGAACTATTCTTACTAACATTACACGCTGCTTGTTCTATAAAAGTTGTGTTCAAAGATAATTTAAAGGTAGAATGTGCTGTTCTCCCACCTTTTAATAATGTTGCTGCGATTCCAGAAGACGCGACTGCAATGACAGTTTTTCTCTCTGATCTACATTTATCAATAAGTAAATTGATTACAAACGTTTTACCGGTGCCTCCAGGGGCATCAATGAAGAACAGGTTACCGTTGTCATTTTGAACACTGTCAATAACTGCGCTGAAGATTGTTCTTTGATCAGGAACTAATTTTGGCAAATTTTCTTTTAGGTATCGATGCACATCACACATACTATATGTATCTCTTGTATAGTCAGAACTTCGTCTACTTGGCTCAAGAATACCAAAATCACGAAGTCGCTTATCACTGAAAGATGCAATAATGTCTTCTAGAATAATTAATCCTTCATTGAATACATCCACTGAGAATGGTAAATCTTGGTTGTCTTCATGCAAACGCTTTTGAAAAAGAATATCCTCACACATGACTTCCTTGAATTCACACCACAAACTGCTTGGATCAGATGGCTGACAGAATACCAATAGTATCGCAAATAGTTCACGAATATGTGATGGTGACTGTGTAAGTGCAGCATCACTCAGCGTGTGTTTCCAATGCTCATCATTTTCTATGAGGCCCAGTTTCTTACACGCTGTCTGATAAGAAGGCTGTACAATACTGTTCACTGTTTTTAGCATAGCAAAAGAAGTTGGACCACGAATGTGATGTAGAAGCAGACGAAGGTAATAGCATTCTGTGAAGTTTGGATGCAAAGTGTAAACTCTTCCAAGAGCAGCATCTTTCCTTACACCCAAATGCCCTGCAACCAGTTGTCCACGTTTCCTTCTCTGCCAATTTTTATTTCTCCAGACATAAAATGCAGGCACTTCACAATAAAGCAAAGTTTTTGCAAAATCATCATCTTGGCACAGTTTGAAAAAGCCAGTTAATGTTGTCTGAGGAGGATTTTCTAAAACTTGCAGAATATTATGCTGGTTGAAATACACCCTTTGACCATTTTCTAAGTGCACCGCCAGATGAATTACAGCTGGGTATTTTTCATGAATTGGCAGCTCAAATATTCGCCAGAAGGCTTCCGATGTGCTCAAGTAGCGACCATTAATGTACTTTTCAATTTCATTGCAATCATTTTGTACAGTAAAAGTTGCTCGATCATTACCTTTGTTAACATACTTATTAATGTATTTGATTGCTTTCACAGAGTGACAGTATTCTACATTAATATGAGCTGAAAAGCATCTGCTTAGCACTGGTGAATGCGGAACAACCATCGATTATCCACTTGTGTATCAGAATGTCTACCCAAAACTGCAATGTGACCACCATCTTCAGGCGAACGTCTCCTATAAAGTGGATATCCATCATTGTCTGACTGAGTATGAACAGTGAAAGAGCGTGGGAATCTCTTATTGCATTTACCATTGACCATACATGGCGATCGTGAATTGTATTCTCCACATGGTCCATGAATCATGTGTTTGGAAACAATTTCGTAAAGAAGAGGATCTTCTTCTTTATTGGGTATCTCAGCACTAATAATGAAGTCAATTTCATCTGGTTGTATTTTTCTTTGAAGCCAAATCAGAATATGAGCATGGGGCAATCCTCTTTTTTGCCATTCTATTGTTGACATATGGCATACAGTTGCGCCAAAAATGTGGTTTTTGGTGATCAAATTCATCAAGTTTTGGTATTTCAGATGAAATACACGTGAAATAATATCGTGTCTGTCATGAAGATTCTGTCCCACATACAATTCATGTATGATTTCTGGCCATTCGGGGTTGCATGTCATTGTAATAAAAAGATCAGGGCGACCATGGTGTCTCACGTATGTCATAGCATCCTGGGTTTTTCTCAAGGAGGTACCTTGGTGAACCAGTAAAAGTAGATGGTAAAATTACCTGCTGTCCAATATTTAGTGGATTTATGTTAGCGTCATTGTTAATTGCATCTCGAAGATGAATGTAGTTCTCTGCTCTTAATGTTTTTGATTTTGTTTGATATATCCAAGTCTTTCTGTAATCATTTTAGCAGCCATGTCAACAACAAACTGATTCAATAATTGCTGGAACATTAGCAGAAAATTCACTGTACCTTCCCTCACCATAAATCTATAAGAATAGTATTGCATGCAAGATATTTTCTTTGAAAGGTTTTGGTTTGCTCTTCCGAAATTACTTGTGGAATATTAATAGAATACCCATCTTCTCCATTAACAAATATGAGAGGATACTGAAGAGGGTCGTAAGCACGATGTAACTCTGAAACACGCTGTAACTTTCCATTTCTACTGTGCAATACAATATCTCGGTGCCCTTTATATTCATCCACCAGTAATATAGCCACTTCATTTGTTGTTGGTTGGTTGAAACAGCCTCTATGATAATTGACAGGGATAATGTCAGCTCGGATAAGGATTTTGTAATCCAGAATATTTGGAGGTGCTTGTTCTATGGCAGCCTTGAAACTTTTAATATACTGATTGTGTGTGTGCAACAAACTCTGTATCATTTGTATAATTTCTGGATTTAAATTAGGTACAATATTTTGACGCAAAGACATTTGGTCTGCTTCAGAAAGGAAATACACCTGCAGAAATCCAGGGTTCGTTGTTGGAAGTAAACTACCAATGCGATGATAAATTTGGCCCTGAATTTTGAATGTAGACATGTAAAACCCTTCTTTATGTTCTGTACAGCCAAAAGATGTCATCTGAAAAAGACAGTTGTATTGTCTCAAATGGCGTAGGAAATGCTTTGATAATGGATGTTCACCAAGTAGCAGGCTTTTCAAAATGTCAGGAGGCTCCACTAAAGGCCTTAACTTTACTTTCCCATTAGAACAACACATGCTATTATGTTCGAATGCCCATTTTTTGCTCCACAAAACATACAAACATTTTCCATATGACCAATCTGAATATCTGAACTATGCAAATAATCAAATTGGGGGTCATAATGAAAAGCTGAGCTGCTTCCTAGGGAATTGTTGGTATTGACTTCTCTCCTTGTAGTATTGTCGTCTTCAGTAAGTTGCTCTTGCCTTTGTGTAGACGATTCTGAACTTTTATATTCTGCCCATCTTTTCGCACTTTTAGTATGTTTTGACAAATGCGTCTTCCGCTTCACCATTGTTTTCAACAATTTAGAATTCACAAATTTCTGTAAATAAGAGGTTATTTATAATTTTATAAATAAGAGGTTATAAAATATACGATATCTATGTTATGTACATTGTACAATACTATACATTCTGTACTTTTTACTTCCTCAACCTTACTCAACTACATTGTATATTATTGTACTTTTTACTCTCTCAACCTAACCTCAACATTATACTGTATATTATTACTTAATACATCTACATTGAAATTCCTTACCACTGTTGTTACGGCTGTCTTTCAAACGATACACAAACGTTCTGAACTAACATTCACGGACATGTGTAAATAGCCGTTTTCAAACCCCAGCGAATTTCGTAATAATTCTGGCTGTTGATGAAATGAGCAGTAGATCTCAGACATCCTCAGTTTTCACGAAGAGTGCGCCTCAGGTGGCGCAAAGCTAAACTATTAACATTGATGCATTCTTGAATCTACGATGTAATGCTAGTCGAAAAATGTCCAGAAAAGTAATTATTTTGTGAATATGTTAAGGTTTATGGTTGTAAATCATAGCCTATGTTACTCCAGACCTTTAAAGGAAGCTAGTATAAAAGTTTCATCAGTATTGGTTCAGTAGATTCAGAGATTATCGCGTTGTAAGTCAGTGCAGTTCTGTCTTTATATATTAGTATAGATATAGATATAGATATAGAAGTATAGATATAGATATAGATATAGATATAGATTATGGCGATATTTTAATGTAATGAACTGTGCCTATTTATTATTGATTTTAATTGATGAAGTTTTGCCTTTGTTTGCATTATCTTTGTTTCGATATGATCGCGCCAATTTAATTCTGAATCGAGCTATAGTCCTAGGTATTTAAATGGTTGTTTAAATGTTGGAAGGGTACCATTCTACTGAGATGTTGTTAATTGTTAATAGTGAGGTGGAACTCTGTTGAGTGTGTAAAATGCAGTTTAGAATAGTGTTAGTAATCGTGCTAGTGAACCAAGAATATACACGGAATAATGTGTAAATAAAATATAATGCTGCTACAACAGCACATTACTACAGTAACTACGTAATATCTTTATGGCACAGCTTATCCTACTAACACTTCGCCAAAGATACAACACACAACTTAAAGAACATCGGTCCTGCGACATTTTTATAAGCGTGTATTGAGACGGTCAGAAGGACAGACAGACGGACAGACTGACGGACGGACGGACAGACAGACATACAGACAGATGGACAGACGGACAGACGGGCACACTGACAGACGGACGGGCAGACAGACGGTAGAGACCGTTGCGTCCCGACCGCTATGACCGATAGTTCTAGTTCTTGCACTGCCAGGATCAAGGACGAATTATATAGGATTATTATTGAGATGCAGTCTCAGCATGGGTCAAGTTACTCGAGTACGGCTGGCAGCAGTAGTGATGTACGACGCGAATAATTTACAAAGATGTATTTGCTCACATTTTATAACACTTCACCTTTTCTTCTAGTATCAATGTCATTCCCGCATCCACGCACGTTTTTCAATGAATGTAGCAGTGGCAAAAACCACGTCTCTATTAAATGTCTTGCGTGCTTTATATTTAATTCTGTGGAGGGGTGAACTACGGGTGCAATCTGATATGGCATGCTCAAGGATATTGCACGCTTTAATTAAAAGTTAATGTCACAAGGACCTTTGAAAAATCTAGCGCGAAGATGCTCTACGCAAGTACGAGAATAATATCATTTAAAATTAAATTATTCTAAACTGTTTTTTACATTCGCCTTTGAAATAGAGCTTTTGATGCTTCTCAGAAATGTAACACAACGAAACTATCAGCAAACTTCGAACAGAATTCAGGGTGCAGAAGGTGAACTTCGCTAAATTTGCCGATTTCGGGCGCTTCAACTGTTAATGCCAGTTATTACCGAAAGTGTAGTACATGTTTTCTCACGGGAGACGGCGGTGATCTTCTCCCCATTAGATGGAGAGATCTGGCGCCGATCTACTCGTTGGCTAACGGGATTTTCACCAACCAGGTATCTCCTATCTGTGGGGCACCACTCCAGCCGGGACAAGCTGACGACTGGCAAGCTGAGCTCCCGACATGTGTGACAGTGTAGTGCAAGTGTGTATGTAAGTAAGGGGTGAGGAAGTGACAAAAAGAGTAAGGAAAGATCGTTCGCGGTCCGTGGCCCGATGATAAAAGAAACCAGCCGGAAACAATACTGATCAGAGCAGCTGGCCGCTAGAATACTCCACCAGACAGCGACTGAATTCGACCGAGCTACCCAGCTGGCCCTATCACCGTCGGAACTCGAAGCTAAGTCCTCCCTATCAGATTGATTGATTGATTGATCGTGATTCCGGGCGCATCAACTACTGAGGTCACTAGTCCCTTACGTGTAGTGCACGTTTTTTCGTCGGGAGGTGGTGGTGATCTTTCCCCACTGGATGTCGAGAACCGGCGCCGACCTACCGTCGACTAGCGGGGTTTTTCCCAACCATGTATCTCCCACCAGAAGGGCACCACCCCAGCCGGGACCAGCTCTAAGCTCCCGACCAGAGCAGCCGGCCGCGGAACAGTGACTGAATCCGACGTAGCTAACGAGCTAGTGTCGAAAATCGTCCCGGTCAGAGACACTACAGTGATATCAATTGATGCCCTGAGCCACCTCTCCCGGTTGCGGTGCCGAGGAGAGCGTGGGCGAGGAGCATGTAACGAGGAGGAATGGGACGAAGAGGGTGGGAGTGAGGAGGGTGGAGACGAAACAGGCAATGTGAATTTATCTCAGAAGCTTCTTGTAGGCTTGATCATTTACATGCAGTAAATCTACTACATGGGACAGCCGGCTTTACTTCCCATCCGAAGGATGGCGTACGAAGGATTTTTTCGCTCTTAAAAATCCACGGCTTCGGCCGATTTTGAACCCATAATCTTGGGTACAACAACCCGATACGCTGACCGTTATAACACCGAATGTGCAGGGACTGAGGAGGGCGGTGACGCGGAAGGGGGGAAGGAGGGGCGGGGCCAAGAATGTGATGGCGAGGAGGGGGAAGGGGTGGGTGGAGCGGGGGCGTCGACGCTGGAGTCACACTCGCGCGGCGTCGTGTCCTGCACTCCTCTCCCGCGGCCTGTAATTGCCCGGACTAATGACAGAGGGCGGGGCGCACGCCGGAAGGTGCGGCTCTCGGCGTCACGCCGCGCACCCCCGCCTTGCCACTGCAGCCAACGCCGCACAGTGGCTCACGAGGAAAGAAAAGAAGAAGGGGTACGTATCTTGAATTCTCTGAAATCTGTTTCTCCAGATATCTCCCCATGCTTATCTCCTAATTCTAAAACTTCTTGAAGTTTTGGATTGCCAATCTTTCGAATTCTCCAAATGTATGTAATTTATTTATTTATTTAGCCTACAAAAACCCCTAGTGGGGCAAAAGCAAACATACGTAATAATAGAAAACAACTTAAGACAACGCTGAGCAAAAAGAAAATGTATAATCCGAAATAACTGTCAAACTGCTGTTTACGTTTTATTGGAATTACTCGTAATTTATCATAGGTAATATCACATTGATTTGTGATTCCGGGCGCATCATCTGCTAAGGTCATTAGTCCCTTAAATGTAGTGCATTTTGTAAGTTGAGACTTGGCGGTGATCTTCCCCCGCTGGTTGGCGAAATCCGGCGCTGACCTACTGTCGCCTAGCAGGGTTTTCTCCAAATCGGCATCTCCTACCCCCAGGGCACTACCCCAGCCGGGACAAGCTCTAAGATCTCCACCGGTCTCCTGGGTAGTAAAGTGCATGTTAGTGTTAGTAAGTGTAATAAGAGTTGAGAACAGGACAAGGAAGAGGAAGGAAAAATCGCGCGCGGTCCGTTGACCGTTTGTTAGTGTACTGCTCCAGCATTCTCCTGGTGTTGATCATAGAAACCACGGAAAACTACCGATCAGAGCAACCGATTGCTAGGATTCTCCTCCAGACAGCTACAGAACTCAATCTACCTGTTTAGCTGGTGTGGAAATTTCTGCCACCGTCGGGACTAGAATCTCAGACCTCCCGGTCAGAGGCTCAGCAGTGACATCAGTTGATGCTCTGAGCCACCTCTCTCGGAACTCCCCTTCGTTCTTCCTGCTATGCCTCACATCCACCTACTTCCCCTCATCACGGGCCATTTTTTCCCGCCGTCCCCTCCTCTTCTTCTTTGACCTCTCTCCTTCCCACCCTTACTGTCACTCTTCCCCCGCTTCGGCCTCTGTCTCTTGTGTGCCATCGCCCGCGTCGCCACCACGTTCTCGCGCCGCCCCTCCCCACCCTGCCCCGCCCCACACTCGCCCCCGCTCTCCATCCCCGCGCACTCCCCGCCGCGAGCAAAAAGCGGGCGACGCGGGTGTCTGTGGCGGTCGGCCGTGCATCACACGCTATCACGCGTGTGACACAGTCGCCGCCGCCGCCGCCGTCGCGTCACGCGGCCACCGGATTTATGGCTGAAAGCGATTATAATTAAGTTGACACGAGATTCATCTGCGGCCGCAATAAACAATGTAGAGTGCGGGCGGGCGCGGAGACGGCGCCCTGGGACCTTGCGACCCGCCCCGCCCCTTTCTCCACGCCCCGCTCCCGCTGCCTCGCCTGGTCTCGCCACGTCCAATCCAACCCTCTGGTGTCTCACTCTGTGGATCCAATGGATATTTTGGAAGAAAAAATTTAAAAAAATATCGAAGTTAAAATATTTAAAGTTCGTAAGAAACTTAATGCTGTTGATCTAACAATCCCAGTGGTTCAAGGTGTTATGGTAATAAAATCACCTTTGGCCTGGGTGAATGTTAAAACTACATTCTTGTTGAATTTCAGCAGTTAAGAGAATGATTAGGTTTATCAGGACACCCGGTCACCATTGATGTGCTTTGTCTTTAGTTATCACAAAAATCAGGGCAAAATATTTTTTAAAGAATTCTTTTATTAAAGATCAACATTCAATGATATTCGAAGTAATGATGAACTTGCATAGGGCCATAAAAGTTGTGACCCTTAGGAGAAAACGGTGGCAAAGGCGTATAAGAAGAGCAACTTTTGAAAAATAATCAACATAAACATTTTTCAATGTACAGTTTATAAAAAGAGCTTTTAAAACTTTTGAAGCTAATTACCATATAAATTCACCATTATTGACCCGCCTACCCTCGAAAGCCATGACTTCTATTACTGTTTTCATTTTTTTCAGCTCTTTCAGTTTTACATGCGTGATGTCTTTCTTCCAACGTTTTTTTAATTTTCATGTTTGACAAAATTTACCTATTTTGTGTATGTTAATTGTCGTTATCTTGAATTAAATTATATTTTTTTGTTTTACTATCTCTGATAACATACAGACGTATGCGTAAGTGAAAAATATTATTACTTCTTTAGTGTTTTGGAGAAGGTATAATAAAAATGCAATCAATGGATAGATTTTAATATTCTTATTATATTTTGCAAAGATACATATTCATGTAAACTCTTGTTGTTAGAAATAAGATATTTTTTACAGCAATCCGTTTAATGATAAAATATCAATTTTGGCAATTATTCTATCTGCAGAATAGAATCTCCAGAATTGTTAAATCAGTAATAACAAATTAAGTTTAATGATTTTTGATTCAATATTATTTATTTTGTGAATACCTCTGACACTGGTAGTGCTTAAAAGCGTAACAATTAAGGAAACCGTAAAAAATCGCATAATATACAAAGAGTTTAATAAAGCTTTGTAAACTGTCTTCGAGCGATATTCAGAACCTATTTGCATTGTCACTATTTGCCTTCACGAGATACAGCCAACTGTTCTCCGGCCCGCTTTATTTTTCTCATTCATCCATACGTTCTTCCTACTCACCAGGTCGCCCCTATATCTTTTCCCCACGTCGGTTCCTCTTCCAACCGTCTGTCCAGGCCTCGCGTCCGTTATTTTGTCCGTCCCAACCTGATCAGTCTCTTCAAGGTCCGTCCTGTCTACCCTCCACACTCCCCTTCCTTTTCTCTCGTGACCGTCCCTCTCATTTCCATTTACCCCTGACCACTCATATTGACAATTCTCCACCAAGATTGTTCCCTGTCATAGAGTTTGTCTCGGCCGCGCGTCGCATTTCCCTAACAAGCGAAAGCTCGGTCTTTTCCTCACGTCCGTCTCCGCATTCGTCTCAGTTGCATGCTTTCATTCCTTGATCGCTCTGACCCGCTCTTGCCCGTTCATGTCCCTCTCCGCCTCCACGTACCATTCATGTTATCTTGCTCCTCACCTCCGTCCCTGTCCTACTGATCAGTTCTACTTCGTCCCTTTGCACTCTAACTCGGTCGTCTCTATTCCGGTCCGTTCTTCGGTTCCCTCTTAGTCACTGATCCAACCCGTCAGATCGCTCTGCAAGCTCTTTATACCCCTCTCAGATAATCAGATCTCCCAAGGACACTCATGCCCCGTTTCATTCTTTTCCAAACGTTCCCCACACCACTCCGCCCTGTCCACCCCAACGACTCCTTGCTCAACTCTATTCTCCCACACGTTCCTCACTTTATTCTTTAGGCTCTTTCCGCTCCGACACTCGCCTTCCTGCCATCGACCGTCTCCCACAACTCCCGTCCACATCCACCTTCCTTGATCCTCCTCGTTCCTCCCCTCTTCATCCCTCCCGCCCGCCCCACACCGTCCCTGCGTCCCTTCTGCCTAGTTCCCTTTTCGCCCTTTCCGTTCGAACCATCGGCTGCCCGCCCGCCACCGTCTCCCTCAACTCCCGTCCACATCCACCTTCCTTGATCCGCCTCGTTCCTCCCCTCTTCATCCCTCCCGCCTATCCAATCTCGTCCTGCCCGCCCCACACGTCCTTTCTGCCCAGTTTCCTTTTCGCCCTTTCCGTTCGAACCATCGGCTGCCCAGCCTCGACCGTCTCCCTCCCATCCCCTCCACATCCGCCCTTGCCCGGCGCGCCCTTGGGGAGCGCGCGTCGTGCGAGCGCCGTATCGCGTGGCCGCGGCGGCCGGTGCTGACCCCCGGGGCGTCGGGGCGAGGAGAGCCTGCCAGGCCCACCCCTCTCAGTCCCAACACAGACCTCTGTTACAGGAGCTCTGATTTTTCGGCTCTCGCTATTCGTACGTTCATGACCAGCCCTTAGTACAGTGTTGTCGAGGTCGATGTCACGAGCGGGGGTCCGTGGCACAAGTGCCACGAAGTAATCGCCCCTCCACGCAGTTCATTACCCCGCCACCAGAGACAACGTCATCCCTGTTATAAAACGACGAGGGTACTACTAATAGTTTCCTTTCCCGACGCTAGTGGCGAAGAGAAGCTCGTGGGATGCTACGGTGCGACGAATCGTGCCACTGCCATCAGTAGAAGACCTTGGCACCACTGCCTTAGTACATTGAACAGGTCGTGGTAGCGGTGGCGGTGTGGCAGGTACGCTAGCGATGGCTGGGGTTGATTGATTCCTGCCTCCTGGCGCGTGAACTGCTAATGTTATTAGTTCCCTAAGAGTAGTGCATGTTTTATTGGGAGGTGGCGGTGATCGTTCACCGCTAGATGGCGACAGCCGACCTACCCCTCGGCTTGCAGTTTTGTCCCAACCAGGTATCTCCATCCAGCCAGGTACCGCCCTAGCCAGGACAAGCTCTAAGCTCCAGACCTGTCTCCAGGCATGTGTGGTAGTGTAATGCGTGTTAGTGAAAGCGAGTGTAACTAAGTGGTGCTGATAGGGCAAGGAAGTGGAAGGAAAGATCGCAAGCGGTCCAGTCAGTTAGGGTACTGCTCTGCCATTCGCCTGATGTTGATCGGAGAAAGCAGATAAAACTACCAATCAGGGCAGACGGACACTGGAATTCTCCTTCGGAGAGAGGTTGAATTAGACCTGGCTATCTAGCTAGTACCGATAATTCTAGCATCGTCGGGACTCGAACACCAGAACCTCCCTGTCAGAAGCACTTCAGTGACATCGATTGATGCCCTGAGGCACCTAAGCTGGTGCGGTGACGGGGGCGGTAGTGCTGGCGATGGCTGCAGTGGTGGTGGGGTGGGGTCTGTGGGGTGACAGGAGGGGAGAGGGTTGTTGGACGATGGCAGTGGCAATGACAGAGACGATGAAGATGTAAGTGGCAGGGACGGGCCGGGAACGGGGACGGGTGCGGGGGCATGGAACGGAGATGGTGTAGTGGTCATGGTGACGGTGACGGTAGTTGTGCTGGTGGTGTCTGAGGAGTAAATAGTGGTGCTGAAAATGGAAATTACAGGTGGCGACCCATGGTGTTGTTACAGGCCGCACACCTCTTCGTACCTAGGTTCAAATTCCGTTCAACTTATGGAAAACATGTGATGGACACAACGGGTTTGCGGTATGTTTGATTAAACTTCTATGCCCAAAACGTCTGACCGACAAAGAGAATGTCTTTTTTGTATTTGTGTCATTTCCTATATACCATTAAATTTGTATTGTTTTACATAGTACCCAACATTTATCAAACATTTATGCAAAGTTATTTGTTTCACCACCATAAACAGTTCATCAACGCTTTTTGGATATATTCACTAAAAATGTTTTGGACAATTTGCTGAGATATGTACTAGTAAAGAACTACAGCTTTATATATATTTATTTGATACTGTTGTGTGAGTGTGTGACAGAGAGAGAGAGAGGCAGAGAGAGAGAGAGAGAGAGAGAGAGTGTATTTTCAGATGGTCAAGGAGGATTCAAAATATCTTTGGGTAGCGTGAGTGGATTCTGTGTGGCTCTCTGTAAACCTGACCTAGTTCTCTAGGTTTAAACTATTTCTGGAGTTTCTGTAACGCGTAACCACAGTTTCCGTCTCAATGTTAAAAGGTACCTATTGCAGAGATGGCTTCTGAAGCATGCACAATTATTGACGCTTCTCTTCACACAATGAGTGGACCTTTTAACATTGAGACGGAAACTGTGGTTACGCGTTACAGGAACTCCAGAAATAGTTTAAACCTGGAGAACTAGATCTGACTTACAGACAGTCACACAGAATCCACTCACGCTACCCAAAGGATGTTTTGAATCCTCCTTAACCATCTGAAAATACATTCTCTCTCTCTCTCTTTCTCTCTGTGTCTCTTTCTCTCTCTCTCTCTTTCTCTCTCTCTGTCTCTCTCTGCCTCTCTCTCTCTGTCATACACTCGCACAATAGTACCAAATTGCTTGCCAAGCTCATTTTTTCTGTCAATCTAACATATCTAAACCGCAAGTGAATTGACACTCAGACCTGAAGATGATTCATCCTATAATGTTCTAATAACTTTATATAAACACCCTTAAAAGTCAGAAATGCCGAGCAAGAAGAATTAAAATTTTAAAAAATCTTGGAAATATTCAGAAAAAATGAAACAGTTGTGATTTTCACTAAAAAAGTGGTAATATCTATTTGTATAATTCCGCCTATTCTCATATTACACAAACCGACTGTATTCTTGTACTCAGTGTCTCCGTGCTTACGACACAACTGATGTCGTGCAACAGAAATGCTCTAAGGAAGAGGTTGTGCGCCATTAAATATTTTCTTTTCACGTGTTGCATTATGGAACCGCAACTTTTCTTTTTAAATAACTGTTGTGGTGAGTATACACTCTAGTATGTTATTGCAGTATTCGTCATGACTGTACTTGTTACAATATATAATTTATGTTTCTTATGCGATAATATTTTATTTGTTGTTCTTAGGCAGAGAGCGTACCACATTTTAGGAAGCCATTTTGTGTGGTTTTGTTCAATAGCATTTTGCTGTTGCAGGGCACTAGAATGTATTGATGTTTATTATGATGTGTCTCAATGTCAAAAGGAAAATGAAATGCATTTCCTTTTGTTTTATCTGACTGTTATTCTTTCCTCTTTCCTGTGTACTACTTAATGTTCTGTTTTTCTATTTCATGCGGGAAATAATATCAAATAAAACATTTAGTCTGTCATCATATTTCACATGGCAGCAAGATTTATAACATTCAATTTGCTCAAGGTTGAGGTATTTATTCTTCTGAGACATTTAAATAAAGGGAAATAATCATTATATACACGTTTACGAGTTTGTCTCACTGTTGCGTTGAAAATTAATAATAAAATACATTTTTGTATACAATTTAACGATTTGTTCACATGCTCAGTTGTGAAACTTGTATACATTGTCAGCTTGATCGTCTTACCTATTTTGAATTTGTCTACCCAAATTTCTATAAATATTTTCACATCATCATCATTATCAATCATCAGCCTCTCGGTTTTCTTCCACCTTTAACCAGTTTTTGCTACTTATTACACAAAAAGAGAAAGTCTGGTATCCGTTATCTGCGCAGAATTTTTTTGCTGCTTATTGACGTCATTTGTACACCGTTCTCGATTTCTTTCAACCGACCAAAAGTATTAATAGAAATGTTTTAAAAAAGCCTCACACACGAACACTTCATTCTCGGACGTACTAGGGCAGCTCGCTCACGAGTGTCACAATATCTTGGAACCACAAATTCCTTTACTCAGCTTTGGCTCCATTACAAATTATCGGAAGTTTTGATTGTTCTTGAATATAATTCGATACTTGCAATTGATCTTGAAGTGTCCGCTGCCGACATTGATATTAACAACTCGGCAGTGAGCAACTATTAGATTGCAATGAGAACTAATAAAGAAACGGCCTTCTTGAGGACAGATAGATTTTCTAGTTCCAACTAATTGCCTGTATATTCAAAGACATTTGCCTAGGATATTTTACTTCTGCTTCAATTTGTTGTTTCTCTGTAATATATGTTATTTATCAGGATTATGAAAGCTTACAGGAGCATATTTGACATTTCTGATCTAACGTTGTGGCAACGAACGGTTTGGAGCTGGGATCACTAGGATTTATTGGAGCTGACATTGCTAGCGTTTGTAGAGTGCAAGGCGCATCAGAAATTTTATGGATTAACAACATATCTCATTTCTCTGATTTTATTCTAATTTATTTTACGGGTTAAATATCCGAAAATGCTGGGTCGTGGGATCTGCGCACAACCTACAGTATTTGTTCTTGTAGTTGTCGATGAAATTCATTTTTATATCAAATGTGATTTATGGAGAACACGCTGAAATATTTTGAAATATCTGAAAGTTGGGTCAGTCCTCCAGGAGGTAAATTCAAAGGATTATAGAAATCGCAAAGTGCAAAATGCCAGAATCTTGTGTGAGAGGGGGGAAGAACATTTAAAAACCTATTTCTTACAAGCTAAATGTTAGCAAAAATAATAATAAATTATTTTTATTATTATTATTATTATTATTATTATTATTATTATTATTATTATAATATTGCAGACATATAAGATGAAATTCCTCGAAAGCTTTTCTAATTTCCAACAGTGGAAAAACTCAATGGAAGCACTGACTGTAAAAGTATGTACAACACTTACTTGCTACGCTACATTGAGGGACACTAAATACAATATCGGATGGAGCAGTGGTGACTTTGGCGGCGGTGGCGGCGGTAGCGGCGGTGGCGGCGGTGGCGGTGGCGGCGGTTGCAGTGGCGGCGGTGGCGGTGGTGGCTGCGGTGGCGGCGGTGGGCGGCGGTGGCGACGGTGGCGGTGTGGCTGCGGTGGCGACGGTGGCGGCGGTGGCGACGGTGGCGGCGGTGGCGGCGGTGGCAACGGTGGCGGCGGTGGCGGCAGTGGCGGCGGTGGTGGCGGCGGCGGTGGCGGCGGTGGCGGTGGCAGCAGTGGTGGCGGCGGCCTTTAAAGGCATTCCTTAACAGCCTCTGGCGCCAGCGCGCACGCGCGTAGCTTCGCCCCCATCGTCTCCTCTTTGCGCAAAAGCGACACGTGTGTGACGGGCACATTAGTGAGCCACCGCCCCATCTGAGCCCGCAGATAGCCCTCAGTTGGCGCCAGGGCGGCCGCCACTGTGGAGATAGTGGGAGTGAGGGTGGAGCACATTGAGTTGATATATGCGAAAATTTTTTCTAGTCCATACGAGTCCTTCGAGTACGAAAATATATTTTTTTCTTATTCTTATTTTGTTTGTTAACTTCGTTGTGTACAACTTAACTCTTAATCATATTAAAAATAATTACGTACGTTTAGTATACGGGAAAGTAAAAAAGGGTTTCATGAAAATCAGTGCACACGTTGGAGACTTTCAGTGAAACGTAACTAACTTGCAGACATACCTGTTAGTAAATTAAATTAATAGTATTAATAATCAGTCAAAATAGTGCATCAAATTAATATTACAAAAATAGATATATCGATGTCTGTGGTTGTGACTGATCCACAAAACTGTTAAAACCACTAGAGCGATTACACTTAATGCCGCACGAACCCTTTTAAGAAGTCGAGGAAAACCAGGCGGGGATACGTAATCCCAAAGTATTATCCCAAATTTGTCTACACTGCTAACTTTATTTGTAGCTACTACATTAATTCGCGGTTTGTTACTACATTTAGTTATAAAATGTTATTAGAAAATATGCAACTCCCAATACATTTCTGAGTCATTCTTTTCTTGCGGTGCAGGGAGATGCGAGGCTGGACAGTAACAGGAAGGATGCGCTGGATGGGCGGAACGGGAGAGTTGGGCAGGGCGGACAGTGCGTGTGGGTCGCGCGAGGCTGATGAATAGATGATCGTGATAAATACCCTAGCAACCCCGGGTAATCAGATTGTAATAAAATTAAATAGTAAATATTTGATAATTAAATGTTTAAGCTTCAAATATCGCTGCTCACAAATAAACACCGCTCAATTTGCCGACGACACTGCACTCTACATCTCAGGGAACTCTTTAACAACTCTTCAAACACAACTTCAAAATCACTTAAACTTACTTGCAAATTGGGCTAATATCTGGAAAAATAAAGTTGAATCCAACAAAATCCTCAGCAAAGATATTCACATTAAGAACATTCACACATCCTCTTCCACTTTTCATAAATAATGACATCATCAATTGGACACCAACTAAATAAAACAATACAATAAATTAAATTTTGACACTCGACTCAACTGGAAGCAGCATGTAGAGGTAAAAACTCAGCAAGCCAAAATTAAACTAATTCAATTACGACCCTTACTGAACCAACACAGTCAACTCTCCACATCTAATGCTTTATTACTCTACAAAGCAATAATCAGGCCTACACTCTTATATGCTTGTCCCATCTGGACCTATACCACCAATACCAACCTAAATAAAAAGCAAGTGATCCAAAAAAAATTTTTAAGATTAATACTAAAGCACCATGGTTCGTAAGTAACAGCCAACTGCATAATGATTTAAATATGAACACAATAAAACACCAAATAGCTTATCTTGCACACAATTTTTACACAAACCTTCCCAAATTCAAGCATCATCCTTCTATAAACTGGTCAAAACCCCCAAGTATCAAACGAGAATTAATAACAGATATCCCCTGCATTCATTCTATAAAATATTCGCAAACCTGGAATAATTACTTATTTGAGGTGCTCCCTGTTTCCTCTCTCACTTTATTTTTTTATATTATTTTTATAGAATTGTAGTGTGTATAGTTTTAATTTAGCATAAGGTAGATTATGTCCATCAAACATTTGCACAGTGTAACAAAATGTAAACTGAACAACGTAATGTCAACTGAAAATAAATTATAATTAAAAAAAATATCGCTACTCTGTCCTTCTGTTTCCTCCAATCTATTCTAAGCAGATTAGGCAGCAGTACATTTGCAGCAACATTTCCATGCGCAAGAGGAGACTCGAATCTAATATATTAAAACTTCAATCTTCGAGATAATTCCGATGTTTCATCTAAGCAAAGTCACCTGCTCGAGTCGATCATTCTTATTTATAGAATATTATCTATTTTTTTGTTCTTTCTTGAGTTTATTAAGTAGACACATATTTCCACAGATTTGACGTTCTTACTATTCTCGCTCATTTCTCCAATTTACTAATATCTTCATATGTTGCGAAGCCGGGCCGACTCATCAGTGCCCGGCGCTGGGCGTCGCAACTCGACCCTTGTACTGAGGTGACGCGCCGGCAACGCGCCCTCAGCGCGCGCCGCACAAAGGGCCGCCCTGACTCACGGCGACCGTCGGCCCCATGACGCGCCCCGCCCTGTCGCAAGGCACGGCTCCGCCGCGCACCCATCCCTGCTCTGGAGCCAAACACGGCGTACGTGACGTACACAGAAATGCAACCCTTGACCCGTCCGCCGCCCTCATAAGGCCGGCGCATCCCCGGAGACGGCAGTCAGTCTCCAGGTCACGCTCAGAGGGACGGTAAGCGAATCGGTGTCTGCACCATAGGACCCGGCTTCCCCGACCAAGAGTAGTGCCCTGGGCTCCGAGGCTCGGCAAGCGGATCGGTGTCTCCACCATAGGACCCGAGCGCCCCGTCCAAAGAGCAGCCGACATAGCCAGTACGGTGTTACCGCTGCCGTCTTCGCTGTCACCGCCGCCGTCTTCGCTGTCATCGCCACCGTCTTCGCTGTCGACACCGCTGGACGCCGCCCGGCCACCGTCGTCGCCGTCACCGTCGCCGCCGCCTCTCCTGCTACCCGCCCCTCCCGCTTCGACTGTCTGGGTACTTCCAAACCATGTAAGTTCAATATGTAAGTCCTGTTTTGACAGAATAAATCCTTGATTAACAATCTCTGCGTGTGCATCTGGTTAGCCCGCCATCCGCTCCCTCCTTATGTCGTCGGCGTCACGACACATACAGTTCTCTCGTTCGCGCAGAAACCCAGTCAGCTTATTCAGACAGAATGCTGTGTAATGATTCTATTTTTACTTTCGCGTCTTACTTCGTAAGAAGAGAAAGCATTCTGTCCGTGCGACAGAAAACAGCAATTTCCCGACAGAAAAACTCTTACTGCTAGGCTGTGGTAACGAAAACGTAGCGTTGAACTCTGAATTCCTGATACCTGCAAAAGTTAGAAATAATGTCAAAAGTATGTGCTGTTGGATCATGACCGGTTTCTTTATACGTTGATTTTTCTACTTCTGTGATTAACTATAAGTTACACGATTTTTCTTCTGTTATACATCGGTTGAAATTTTTGCTTAAAAATCTTCCGTGCTCTTTTGTGTCTCCCTACTGTTCAGGGACGAGGCGGGGGTGATGGCGGCGGACGCCTCAGGGGCGTCTGCTTGGCGATGGTAACGGCGGCGGCGGCGGCGGCGGCGGCGGCGGCGGCGGCGGCGGCGGCGGCGGCGGCGGCGGCGGCGGCGGCGGCGGCGGCGGCGGTGGCGGCGGTGGTGGCGGTGGCGGCGGTTGCGGCGGTGGCGGTGGCGGCGGTGGTAGTGGAGGTGGCGGCGGCGGTGGCGGCAGCAGCGGTTGCCCCTTCACCCGCGCCTAGAGCCCCGCATTAACAGCAGGCAAGGGATGAAAAATGCGACCAATTAATTTGTATGGCGAGGGTTTAAAAAGTAGCGAGATACACACGCCAACCCCCGCGCGACCACACGCGCGCCACACGCGCCCACTTCAAATGGAGGCTGCTGAAAATAAATGTCCGGTGATAAAAATTATGCAGCTAATAGCGTCTGGGATTTAGCGCGAAAAAATATAGATTTTCGTGGACGGGCGAGCGGCGTGCCGGACGGGACTCGCTGAGCGGCGAGGTGGTGAGGACGATGGCGATGATGAGGGAGACGGGGGCGGAGGTAACGACGTTGGGAGCGGTGAGGGTGACTGGAGTGGTGAGATGACAGGAGCTGTGAGAGCAACGGGAACGGCGGAGGTGGCTGTGAGGACTGTGAACGTGGTGGCTAGAGGGCTAAGGGGGAGGAGGGCGAGGGTAGCGACGAGGGCTGTAGAGGCGGCGAGACAGGACAGGCGGGAGCGGGAAGGCGGTGGCGGGGAGGCGGCGTAGGGTGGCGGAAGGTGACGTAGGGCGGCCGAGGGCAATGGAGTGTGGTGGAGGGCGACGGAAGGAGACAGAGGGAGGAGTGCGTCGGAGGGTGGTAGAGGTGACGTAGGGCGGCGGATGGCAGAGGAGGGCGACGAAGGGCGTCGGGAGGTGGTGGAGGGCGTTGGAGGGCGCAGAGGGTGATGGAGGGTGGTGGAGAGTGGTGAAGGGCAACGGAAGGTGTTGGAGGGTGACGGTTAGTGACAGAGGGCGTTGGAGGGCGGCGGTGGGTGGCAGTGGAGGACAGCAGTCTGAGAGGTCTCTTTAAAGGGCGGCGAAGCGTGACGGAGGGCGTTGGAGGACGTTAGAGGACGGCGGAGGGCGGTGGAGGACGGCGGATGGCTGTGGAGGGCGTCGGAGGGCGGTGGAGAGCGGCGGAGGGCGGTTGAGGGTGACGGAGGATGAAGGAGGGCGGCGGAGGGTGGTAGAGGGTGCAGAGAGTGGAGGAGGGCGGAAGAGGGTGGCGTAGGGCATTGGAGGGCTGTGGAGGGCGGCCGTAGTGGACAGCGTTCAGCGAAGGGCGGCGGTGGCGGCGGGGACGGCGGTGGGCGTCGGAGGCGGGAGGCGACGGGGCCCCAGCGGCGGCAGGGGTGATGCGAGTGGCGGAGGCGGAGGACGTAACGCGCTCGTGAGGCGATCTATCAGAGTGATGCGGAGCTCGCGTTGCCAGTGGTTTCAGCGGTGGATTTGTACGGGCGGAGAGCCGCGGTGGCTCGGACGCCGGCGCCTGCAGAATAGGGGGTGTTGCGCGAATGTTTATTAAGGCGAAGCGGCCTGACGCGGAATGCGGATAATGTTGGCTTGCCGATTTATTTGATGCTTTAACGGGCCCCAATGGGACGATAAGGACCTTGCAGGTTGTTCAGTTTAGTGTGCGATTGATATAGAGTGATCGAAGTTAGGAATAGTGCGATTAAACACGTTATGGTAATTGCTAAATAATGTTTCTTCTGTTACTTCAACTTTAACAGATGAAAATCATTGTTATTTGTGAACCTTAAATTCATTGGATGAATTCAATTATTCATAAATAATTTTGCAAAAATATCATATTTTTAAATGGTTGATTCAGCATGCTACAGTTTCATTACGAAAACAATTCTCATCGACTTTGTGAAAATAGTTAAATACTTGTAATCTTCGTGATCGTAAATAATCATAAATAAAATTATATCTTCAATAGTGGCCTAGTAATTACGTTGCTCACTCTGTTAAAACTATTAGAAGAAAGTCATTATCAAACAATTATCATTATTAAACGCAGCGTTTTAAGATAATTTTATGATTACTTTAAAATGTAGCATACTATTAAATGAAATCTGAAGCTGAAGTAGAATTAAGGAAAACAGACACAGTTGTCAATACAACTTAGTTTACTCATCCTTTGTTTCACGACAATGCGATGCCTAACATTTTTCTAAGATGGATGTAAATATTCGAATAATTAAACATTTTGAATATGGTGCCTCTAATTACATAGAACCAGAAAAGGGGCCGTACTGGTGAAAACGAGAAAGATGGGGCTAAGTTGACGAAGAGTCCGATACAGTCTCGTCATTTGTAATTTACCATTTGAAGAGTGTGTGGTACCTATACATAGTTTTCTGACGTATCAACTACTTTGGTCTTCAGTACCATAAGTTTGGTGCAGGTGTCGAAATGTCGTCACCGTCGGGTTTCGAACTCAATGATATCTCATTCAACGAAGCTGCAGAGGCAACAGTGTTATCACTCAGCTTCATAGCAAGTTTATGGTATTGTTGTAGTGCAAAGGCGGTACATGTACAGATGGTACCAATAATGTATAAACACTTCAAGCAAATAAAAAACTGTCTTAATATTACAAAGACGAATTCACACAAACAAATTATGAGAACTAATCACCTTATACTTTTACAGGCAACAACTAAACATCAAATGATCTAAATGCCCATTACCGGCGTCGGTTCACTTTTGAGTAGGTGAACTACTGTTCGAATGAGTTTGCATAAGTGTCCTCAGCGATTACAGCTAATACCAATTTATTCTCAAAGTGCTGCCAGTGTATCTGGTTTTCTACGGTTTACCTCATTCTTAAGACTTACCTATGAGTAGAAATCCTACGGAGTTAGATCAGGTGAATGCGATCGAAACTAAATCCGTCCTATCCATTGTCATGGAATAATGATATCAAGATACGCACGTACCATTCCATTCCATATCTTGGTAATAATGGCAGTACACTATCTGACAACCTTCACAACCTTAACAATCACGAAAATCTTCCAGGGCCCTGAATATGACGAAAAGGCCCGATTGAGTTTCCACTGCGTTCTCCGGATATAATCTACCTTTTTTAAGGAACAGGAATCGGCAAAGTGGTATGATATGCACATCTGTCTTACCCGCAATTCCTACAAGATAGAGAAATGAGAAATTTTAGTTCCAATAAGATGGTGTGCCGTCACAGTAACCGCGAGATGTATGTAAGTACATTGATGACTATCTTCAGAACACTGGATGGGACGAAGAAGTTCAATTGTGTTTTCACTGCGTTCTCCAGATCTAACTCCGTGGAACTTATACGTTTGGGGAAGTTGTATTGAAGATGAAATAAACGGCAGAAAACTAACTGTGCTGTCAGCTCTTTGGGAATAAATTGAAACAGTAAATGCTTCTATCGCTGAAGATACTTTCGCAAATATTGCTCGAAGAGTAGTTCAACTACTCAGAGGTATGTAGACACCGATAGTGAGCTTTTGGAGCATCTGAAGTAAATATTGAATAATATCACACTATTAAATTATTACAATTATAATCTTTAAAATCATTGTTCAGTATTTCAGAAATTCAAAATAAAATGAACAGGTTTTGCACACACTTCAACTTACAACTACAATTTCTCTTTGGCATTATATGATGATTGAAATTTCACATTTAAATTAAGAAGCACAAAAATGTAGTATACTCTAAAGCAATGCCCTGCAATAATTATGTATTAAAATGATTAGAAATCATAAAATATATAAAATGTTTCAAGTTTTTTCTCAAAAAATTATTCAAATGTATTCCTTAATCCCCTAGTATTCTCTACATTTAAAAAAATAATCTTCGACTGTCGAAAAAGCTAGCCTTCCCCAGGCAACCTCGCACGGCGAGCTCGCATATACGCGAGCTATAATTGTTAATCAGGTACCATCAGAATCCGTGTCATATCTCCACACAACGGGAAACAATGCTGAAGAGTCAGGGTTGTTTGAGCACAAGGTTCTAATGGGGAAGACATTTTTGGAAATTATTTTTCGTGCCCTCCAATCGCACCAACCCATTCCACCGCCGACTTCCTGTTTGCCTTGCACCTCGCGTGTTCGAGTAGGCAGCTGCTTCCTCGGGTCCATTACCGGCGCCGATCTGCTATCTCCCGCAGGCCCTCGCCTGGCACGTGCCTTGTGGCGGCGGCTGCGGCTCTTTTGGCGCCCTCGCGCAGATTGGGGCTGTGTGTGGGGCAGGGGCGTGGGCTGGCTGGCCCGGGGGTGAGGATTTTTTTTGCCAAGCAGCTAAAACACCGTTATAAATTTAGACGATTAGAAGACACAAATGCTCCCGAACAGGTCGTGGCTAGCGTGATCGCTGTACATGGGCAAGGGCCAGGTTTCGAATCCCGGTGGGAGGCATGAGGCATTAGTACTTTCCGCAGTGGATGCCGTAATCTTCTGCATTGGTAAACGCTGTAACAGGTGGTGGGGAGTAATGGCGTTAGAGTTAAGGGCCGGTTGATGCTTCAGAATTTTCTGACTGCCCTAAGGAAATATCCCAATTCGTCCAAATTGCTTTCGGATAGTACGTCTCATTATCTAACTCTTCACTAACCTTCCTGTTCAGGGAACTCAGTCAAAAGATACAAAGTTCCGATTTTCGTCTCTCACAACTGATATCTAGTATTCTTGAATATGGAGAGCAGTGAATGAAGCACATTTTTGTAGATTATAAATACCATACATTTCTCAAAAATACAAAATATTGACAGTCCCAGTTGTGACGTAACGATGAATGACAGTGAAGTTTATACATTATTATTATTAATGCACATCATCAAGTCTGTAAAATGTGGTTTCTTGTGCATGTTACAAATAACACATCAAATACATACACAATAAAATAAACAAGATAACAGACGCTGATATATTTGTTAAAATAACACATGAAACACTAAAATACAAGTTATTGTGTTATTTGTAATATGTTAATCTGCCCTCTCTGCACCCCTGTCAACATTTTGCACTTTGCAATAGCTCCTGGAAGTAACGTTTACATGCAAATTACACGAGATTACATGAGATTTTAATGGCTCGCCGATATCTTTGCGTCGCTCGTGTAACGATATATATGATGAAGTATCTAAATGCAAGGAAAAATATACCCTTCCTACATTTTTACTTAGCTATTCTTTATTTTATAATTAAACAAGAGTGTAGGACATTTTCTCAACGTGTGTCTCAACATGTTTCTCTCTGGCGCTTCATGAAGATTAGAAACCTCCCCACACGTATTTTAAAACATTAGGGACAAGTCTCTTCAGAAAATTCTCTTCGACTGCTTGTCGCCGAAGTGTCTCACCTTACTTACACTGCTTCAAATGAAATCCACGAGTTTCTCTACACGATAACTGTTTTATTCCTCAAAAAGTTCCAAAAAATCTTTATTAACGAAGCCCAACTTAACAACGACATGCACTTTCAGATTCCCCCAAGTGCAGTCTCTCCATCGACAGATGGGTGAAAATAAGAGATCATTTATTTCGAATTGAAATTTCACACATTTAGCTCTCATGCTCCAATATTACAATTTTCTTACTTTTTAAAATTGTTTACATTCTGAAATGTACCAACAACGTCTCGTCATAGACTCTTACGAGATCGTTGGCATCATTCATCTAAGATGGTTATAATCGTGACCCGTTCCGAATTTATATTAAAATTTTGGGCGCCAGGAACAGGTTACGTTAATTAAAAATGACCAATGCTTCCACAGCTAATTTCAACAAATGTATAAATGTCCGGCTAGCTGGGTCAATGGGTCCCGTTATGGATAATCGCTATCGCCTAGATAGCCGATTACTTGATCTGCCAGCTGTACAGTATGGCGAGGAATCTGAAAGGGAATAATTATCTATTTCTAACTATTTAACAATTTTGATTGACTAAATGAAAATCTTTTCATTTCCAAAAGAAAAAAAAATTCAACAATTTATTAACAATATTTACAATTGTTTAGTCCTTAGGTCATGACCTCGTTTTAAAATATATATCTTTTGTACTGCAGTCTTATTAACAAAATATTATATATTTTGGTATATCACAATACACATTTTTGGGATCGTGATTACATTGAAAACGTTTTCAGATATAAACTGTTTAACCTTAACAGCCACGAGAGTATTCCGCCATTACACCGTAGGCAGTGTTTGTCACCTCCACTCCACGCAGACTTCTCCGCAGCTGCCAACGCTTATATCGCCAACGCGGCCAACGCTTCCAACGCGGATATCTTTGCAGGCCGGGTGTCTGGTGATGGCGCAGGCGCCACCGTCCACGAAGGGGACATCAGAGGCGGCACCGCTCGGCGCCTAAACAAGTCCTCGTCCTCAAACACAGCACCAGGCCAGAGAGAATCTGCGCGACGCTGCCGAGAGATTGCAAGACACGTGGCGCGAGGGCGGCTGCGACAGACACACGCCTAAGAGGCTGACTGCTGAAGAGGTGCTCTGGCGGTCGGGAGGTTGTCAGAACTGTTTCAATGGGATGGATGGCGATGGTTGTTTAGTGGTAATGGTAGAAGTGATGAATTTTAGTACTAGTACGTACGAACGTGAGCTGGCACTGCATTCGAGAAATACTTTTGTGTAGTGGCAGTAAACTGGACTGATAAACTGGGATCAACAAAATTCAATATAGCACCTGCGGCATCAGTGCAAACACCTCGATAATAATCACATAGGAAGGGTGGTAAGACTTGATAAATGGTAGTAGTTGGTGTGGGGACTTGAGATGTGGTGACGGTGTGTTATATTAACAAGGAATTTGAATTAATGTAAGGTGGCGAGAGATTTGTATAGGAGGTTGTAATACTAGTGTGAGCAAGATAGTGACATGAATGAATAATGTACGTTTAAGTCGACTATGGGAATTGATGTGATCATTGAAAATGTATTTTTTTCCGAAAAACATGAAATTAACCTCTACTAGAAGAGAACAATGAATAGCAGACGCCCAGTGATACAGACTAGACAAAATGTATTTTGTTAGTTCATGACCAAAAGCTTTTTTGTATGACCTCTGACTAAGGGTAAGACAAAAGGAAAATAAGAAGAAGGGTTCAGAAGAAACGGGTAAAACGAGTTGCTGAAACTTTCTGTCAAACATGAATCTAACCTCATTAATGTAATAGAAATGTCAAGTTTCTTTAACAAACCTCTGCCATTTCATACCAAATATGCCTTTTATCTACCATAGGGTCTCAGTGCAGTTCTTTTCTCAGTATATCTTAGCTTACACTACGTGTTGAGTGTAAGTAATAATTTGAAGACGAATGTGTGGTGCAGTCGAATGCAATTTGACCATTACCGGCCGACAGAATCATTCGGGCGTTCGCGCACTAACTTTTAATTTTTCTGTAACCGCGTATCCACTATCCGTGTAATATACGAGCACATCACAAACCATGCAACATGTTAAAATGTTCAGTTATACATGTTACGTACAGGGAGTCTCTAAATAAATGTTACAATCTTCTACGCCATTTAGAGAGGTCGAAAATAATCACTTTTTACCAATAATTAGAATAGTGGGAAATTTCATAGAGCAGAGTTACACATCTGACATGCTCCTGATTGGTAGAATAAATTATAGGCACTTTTTTTTACAGATACATTAAATCTTAACTGCGTCAGAACGGGACCTGCAGAACACTTGCGCATCAGGTGTTGCCTTGCAGGCAGGGGCAAACGACACATGAGTAACTACGATTTATGAAATTTCCAACTTTGTTGTAGTATGTTCATTGGAAAGAAGGGATCATTTTGAAACCCCCTCCATCTCTAAAAGCTTTGTAGCATTCAGCCTAGGACATTCTCTATTTACATATTTAATTGACGACACACGACATATCTACATTTGATATTGATGTTAAATTTTGGTGTTCATATTGATTTTAAATGAAGATGTTAATGTTGATGTATGTGTTAAATGTAGATAATAATGTTGATGTTAATTGTTGATGTTTTTGTTGATGTTAAGTATTATGACAAATGTTGGTGTTAAATATTGATGTTAATATTGTTGTTAAACGTTGATGTTGAAAATTGTTGTTAAACGTTGATTTTCATCTTGATGTTAAATGTTGATGTTTACCTTGACGTTAAGTGTTGATGTTAATTGATGCTGATATTGATGCTCAACGTTGAGGTTAGATGTTAAACGTTGATTTTAGATGATATTAACGGTTGATCTTCATAAATGTCATGTTGCTGTTGATGCTGAACGTCGAGAAGTAGAGACGCTACTTAAGAGGTCCGTCCCAGGCAGCGGCAGATGTTGGAGCGGTCGGCGCCTGAATGTGCGTGTCGCGAGGCCCCGGCGCCTGGCGGTTGGCGGGGCGGGCTGCGTCGCCATTCACAAAGGCGCCGGCGGCGCGGGGCTCCCAAACGAGGAAGACGCTCTGCACTCGGGGCTATCTTGCCGTGGCGCCGACGTTAATAGAAACTTATCTTCGAGGGCCACCTTTCACAAACTTAGGTGTCTGTTGCAGGCGCCTACCGCTGCGGTAGGAAATGAATGAGTTGTTTTTTCTAAGGTGACAGTTTGTGGCCGCAATGTTCGTTTGCTTTCCCAAACATTTTAGGTCGCAGACCCCTTTTGCCAAAATATATTACATTCTTGAACTCTTACAGTAATTGATTTGACCTTTTCAAATTAGTAAAATTGTATAGCTCTTGTTATGATATATTTCACTAGATTATCACCGAGTAAATGAGATGTGATGAAAATCGAAGCTCGAAAACACACGTTTTTTTAAATTATCAAATAAAAATGCGTATTTAAATAAGATCACAAATCAAAATTGTTTTATTACAATAGCTACTGTTAATACAAAATGACACAGACTTTGTATTTCACTAGGTAGGTTCTATTCTTTTGAATCGGGACTAACTCTTTGAGTTTGCTTCTTCCCCTTTCCATCGGCCATCTATCGGCACTTAAAATATCTATTAGGTCCTCCCACGGTATCTTCCTCTCCGGGAGTCATTATTGTCAGAGAAGAGATTCCCAGTGCTCCCCAAACATCATGCAGAGTTAACCCAAAGGTTCATCTGGGACCTGTAGCCCACGGTAGACCGTGGGTCCATGTCAGTGCTTTTACCATTATTCTGGATATAGAGATCCAATTCCTCAATTACACACTTCGATAGATGACATACACGCAGATGGATCGTATTTACTGGTTAAGCCAAGAGACTACGGAAGGACTAGGGTGCTGATGTGACATACGAGGGACTGGGAGTATATCCCACCCCAAGCCACAAACGCAACTGACATTTCTTAAGAGAGTTTTGAAGTATAGAAAATAGTTTGTTCATTAATTCAATCGTTTTGTATTAATCCCTTCATACAGAAACTATTAGAAAAAAAATTGCCTATGCGCAGAGACAGTTCAAGGAAACAATGTGAAACGTATGTACGTATAAGGCAAATGCTGAGTGCTCTGTTGTGACAAGAAACTCGTCTGTTCTCTTGCGTGGTCGGCATATCAAAACACATTAGACTGTATGGGTTGCCACTATTTTAGGCTGAAAGGGGTAAATGAGAACACTGAAAAAATAACCTTGCAGCACCTTTGAGTTCTGTTCCTGAAATGTGCCACCCACTTCAATGTTAATAAAGTAAGTGCGGCCTTATCCCACTCCTTAACAATACCAAATGCATTGTTTGGTACTGATATAGGCTTGCCAGACTCAACAATGATGCATATTTAATTGTAATTTTTGTGAAAACGTTTTCTTTTCTCCTTCTTCGTGTGGCTTCCGGGAATATGACTCTTCAGGTGATTTGACGATGTAGCATGCAGCAATAGTCCGCCATCATGTTCACGATTCACTTACTGTGATACCTACGTTCCATCCCCTTGATGTCCTGATGGAACCTTTCCCTTTTTCTTCAATGGTGTTCCCCAAGTTTTCCGGAAAATAGTCCACATCCGAGCGTAGGAAGTGTACCTTCAAACTCATTGTGGCAACCTAATATTTGAAAAGCCTTCAGCAACATGATACATCTGTAGTTAGGATCATTTATGGTACCAAGGAACTTGTCAACAACTTCTTTAAAAGAATTCCAAGAATTCCCTCTCCTTCTCATCCATGGTCTGAGCAAAATGTGGATCTGAGGAAAGTTTTCCCGATATCTCCGCATATATATATTCCTTCTTTTATCATAGCGTCACTTAAACCGGGAAACACGGAGCATAAGTACATGAAACGTTAACTTTCTTTATTGTGATGAAATCTGTTATATTTCTTTGGTACTTCTTTGATTGTGTACTCATCGCAGAAGCAGTATGGACTGGTAAAATAACGACGATGAGAAAGTTTTTCAAAATGTACTTTCAAACTTCAAAAAATCTTTTTATCACTTTGACGCAACTGGATGACCTAAGTTAATGTATTCAATCCAATTGCCGCTACTGGACCGGGAGAATGAGCAACAAAGTGGGCTCATTCTCCTTGGGGTGGGTATCTTCATTAACTTCAGAAGGGGACTACCGAGAAAAGATAATTACCTTCCTCTCTGAACAGAACCTTCATGACCACACCATCTATTCAGGTAGAGTTTTATTAGAACATAATATGTGTTTCGAATGTTAGAAATTGTGTAAGAAAAAATATTCGTTACAAATGTAAATATGTGCATATGCTACAAAATAGAAATTATGTTTCATGAATTTGAACAAAATTTGTACGTGATGGAGAAGGACGGGCTTTAAATTCGTTTTCAGCTCACCAAAAACGTAAAGCCAAAATTTTCAAATCAAATTTTTAGTTGTAGACACGGTTAATAAATATAGGATCCTTACCTTTCATTGAAAGAAAAAAAATCAGGAACTTCGATTGAGTGAAAAGCTCAATTTTTTTTTTAAAACGAAAAATTTCTAAACGAAAATCACCAGAGTTTTAAATATACAGATTATTATCATTATCATTATTAAGGATATTTATTACAGTTTATCTATAAGAAAAGAAATATAATTTCAATTTTATTTTTGAAAGAGACGGTGTCATTTAAATGGTCATGCGCAACGACGTGCACCAAGTGAATATTGTATTACATCGTAAACTCTGTCGACACTCCAACATGCAGCGCCCCCACGTCCAGCGCGCGCGTGGGGACCTGGTCGGGCGGGGGCAGGGGGGGCTGGGGGGGGTGGCGTTAGGTGGCGAGGGAGGGGACAACGAGCGCCCCGGGATGCACGCGACAGATTTACCGATGCAGAACAACGCGCGGGCAATGGCGCGTCGGTAACTATACAAACAAAAATTGTGTTGTCAAATCACAACCTAATTAATTGTGCGGAACATTTCCAACGAATTGAATTCCGATTGTGGCGTTGCGGACGGCAACAAAATGAACGCGGTGGTGAGTCGCCGGAGGAGGAAAGCGGTGATAGTGGTGGCAGTGGTGGGGACGGTGATGGCGGCGGGGTGTGTGTGGCGGTGGCGGTTGTGATGGTACCGGAGGCTGTGATGGCGACGGCGGCGGAGACAGAGACGCTGGCGGTGACGGCAGCGGCGGACACGGGCGGAAATGGGGTGGTGGCGGGGACAGGGGAATTGGCGGGGTTGATGGCAGTGGAGGGGGCTGTAGCGGAGGCAGGGGTGGGAGTGGGGCGGGGGCGAGGACGAGGGCGAAGGCGGAGGCGAGAACAGGGGAATTGATGGGGTTGATGGCGGGGGCGGGGGCGGGTGTGATGGCGTTGGCAGTGGTGGTGGCGAGGGCGGTGAGGATGGCAATGGGTATGGCGGTGGGGAAGGCGGGGGTGGTAGCAGGGGTGGTGGAAGGGGCGGGGCGGGGCGGGGATGGGATGGGATGGGGTGGGGTGGAGGCGATGGCGGAGGCGGTTGCTGTACTGGCGACGATGGCCGTGGCTGTTGTTGTGGTGGGGGCTGTAGGGGTGGCGAGGGGTGTGGCAGTGGCGGAGGGTCACGGCGTGGGAGGGGCGCGCACGCTAACTCCCATCCCCGTTTCATCACGGATCGCCACGTCCACTTTTCGGCGAATGCTCTTGATTGCGAAGTCGAATCAGCGCGTTACGTGGGGTGCTACTCTGGAAATGCAGCAGCGAAATCCTTGATTAATTTTGGGGATGCGTGCAGGCAAATTATGGAAAGGTGGAATGAATGAAATATTTATGAATTTGTGGGGATGTTGGAATATATTTTTTGACTACTTCACCCGCAATGTTTTACATGCTCGCTTTAGTTTGTGACTTAACATTAAATTGGGAGTTGTTGAGTGATTTTATTTTAGAGATGAAAACAATTACAAGTGAATTTGTTTCGATGACATTAGCGCAATGTTGTATAAGTAGTTAATAGTGCCATCATGACGTTTTATTTTAAACATTAAACACTAGAAATTGAAGTAAAAAAACAAAAGGTTTCAATCGTAGAAATGTGTAAGTAAGACTAATTTAAAAATTAATAGAAAATTATGTTGCCAGGCCATACTCTTCTATCATCTATTAGCGATGCAATTGTTACGATTTAATTGAAATTCATAGAGAAACAAGAAAATAGTGCTTGTAAATGCTTGAAAAAAGTGTGGTATGTACTTTTAGGTTTTCTGAAACTGTACACTAAGAACACTGGTCAAAAAATTAAGCTTACGAGTAATATTAATGTTAAAGGTAAAATTTATTTTGAAATTGAAGAAAAGTTATTTTTCTAATAAATAGGTCACAAACAAAAATGATTGGCAGACTCTGAGATTTTTAGTATTAATGAAGTGCTCATAAATTATGTTTGATACTCAAAGCCTGCGGGTGAAACCCGGATTGGAATGCTCGATCTGAATCAAGATCAGAACTATGTTTCCTTGGAGACATGCAGCAAAGATACTAGACGGTATTCGTCCATCCCTCCACGCAAGTAGCACCGCAAAGTACACAATGCTCCTCTGCTAATGGATCGTTCATGGCACCAGCTTACAACTGTGCGTTGTACGTGTCGTATTACCGTAGAACACATAGCAGGGCGGAACGCGAACCAAACAGTTGTTTTGCGGTTTTGCGGTCGATCAGGGTACTTCCCGTCGCCCGAGAAATCGACTATGAAAGGATTCAATAATGTCTTAATATCCGTTGACTCTCCAGAAGGAGTTCATTGGAGGATATTGGAAGCCGCAGAGGAGCTGGGGTTTGGACATTCAAGCGAATTATGACGCATTATCTGGTTTGTTGATCGCAGAGGGAGAATGCATGATGGTTGGACGCGTCGGTTGGGACACCTGTGCAATAATGGTTACGTCATACACTCGAACTCGGTTAGTAGCAAAGAAGGTGTTCGAAGACACTGAAACACACACATTTTTGTCAAAATGGAATTTATTATTTGTATTAGAACGTTTTCTAATTGCTGGATTCCCGATATTCTCGAGAGAGTAATTGAATTTCCAGAGATTTACACGAAATTCCAATGCACATAATCACACACTCGTAAACTTCTAGGTTGTAGAAGGAGAATAACCAGACACTTCAGGAAACATCGGTTATTATTTGAAAATGAATAAATATAACAGCTTCAATGAACTCTATAAATGATACAATTTGTTTTTATATTTTTTATTTTTTTTACATAAACTGTTATCCAACGAATGCTAATGCATCAGTGTTTGTGTTTCGCAATGAAATTCATTATATCTACCTGATACTCTTGGAATTTGAGTGAGAACACGATGTACTTGAATATAAAAATTACCAGTACGTAAAACCTTCATTTTTCTGATGATGAAAAAAAAATCGTTAACTGATATATGTAATTCAAAAAGTGCACTTCAAATGAAGTTAACGTACAGAGAAAATTAACATTAATGAAAATGTTTAAATATATTACGTACAGTATTAATTAGTTGATTAATTTTCTTAATTTACTATTAAGTTTGCTTCAGTTAGTTCGTTTCAAGAAAATGTTATGCCGATGTTCCACTTAAGTGATATCAACATGGTTATGATTAATCTTTTAGGATAAGTGCTTCGGAAACAGCAACGATGCAGGGCTCATGTAGAACGCTTAGCATAGTGTGTCAACATCAAAGGGCACTTGCGACAAGACGGAAGGTACAAGATTGTTCATCAAGTCTCATAAAACTTTGAAATGTTTCTCTGCTAGTTAAAGCAAATAATTATAATTTTTGTACCAATAAAAGGTACTTGGAAATACCTTGGAAAAAATGTTAGAAATGAAATGTCCTTCGGTCACTTTCTCTCTCGATCTCTGTCTCTCTCTTTCTTATGTCAACACAAATTGACGCGTAGAATTTAATTTGTTGTAATTTTCATTTAATTAAATTCTTTTCCTCTCTTGAGAAACACGCTCAATCCGCCGCTGAAAAAAATCATGCTCAATCTGCCACTGAAAAATCATGATTCATCAGCCACTGAAAGAAACGTACTCAATCCGCCACTAAAGATAATCATCCTTGATCCGTCACTGAAAAAACATGATCGTTAGGTCACTGCAAAAAATGAATATACTCGATCTCCCACTGAAAAAAACATACTAAAGGAAATCATGTTCGAAGGCGCCACTGAAGGAAACAATGCTCGATCCACCACTGAAAAACAACATGCTCGATCCACCACTGAAAAAAAAAGTCCATCCTCCACTGAAAACAAAAATGATCAATTCAACACTGGAAAAAACCTTCAATTTTTCCTACACCTTCTGCGGACGCCGCGGTGATTCTAGGGGCGGCGTGAGTACCTCATGCTGCGTGGCCGGGTGGGCGGTAGGACAGGGCCGGGCAGCGGTAGCAGCAATGATCGCTGCGGGCCGGTGATGTACGAACACGAGATCGCGATCATCGCGGCAAAAGACCAGACGCAAGACCCCAAAATTAGATTGTTCATGAAGTGTCATAAAAGCTGAGAGAACTTTTGAATTTTGTTTCTCTACTAGTTAAAGAAAAAATAATTATAATTTTTGGGCTAGTAAAAGGTGCTTGGAAATACTTTGGAAAAAAATGTTGGAAATGAAATGTCCTTCAGTAACTTTCTCTCCCCCTCTCTCTATTTCAACGCAAATTGACGCCTGGTATTTACTTTGTTGTAATTTTCATTTGGGGTAGTTCATGTAATTGAGTTCTTTTCTCCTCTTGAAAACATGATCGATCCGTCACTGAAATAAACATGATCGATACGCATTAAAACTCCGCTCGATACCCATTAAAAACTAAGCTCGATCCACCATTGAAAAATCATGATCGTTCAGAAAAAAGAAGGTTCAACCTGCCACTGAAAAAACACGTGCTGAAACCTGCCACTGAAAACAAAAAATGCTCGATCCAACACTGAAAAATCCTTCAATTTTTCCTACACCTTCTGCGGGCGATGCGGTGATTCCAGGGGCGGCGTGAGTGCTACAGGCTGCGGGGCTGCGTTAGGCGGTAGGTCAGGGGGTGGGCGGCGGTAGCAGCAATGAGTGTTGCAGACCGGCGGCGTGCGACTCGAGGTCACGATCCTCGCGGCAAAAGAAGACCAGACGCAATACCCAAAAATAAGATTGTTCATGAAGTATCATAAAAACTGAGAGAGTTTTGTTTCTCCATTAGAAAAATAATTATAATTTTTAAGCCAATAAAAAGTGATTGAAAATACTTTGGAAAAATATGTTCGAAATGAAATGTCCTTCGCTAAATTTCTCCCTTCGTTTATCTATTTCAACGCAAATTGATTCCTGGAATTTAATTTGTTGTAATTTTCATTTAAAGTAGTTCATGCAATTGAATTCTTTCCTCCTCTCGAGAAACATGATTGACCCGCCACTGAAGAAAAGCATGCTCGATCCGCCACTGAAATAAACATGCTCGATCCCCATTAAAAATCATGCTCGATACCCATTCAAACTACGCTCGATCCACCATTGAAAAAACATGATCGTTCAGGAAAAAAAAGGATCAACCTGCCACTGAAAAACATGTGCTCGATCCGTCACTGAAAACAAAAATGCTCGATCTAACACTGAAAAACAACTTCAATTTTTCCTACACCTTCTGTGGGGTGATTTCAGGGGCGGCGTGAGTGCTACAGGCCGCGTGGCCTCGTGGGCGGTAGGACAGGGGAGCGGGCGGCGGTAACAGCACTGAGCGCCGCGGGCCGGCGGCGTGCGACACGAGGTCGCAACCCGCGCGGCAGCAGAAGGCTGATGGAGTGAGACAGACGGCAACACATGCCGCGTCCGTCCGCGCGACCGCTCCGCCGCTCTCTAATCTCGGAATCAATGGCAACGATTCATTTGCAACTGTTTTCAAATTAGGCCACACTTTGGCTTTTCAATATTACGAGATCTGTGTGCTAAAAACAAACGCCAACTCATTTTAATTTTTATGTCTCGCGTCGTGCTTCCTCTCTCTGTTTTTTTTCGGTCGCTGCCGACCGGTTTTTCTTTACTTTTTTGCTGAAATCAAAATTGATTTGTTTTATAACCATGCATATACATATATATTTTTTAATAACCACGGGTTTCAGGTTCGGATTTCCATTGTGTAATACGTGTATCACAAATTAAATCCGGGGCCGGAATGGAGGAGCGGAGTCGCTCGTGGCGGCGCGGACGGCGGAGTGAGGAAGGGGGAGGAGAGGGTGAGGACGGGGGTGGAGGGCAGTTAGCTGTATGAGTGAGCGCGTGGGGACGGGGAAGTATGGGAGGGTGGATAGCCGTGCAGTCAGCGGCGCGGGCGAGCGCTGCAGGCGAAAGCGACAAGCGAGGGCGGTGTGGGGACTGGTGCAGTTTGAGGGCGGCATATGAGGTCGACATATGAGGGGCAGCACGCGGGAAGGAGCTGACAGGAGTGGAAAGCACGGGATGGGTAGGAAGTAGCAGGTGAGGTTGGGCGCTACAGCCTCAAATGAAGGATACTGAATTAGGATGTCTGTCGGGAGGATAGGAAGGTGATTGAGAATCGCTGATGAGTAGGCGTGTGACGAATGCCGGAAGAACGGGAAAGTAGAAATGTGAGGGAGGAACGCAGGTAGAAACAGCAGGTAGGTGGAGGTTGCGTGCAATGACGAGAGAAACAGGTGATGGTAAATAACAATTAGAGGCTTGTGACAAAGGCGGGATGGACAACCAATGGGGGGAGACCACATGGTCGGAGGGAGCAAACGATTGGCGATCGCGGGCGACAGTGGGGATAAAAGTAGGAGGGAAATATAGACGGTACGAGAAAGAGATGATAGTTATTGCGAGACTGATCACTGAGAGAATTTTGAACAAAGGTGAAGAGAGAAAACTAAGATGGTATAATGAAACTGAGATTTATCACGAAATGTATCAAGACTCAGTGATATGTCCCGTAACTTACTAAACATACATATTACTAACTTACTAAACAGTACATACTTGAAGTAATATCTATTCTTTACGAAATGACAAGTGGTTTTGGTGTATTTCTTGTTGCCAAAATCCAGTAGTTAAGAAGTGATAATTATCGATGATTTGAACAATAGTTGTGTAAAAAGCCGCTAACATCTCAATTTTCGCCATGTCCCTTGTTAAATGCACGGTTGTCTGCCAATCAACTCCTCCAACCAGTTTTGAGAATTAATAACATATTTTCAACAAAATAAAAGATTTATTTCAAGACTTCACGTCTTACAATGAATATATACATTTGAAATAATTCGATTTTTCCACTGTACATGGAAACTTTTAACATATTTTACATTCAATCTTCTGAACGTGACTGTGTTCTTTCCCCGTTGGATGGTGAGATACATTCTACACGTCGGCTTGCGGGTCTCCCGACATGTCTGGAAGTGTAGTGCATGTCAGAGTGTGAGTGAGTAAGGGGTAGGACAAGGAAGAGGAAGGCCAGATCTCGCACGGTCCGTGACCTTTTTGTTAGGGCACTGCTCCGGCATTCAACTGGTATTGAACGAAAAAACCACTAAGAAAAAAGTCACAGCAGTCGGCCGTTCGAGTTTTTCTCCAGATAGCGGTTAAATCTTACATGGCTATCTAGCAACTGTCAAGAAATCTGCCATCGGATTCGTACCCTAGGACCTCCCAATCAGAAGCACTGCAGTGACATCAGTTGATGCCCCGAGCCACCTCAGCCAGTCTCGTGAAATGAATAACTCCTTATTTCGCTTATTGCAATGATATACTCTGTGATGAAAATTAATATTAGACTTACCCATGAGAACAGGATGACTAATGCAAACAATTTGCGGAGCATCACGGAGGGAGGCAGCGCCACGCGAACTGTACGCGTGACTGTACCGTTAACAAGTAAGCAAAGTAGGAAAAGAGTCCAATGAGAAAGAATACATGTGTTTGAGAGGCGATGATCACGGTCAGTGACAAGAGCGACAGGCACGCACAATCATGGGAATGTCGGGGCAAGGAGAGCCAAAGCAAACCCGAGGGCTGTGATGATTTTTTGGCAAGTAGCTCTATCCAATGGATAAATAAAACACGCAACAAATGTGCTGTATAATGTATGGTAATTCGAAATGTTATAGGACGTATTCAGTAGGTTAGCAAATAATCGTCAATTCGATACGGCCAATTTAGCTTGATTGACTTGTACATTTCCAAGCCGACGGCTTTTCCACACCTTCAGCCGCCGCGATGATCATAAACCATTTTAGAGTCCATCCACCGCAAAACCCCAAGCAAAATATTTGTTCTTAACCCGAGAGTGGTAACGCGGGAGTCTGTGGGACCCCCACGATCCTTTCTTCCCGCTTGTTGTGATACCCATGTTGGCTACCCTGACCATTGCTTTAGTACCTTTCTTTTTCTGTATCATGATATTTAGTGCGCTCTCAGTTTGCCAGTTTAGTGAGTTTTATCCGTGTAGCAAGCTATTGTTTTGTTTGGGGTGCCCAGAGACCCCCGCGTTACCTTCTACGTTCGCAAAAGTGTCTTCAGTCTCGTACATTCTATTAGTTTGGGAACGTATTGCATACTTACATTAGGAAGTAGTACTGAAGTACTACGAATATTTTAGGTCACTTTATATGTTAAAAAAGGAGTGAAGAATACGCCAACTTTTGCTGAAAGCGGGAACACAATATCGTTACTCACCGCCCAGGAAAAAGCAGTCTGCACGCAATTCCAAAAGACCAGGATATTGTTTTCTTTGCTTATTGATTAGAACAATTTGATTGAAAGAATTACAGAATCCACTAACATAAAAAATGAAATGGATTTAGAGAGGAATAAAAATGATCGCAGCACGTATAAGACTGACAAAGAGAAAATGAAGGCAATAATTATGCTACGTATTTTAGGCTGGATCTGTGTAATCAGGGCACCACAATATTACTGAATTGTGACATATGGATAAAATGGGTACTGAAATTTTCCATTGTACTTTGAATTTGAAAAGATTTCAATTTTTGCTACGAAACATGGGCTTGGATGTGACAACACGCGCAGACCGGTAGAAAAAATAACTCCAAATATTAGATCCTTTCCTGATGAATTCTTAGAGTTGTGTCGAAACTAAATTCTTAATAAATTGTTTAATTGCATGCAAAACGTTGTTAATAATATAAGAAGAATATTATATTAATTTATTTTTTAATAATTTAGCATATATCATGAAAAGAGTGTGGGGGTCTGGAGACACCCCACGTTACCACTTTTGTTTCAAAAAGTCACGTTATCACTGCAGGGTTAATTAAATTAAGGAACACAACTTGTATTTTTTATCCATATGTCTATTGGCCCAACAGTACTTGAGCATGGGCGGTTCCCTTTATCGTCTCTTGGGAGGGGACGGGGTAGGGGAGTGGTCGGTGCCGCAGTGGAGAATGGGGGCGGGACTGAATGAAGGGATTGACATTACTTTTGAAGACCTGATTTTCAATATTGTGTCGTATCATGTTGACCTTACATTGCACTATCTATTTATAAAATTTTTGTTTTCACATTAATTAAACTATATAATTGAAATAGGTTTCGAATATACTATTTAATTTTGCTATAACAATTTTATTTATTATATACAGTCCTCATCATCCCGTATTTTACTACAAATAATATTTCAATCAGTTATTAGACGTAAAGGATAATATAAATGTCTCTCATTTACATTCCTATTAAAATTATGTTCAGAACGAATTATTTTCATTTCATTTAGCAGAGGTATGTAGAGAAAAAGAAAAAAGAGATGTTGATAAATTATTAAAATTAAAATCACCATACGTTGATGTTATTCATATTCAGACGACGAATCATAAATAATGAGCCACAGCAATGTTTTTCTTTGAGAGTATCTCACGGTCAAATGTTTTCGAATTTCATTTAATTGTGCAATTTAAACAATAAAGAGATTTGTACGAATTATTTTCTGGAAAGAGACTTGTACATATATTATTTTTCATATTACGTATAAATGTGACAAATTTTACAACGACTGAATAACGAGTCCTGGCACGTTTATTCCAATTATATCGATAATTTAACATAATGAAATTATTGCGTTTTTCTCGTCCATATGTACATCATTACGTAATAGATGATAGCAAATTAAAACACGAACCTGCCAAATGTGGCAGGCACGTGCCTGCAACCTGCCGGTGTCGCTACCGTGTTTGTGCGTATCGCATGACTGGGCATACGTAACGAGGTGGATTTGAAGTACGTGATTCGTGAGGAGCGTGTGGGAGAATATTCCAGTTTTAGAGCGTAACGGAAAAACGCCGATACGCACAATAAACATTAAAAAATAATAGTCATTTAACATATTAGACGAGAAAGAAATAGTTAATCTACGGGAGATTACAACTAAAAATATTTCCTCACAAGTGTTGAAGTGAGAAAGGAATTCTCTAGTAGAAAGTAGTACCTCAGTAGAAAATATATTTATCAACGTGTGCAATTTTGTAAAGAGGTAGTGTAACCACACATTATTACCTATCAAGAAGTGCCTTCAACTTAAACTTCTTCTTAAACTATTAAATATAATAAAGAACTAATAAATATTCAGTGAATACAACGTTTGGGAAGAAGATCCAGTCGAGGTACACCTAATAGTAAAATGAAAGGTGTCATTCTATTCAACATAAACGCTACAACTGGGCAAATAAGCTTCTTTCAGATTGGAAAATGAGACAACAGATTTGAGTTGTATATGAATCACTTAAAATAAATTAATATTTAGTATTGTAAGTAGTGACAGATGTTTTTCGAAAACATTAAATAAATTTCGAGCAAAATATCGAAGAGGAAATTAATATTTGTATATCATCTTATGAGAACTGTCAACAAAATTCTGACTAAGAAGGTATGTTTTTTGACATTGCTCTCGGAAAACAATGAGGTGAAGGAAATCTGACATTACAATAGGAATAAAAGAAAACAATCGATAAATCAGTAATAGCACAAGATATGAAAGTGTCCAAGATGTTAGTGGAAGATCACAAGAAGACCACCACCTAGATAAATACTCTTGTAACGGATGTGGAAAGAAACATAGGTAGCAAAAAATTGGAGGTATTGAAAAGAACGAAGAAAGGCCGGTCAAGCTTCTTGTATTCTTGAATAGTTGTAATGAACCAGAATAATAACATTTTTTTATTATAACGCTCAGAATCACAAACATTTTCGCAGCTGATCACTTGGTTTAAAATATTTATTGCAATGCTTATAAAATCACAGAAAATGTTAAGCAATATTTTCTGTGTTTAAAATTGAATAGAGGGAGACACTGATGGAAAATGAAAACATATTCGTTTGTTTACCCGTCGAATATCACATTTTCATAAATACTGGATGGAGTAATCATAGGCTTAGACCTAATGAATTGTCAAGGCCCTTGCATAAAAATATTGTTTGAATTAAAATATTATACAAGTATATTTCAATTCTAAGTAATTTTGGCCTAATGCGGGCGTTAAGAAAATACGTCCGTTATATAATTTTAATATCTATTATGGAATACAGTAGCGACGAATACACGAGTTAACTCATACTCTGTTTTACATATTAGTCATGTCCTATGGTTCGGGAGCCGGATACGGGCCTTGGCCGACTAGGGGTGACTCAGCCTCTCAGCCAAGGGATAAGGAGTTCGCATGGTTAGCACGGAGACATCTCCCCACCGAATGTACTGGTCTTCTTAAACTTAGGGTGTACTTTCTCATCGTCTCACAGCAATAGATACTGGGACATTTGTAAGGAAAGTGCAGTTATAATTTACCCGGCTGGGAATCGAATCCGGGGTTGTGACGTGGGAAGCGAGCACGCTAACCAACGAGCTGCCTAATCGGGCTTCTGACGCAAAATATTATATCAAATCCTTCTATATAATGAAAAATGAAACAGTTTGCAATGTTGCACACAATGAACCTATTTAAGAGTAGACCGCAGAATGAACAAAATTTCTGAAGTAGCCTAAGATGTTGAATAAAGAGAACATCACCATGCAAAACTTGTTGCTGTAGAATAATAATCATGGTGTTATTTAAAGTGCCGTTAACATACCAGAAAAATGAGATAATTGTTTGCATAAGACAATGTATCTAAGAATCTCAAAAACTAAATTACACATGAAGTATAACTTGTACAAATGCACAAAAAAGAACTGATTTGGATAGAAAAAGATTTGTATCTGCGAAAAGGTATCCAATTTACAGCGGTGACCAAGAGAAACACAAAATGAAAGATTTCCATTGTGGGTGACATATTTCATTCGTTAACACAGAAAATGAATAATCTAAAAAAAATTGTAACTTTTGCATTAAGTGGTGAAATATGATTATACAACATAACTGAAAAAATACATAAACATAGTTTACAAGACATTCGAGAAAGAGAATAAAACATTATCTTCGACCACGAAATAGGTGATCCCGTACTAAATAAATTCATTCTTCTGCAAAATGACAGTTTTGTTCTTCGTTTGTGTTACAGGAACAAGATCATTTTAGTCAGTTCTAAATTAGATTTGTAGATTTTGGAGGTATTAGCCATGAAAGCCTAAGGATTTTCGCATGCCCAGATGGAGTAATCTGCAGTAAGTATGAATACTGGCACATGCATTGCTGGTAGACTTGCAAAGCCCAACGGATTTCGTCGATTTACAGTGAATTTGACTGAATTACCATAAGAAACGGAGAGGTAAATGTAACTTCACTGTAAACATACCCGAATAAAATAGGATATTTTGTCCTCTCTGGCTCAGAATGTTGATATACAACAATATTTTGTTTTAAATAAAATTGTACGCAATATAATAATCTTCAGACTGTCTACAGATGTAGTTGAGATCTCATTTGAAAGCTTGTGGAGCTGGTAAATCATCAAATAAATTCTCCGCCCCCTTCAAAGAGCGGAAAATCAGGGGGCTGCCCTCACTTTTACTGAAAATTGTAAAGCCTGCTTCATTACAAATGTGTTCAAGGAGATTTACTGCATTTAATTTCTGCTTGAAGACTCAATATTTGTAAATGTTAAATGTTATTTGGCTATTTGGTGTTTATTCTTTTCGATTTTTCATTTAACAAAAGGTTCAGTAAATATACCAGAATACCTAACAAGAAAAACGTTTGTTCTATTCCTCTAGTAAACCTCACGAAAGAAAAAGATGTAAAACAAAACATGCATTATATCATGTTGTGAAGTATTATTTATTATCTTCTGTTACTATTTTTTAACTTTTATTTATTACAGATTACTAGCAATTCTTGTGATATTCTTAGAACGTATTTGCATATTATTGGAAAACATGTAATAAAGCAAGATTAACACGTAATACAATTATTTCATATAAGACGAAATATTTTAAATGACCTTGTTAATTTATTCTGTATTCGCTACTTAAAGGACGTTGTGTATAGTTTTGGGGAAAACGCGTTTTAAACATTTCTTGTTATACATATTTATTTTAAACTACCTTGGCAAAGTTAAGACACGTGTAGTGTAGTGTAGCCATTGAACAACGCTCCATTTCAATATCTTTCCAGCCAAATCTGAACAAAACCCTCTTTATACTTCATGTATATTCTCAAAGTTCCCAAAATTCACAAACACCGCACCCAAAATTCACAAACGAATAACTCAGTGTAAAAGTAGCCTGAGACTTAGCACACCCACAAGTATATTTAATTTTTTTACATAAACTTATGACAAAATATCATTTTTGCCACTTTGGACATAACATCCTTTACACAGCTAACACAGAATTAACTTCATTCACCTACATAAAATTTTATGTAGTCTAGTTTTATTGTCGTCGATATAATTTTCATTGTCACTTTCACTTTCAAAACTTGTTGACCATTTCAATATTGGTAAAAATATGTAGTTTCCAAAAGGTATATATCGCAAAAGTAAACTCGTATCACTAAGCTTCTATTTCGTAACAGACGTTTTGTGATGCATTACGCTGGTTTTGTTAGAAAACAAACATGGATTTGCAGATGAGACCATTTGTAGATATGTACGAGTACTTCTATGCCTTTAATACGGAATTTGGCTGTAATTGGACACTTTTTCTCACTTTTCTTCCATACATTTAGTGCATGAGAGAACTCTTGGCACAATGAATGAATGATTTTTTAAGGATCGTCTTTTTTTTATACTGACGTTTTAGAAAAAATTCTGCTACCAAGTTTCGAATTACATCGGGAAACGTACAGTAAGCGTCATTGATTCACTCCATGTAATAATGCTCTGTGTGAATTGAGTCTGTATTAGACTGAGAAAAGTCAACACAAGGAGGACACTAAAGGAATCTGATGTAGAATATTTTTGTACATATCAGTGACATTCAGAGTACAAGCAACTCGTAGATAGTCCAGTTAACAAGCGTAGTTGCTCTGCGCCTCGGCCATACACGTCCCTTGGCGGTCCAGATAGTCTATTTTCGGAACTGATTCGCAGACATGATTTGGTTTCGAGGAATGGATTCGACCCGTTAGTCCTCGGGGATTTACGTGTCCTAGCAGGATGTTTGCAATTCTAATTCACAAGTGTGAGGCTTTGTCGGTAGGATTCTGCACAGCTGCATGACGTTAACAATAGCCTACAAATCTCAAACGCTTAAGGCTGAATATAATAGGAATTTTAGGAAGAGTACAAATAATATTTTAGTGTAAGATTATTTAAAATCTTGATTAATTACAGCACGACTCTGTCGACAAAAAATTTAAAGATGATCGAAAATTTCAAAGATTTCAAAGATGATCGATTCGCATTTTAGTTGTATACAGCTGTGAACAACTATCCCAGTATATGACTAGTCTTGTATCGTAATAGTTTCGCTCCGCATTTGAACCGGGCTTCTCTTGTTTGTAGAGATATTAAAGCTTTCCTCCATTCAGGAAACCACTCAGTTTTCAAAAAGGTCTGAGTATTTAAAACACAGAAGTGTTATTGGATTCAAATAAATTTCAATATGCGAAAAAAATCTTACCCTGTTCATACAGTTAGTGTCGATATCATTAATCAATGAATTGAAGTGGGAGAGGGAGTATAGTTTCCAAGAGCGTTCAACATTCAGACCGGAATCATAACCCTAGAGGTGGGATGTTACTTCTCCGACGGAACGTGAAATACGTCGGCGACCTGCACGTCAGTTTCCTGGATTTCCTCTTTAAGTCTCTCCCCCAGCGGGGACTGCGCAAGCTGGGAGAGGCTCTAAGTTCTTGATTGATCTCCCGAGTAGTGTAGTAGTATGGTAAAAATGTGTATATGTGTTTGCAAAAGGGGGATGGGGAGAAGGATGAGGAAGGAAAGATCAAACGCGATCCATGGCCTCCGTTCGTTAACATACTGCTCCGACACACCTCTGGTATTGTTTAGAGAAATCACAGAAAACTACCAATCAGAGCAGCTGACTCCTATATTTGTCTTCCAGAGAATCGTTGAATTCAACCCAGCTATCTCGCTAGGGTTGAAAATTTGTTTCGGGACTTTCAGTTGATGATGCTGCAGGGACTTTGCCACCGAGCTCTCATAGTGAATATATTCAATTGGGACCATTAAGATATTCGAAATTAATTCTCCCAACACATTGTTTAACAGTCTTCGTCTTCGTTGAGTATTGCCTCTAACCGTCCACACCGTCCAACATATCCTTCGTCCAATGGTATAGCGCGCTAGTAGTGGGCCAGAACAATGATCCCTCAAACTGGAACTCGTGGCGGCGGATGCGATGAATTCTGTAACACCCTCAATATCTAAATTACCGCTCCCGCATCCCGTATACCGCTCAGTTCCTCATATACCACATACCCGATTATGACATGTAAAAGAACTCTGGCAGGTACGCGGCGTAATTAAGTATCCCTGGTAATGTCTCCCACCTAAAGAAATCGTTCATTTCTGGCGAATCTATGAGGCTTGCCTGCCTTAAATATCTTCTAAACACACGCCATGGATAGGTTTCAGAATTCTTTGGTCGGATGTCATTTGCGAAACACTGAGAAACGGCCGTCTTAGTTTTCGACATACTCAAATCAAACAACACGTCTTCGTAAATCAATGGTCCAATAGTGCTTCCTCATTCTCTCAAAGTAGGGCGTTGAACTCTTGCCTTATTTTATTCTACGTTTCGCTCGGACATTACAAGTATTACTTCAGAGTAACCCGTGAAGAAGAAGGTGGGTGATACATTCTAGAAGCAACACTAGAGATGTGCACGAGGTGTCAAATAACTCCTAGATGAAATACTGGTTGAGGAAGTTCGTCTGATGGGAATCTCCTCCTGGTGGGAATGCGCGGAAAACTGAAAGTTTTCCTTCTAGTTTTATTAATCAACAACAAATTTTTATTTTTTAAAGTGGATCTACAACTGAGAGGTAAACTGAATGATATTCTGCATACTCTGACTTTACTATCAAAGGTGTATGACAGAGCAGCCCTGAAGAAGACCACGATAAGATGGTCGAAACGTCGGCAACAGCCTTCGACGCGGCGTCACCCGGACAGCCAAGATCATTCACATGTTTGAAAATTTTTTGCAAACTTTTTTTTAATGAAACTAAAACAATACACTACTAATCAATGCACTTTTCTCTATTCATGTAAACAATTGAAAGAAAAAATCATGCTTTTTCAAAAGAAAAAAATTGAAAATATCACACGGGCTTCATGTAAAGTATCATCTAAAATTAAAATGTCTTAATTATATTCGAACTTATTGATCTTATTCTTAACGTTTTTATCCTAAAGTTCCAACTCAAAAGCATTTAATCTGAGAGAGTTAAACGTCACACGTCCATCTATCCATACAAACATCCCATTTTTTGAAACAAAATTGCAGATATCTCCTATCCAATTACATCAATCTTTACAATATTTGAAGCGTCTCTAACATACCTCAACTCTGAAGTATGTGCGAAGTTAGAGCTCAAATGCATTTCCAATACGAATTTTACGACAGAAAATTCGAGAACGTATTGTTAAGATGAGGTTGAGGTAAAAATACAATCCATCTTTGTGCGTCAACGATCCAAAAGCGTTGCTGTCCTATTCTTTCGAAGCCAGGGTGTTGAACTCCCGCCTTCACCCAACGCCCGCCCTCCTCCCCCACAAACTCGTAGATGGCAGCACCTGGCTGATGAATGCGAGTGCTTAAGGCAGCCGCGAGATAGCCGCTCCCATTTAGGTGCTGCCCGCTTCGTGGTGGGCTCCGCTTTGTCCCGGGTGTTATCACGTGCTTATCTCCGCGGGATAAACTCGTGTGTTGACCAATCACCTCATTGTCACGTCACGGACGCGACGCGCATAAAGCATCGAGGGGAGAGTCGGGTTGCGAGGAGGGAGGGGGAAGAGGAGGGGAAGACAGTGAGGAAGTGGTTTCTGTAGGTCGGAGATGTTGGGTAGGGCGGGATGCTGAAGGAGATAGAATTGCAAGAAGTGTATAAATTTTGAAGAAGAGAGAGACCCATACCACTTTGTATTCGCTCCATTGATTAGTGATTCCGTGCACTTCATCTGCTAAGGTCATTAGTGTAGTTTTTCCTCCGCAGATGGCGGTGGTCTTCTTTCGCTGGATGGTGACCTCTTCCGGCGCTAATCTACATGCCAAATAACGGGATTTCCCTCAACCAGGTATCTCCCACCCGCGTGGCACCACCACAGCCGAGACAAGCTCTCAGCTCTCGACTGGTATCCCGTCATGTGTGGTAGTGTAGTGCATGTGAGCGACTGTTTGGTAGTAGAGGTAAGACAGAACAAGGAATGGGAAAGAAACATCGCGCGCGGTTCGTGGTCTGTTTCGCCTGGTATTGATCGGAGAAACCACGGAAAACTACTGATCAGAGCAGCCGGCCGCTGGAATTCTCCTCCTGATTAATAGAACTCGGCCCAGCAATCTAGCTAGAGTCGAAAATCCTGCCACCGTGGGGACTCGAACTCGGGACCTCCCAATCAGAGGCAATGAAGTGATATCAGTTGATGCCCTGAGCCACCTATCCCGGTTTGAAGATAAAGAGGAACATGCCACTTCTCTCCAGTTCGAAGTTAGACAACGAGGGGAAATTTCTTGAGAATAGGTAAGAAAAAAAACATGATTTAAAGTGTCAACGCCCGTCACACGCGTACGTACGCACGCACGCACACAAACACGAACTACATACTCTCTCTCTCTCTCTCTCTCTCTCTCTCTCTCTCTCGCGCGCGCGCGCGCGCGAGACTTACACATACACACACACACACGAAAACACTTTTATGCCAAGGAGAAATAGGAGGGAGACGATCTGCAAACACAGTGGAATATTTTAAAAACGAAACTCAAGAAATCGGATACGAGAGATCGAATCTTTCGTATTTTCTTGCGTAATAGTTTAGTTTTCCTTAGAATTCGTACCGAGGTACGCATGGGAGGGAAGGATGAGCACTGATTCGACACAATGGTAAACATTGATTGATTAATATTGATTCGTGTTTCCGGACGCGACAGCAGCTGTGGGCATGGACCCTTAAGTGTAGTGCATGTTTTATCAAGGGAGCTGGGGGTGTTCTTCCTCCGCTGAATGACGAGATCCGGGGCCGATCTTAATGTAGGCTTGCTAGGTTTTCCCCATCCAGGTATCTCCCACCAGAGAGCATCTCGCTCAGCCTGGTCAAGCTCTAAGCTTCCGTCTCGTCTCCCGACATAAGTAGTAGCGTAGTGCATGTAAGTGTAAACGTGTGTAAGTAAGGGATGAGAATAGGACAAGGAAGAGAGAGGGAAGATCGCGAGCGCTTCAGTCGCCCATTTGTTAGGGTTATGCTCCGACATTCGTCCTGGTGTAATCGGAGGAACTACGGAGAACTACCGATCAGCACGCCGATCGCTAGAATTCCCCCAGACGGTGATGAATTCGATCTAGCTATGTAGGTAGTTTCGAAAATCCTGCCACCGTCGGGGCTCGAACCGCAGGACCTTCCGGGTAGAGACATTGCAAAGACATCAGTTGATGCCTTGAGCTTTTCAGTCGGTAAATCTTGAAATCTGATGGCGTCTGAATTTAATTAGTGTCGAAAAATCCTGCGTCGGGATTCCCTGGCGGGGGCTCTACAGTGACATCAGGTAAGCCAGAAAGAATAAATAAAAAGCTAAGGATGAACGATAACGTAATGAGATGGGAAACATTGCATCTGTGTTACGAGTAATGAGATTTAGTGAATTGATACAGGTTCAAGAATGAAATGAGTTCGTCCAAAGCAAGAATTAGAACAGAGATTGAAAGTTTAGAGAGAAAAATACCGGAAAGAGAAGAAAACAAACAGGAGATGATCGCTATGATGAACCTGCCAAGGGGAAGAGACATAATGGGGAAATTACTAGAAGACACGAAGAAAGCGAAGTGAAAAATATTAGGAAATTGAGGTTAAAGGAACTGACTGAAAACTATATAGGAAGATGTAACGGTGAATGCAACTCTTAAGAAAATGCCGGAAGAATGTTAGAGGAGACGTTACTAATAATGTATGTTTACAGGAAACTTCGTTAGTGGAAGCAGAAACAAGTGGCAGGAAGATGTAAGGAATAACGGAGCTGTGTTGCCATCACGGATTTCGGGCAAGATCGCAGCGCAGCATCACGAACAATAGCGAGGTTGGTAGTCACAAACAACCGGGTGTGACATTTCCGGAAGATGCATTTGCTGTGCTTGGCCACTTGAGCAGGGTCGTCTGTTAACACGCCAGAACGTACAGGATGATAAAGATGCAACATAAACGAGAAATTTTATAAAAATAGGAAGGATGTATTTTTCAGAACGATTCAAGGAAATGAAGAAGTTAATATTTTTATAATTGTGCTGTTTTTATTATCTAACGTTGTACAACACTAACGCTTAAGATTGAAAAATATTCAAAGTCACTGTTAGCTGAAAATATATAATAATAATAATACAATAAAAATTCAGTCATTTAGAACACTGTATTCATTAATTTGATAATATACAGTTTGCCTAATGATATTCGATTAGATATAACTTACGATCTATGATTTTTTATCATGTCAATTGTGAACATAAGGTATAACGAAAAATTTGCCAGAAAGATTGTTATTGGACAAACCTCATGCAGAACAAGTTGTTATTGAAACCAACACTTAACTCACCTAAATAGTTTTTAATTTTTTTATAGTAATTTAATAGTAGTAATTAATTTATAGTAGTTTAATTTTTTTAATAGTTCTATATTATCTAGTAATATACAATCTAATATTTTCATCTCGTGCCTTTGCAAGCAATATACAATACAATTTTTGATCTGATTGCTGAATTGATGGAATTTTGCGATTTTAAATTATTTTTTAAATACTTTATTCTAAATATTGAATTTTCATTCCGTTAGATTACTTAAGCTTAAATTTGATTCTATTTAAGCGTTCTTTCGTATTATGAATTTTTTTACTTGCAGAGTTCTTGACTTGCAGAGTTGTAAATTGGAATCATTCTGAATTTCATAAAGTGAATGTGTGACACTGGTGTTTCTCAAGGGGGAATATTGAGACCCTAATAACATGGGCGTCTGTTAGCTGCGCGTGGGGAGTGGGATGGGGGCGGGGAGGGCCGAAGCGATGAGGGGCGGGGAGTGAAAGGGAGGGTCGTAGACGCGCGGGCGGTCGGCCGTGGAATCACGCTCACAATGCAATCAGCGGCCATTGTCCTAGCGACCACATACATCACCTCGCTAACCGGTCATCTCGATCTATTTGAAACACTTGTCGTCGGGCGAGTGGGTGGGCGAGCAACGAATGGTCATTCGGACGAAGTGAGGTGGCTCGATGGACAGGAGGCGGTTGAAATGAATAATGGAAATTTAATTACTCAATATCTTCGTTTGCCAACGTTTTGGAGATGCAAAGGATTTTCATCTTTGAGGACTGCCACTGTAAAAACGGGTAGTATCCTCCTAATACAACTGACATTGAAAGAATACTTGCGAAAGCTTTGCAGATTCGTCAGTTCTAAACAATCCTGAAGCAATGATTTTGTACCGTTTATTCACGGTTTAGTGACTTTTTCGTTTGAAAGAAAGGAATTTCATTGAAAGAGACAGTAACCTGTTTGTACTAAAAATGTTAAGATAATTAGTATTTCTGTACTACATCTTCAGGAACTAGACATGCTCTACAAAATCGAGAGAAATTTATATTTAGTTTATTAAAATTAGTAAATTCTACAAAACATAATTAATACAAACCGTTAAGAGACTACAGAATTATATTTTTTGACCGAATTCGCAGTAACTGGTATCTTCCCATAATCTTTCTTTTTTCTCTCATGGGAATATCCATGTTAATTTTGAACTCGAGAGTCAAATGTACTCGCCAACAACCTGCAGTGACGCAGTGAAACAATCAAATAACTTCTAAAACATCGTCTTTTATCTTTTTAATATTATGTAATCTATCATGTAATGTTTGTCAGTGCAGTCCGCAATTTTGGGGATAATGCATTTTAATGAAGTGTCATCAATTGAGTTATCCACTCAAGTACAATTTCAAACTATATAGATTTGCCAAATGTTCCTCTAAGAACAAATTGAGAAAAACGTATACGATGTGTTCATTTGGCAGCTACTTTTTCTTGGCTCATCAAATTCAAATAGGTGGCGCTTCCTTCTTGCCTGATGGATGAACTTCGTGAGAGAACCGGACTTCATCGCTTCTCGAGAATTATTTTCAGAATATTTCAATTTCAATATTTCAATTCACAATATTTCAAGTTTCACCGCTGACAGTTTCTGAGGAAAATGTACCTATGTTGAGAACAATGATTCTCCGGGAAAATGAAACTAATCTTATGAAGACTTATTCAGGCCTCACTTCACTTTGCCCCTCTACATTACTATTCGTCAGTCTTAGGTGGCCCTTCTAGTTTCCTCTTTAATTTCATCTGCAAAGCAAATTGAGTCATTTTTCCACAGCACCGTCAGCCACAATATTATTAATCGGTCATCGACATTTTAAAAAATATTCAACATGAGTAAACCAGGAGAAAGGGGGGGTGATCTTTTAAATTGTGAAGTATTTTCTCAGAAAAATGTCATAAAATTCGGAAAATACACCCAAGATTCCAAACTAATCCACTACATTAAAAACCGAAAACCGAAATTTCGGCAATTGCCTCTTATCATCCGCTTAAACTGGCAAATTACATTTTAGGATGACACGACATTACACACGGATGACATTATTACATTACACGACATTACACACGGATTACATTAGGATGGCACGACTTTAGGATGACACGACCTGTTAATATTCTTGGTCTTCTTTTTACGGAATTCAAGGATTAACTTTACGCACTTCATTCAGCAGCCACTTGTTCTTGGCTCATCAAATTCAAATCGGTGGCTCCTGCGTCCTTTCGCCCGGCGTTGACGATGTCCGAGGCGAGCGACCCGAGTGCTTGATGGATGAACGGGCCCGAGGCGCCGTCCGCGCCGGACCCCGACTTCATCGCCAAGTCAGCGCTGCCCCTCAGAAATTAATTTCACCGCCGTGCGCGCCTTTCGGGGAACACGTGGTGGCAGCAGTGGCCGGGAGGGGTTGAATTCGGCGATGGTAGGAGTGATGTGGAAGAAGGGAGAGATTGTACTGTTTGCCTGGATTTGGTTCATAGATTAGTGAATCCGGGCGCGTCAACTGGTAAGGTTATTGGTCCTGTAAGAGTAATCCATGGTTTTTCCTCGGGAGGTGGCGGTGATCTTCTCCCACTAGATGGTGAGGTCCGCTGCGGACCTGCCCGTCGGCTAGCGAGGTTTTCCTCAACCAGGTATCTCCCACCAGCGCAACATCGCCCCACCCGGGACAAGATCTAAGCTCCCGAGCGGTCTCTCAGCATATGTGGTAGTGTACTGCACGCAAGTGTAAGACTGAGTAAGTAAGGGGTAAGGCTAGGACAAGGAGGAGGAAGGAAAGATTGCGCGCTGTCCGTGGCCCGTTTGTTAAGATATTGTTCCGGTATTAGCCCTGTGTTTTTCGGAAAAAACACGGATAACTACCGATCCGAGCAGCTGGTCGCTAGAAGTTTCCTCCAAACAGCGTCTGATTTCCATTTTGTCTCTAGCTAGTCTCTAAAATCCTGCCACTGTCGGAAATCGAACCTGGGACCTCCCGGTGAGAGGCTCTGCAGTGGCATCAACTGATACCTTGAGCCACCTCTTCCGACGTGTTTGTCTGGAGAATGAAGAAACATGAGAAAACCAAACCGACAGTGAATAGAACCTAAGTGTTTGGAACTAGAAAATTGTTAATCAGAGAAGTACAGAAGAAATAAATTATTAAACGGAAGTTGTTTCTCCGATCAATACCAAGCGAACAGGACAAAGGTGAATGGTCATTTGGTCGACTACACAGCTGGTCTCACAACAGAGCTCTGCAGCTGTTCCACTGGGAGTTGTTTGACCATTCACTCTGTAGTCCGGATGTCACCCCCTACAATATCCATCTTCATTTACACATCAAGAAATACCTCTTCGGTCAGCATTGTGATTTTGCTGTCGCAGAGTTACAGGAGGCTGTCAGGAGAACTTCTTCAATACAAGGATACAATTATTGATCCCAAAGTATGAAAAATGTTTCAATTCTTGTGGTGATTGTCTGGAAAAATAATGCAATGTACGTTGTATCTATTACAAATAAGACTTTACAAGAAACTGTGTTTTATTTTTGTTGATACGTAGGGAACCTTTCTTTCTCTGGGCCTCCAACGAATTCTATCCCGGCAAGCGCCACAAAATCTCCGATGAACACACCAAATAAATTTCCCTCATTCATCTGGATCTGAATTCGCGATCTTCCGGCCACCGATTCTACGAAAACTAAACGTTGTCTTAACCGTGGCATTCACCGATGAGAAAACGAGTTTGAGAGCGGAACGTGGAAATGTCTTGAGGCGTGGCTTCTTGAGGATACGCAACAGCCAACTGTTGCCACGCCAGTGGTGTTTGATGCACGTGACGCAATCTTGCTACCACAGCGTCAACTGTCACCGATACCAAACGCGTGGCGACATTACGTTGAGACGAAAGAAAAGTTGTTCACCGACAGACGATGGTTATGGTGGGGTCTACAAGCCTACCAACATTTTACCGCACACGCAGAGGAATTTTTTTTCTGCGCGGTTCACATATATACTGCGATTTTTCTAACTGCGACCCTCCAAGCCACTCAAATCCCATCTTCGCGATGGAATATGTCACGGCATTTCGCGTCTTTTCTCGGTCTTGCTGGTAGAAGTCGCATGATCGCAAGCACTGCTTCATACGGTCGCGATCGGGCGAAATCTAGCGGAACGACTGAGAAAGACGTGAAATGCCGTGACGTATATTCCATCGCGAAGATGGGATTTGAGTGGCCTTGAGGGTCGCAGTTAGAAAAATCGCAGTATAGTAAAAGTGAAGGCGTCGACGGTGATACACGGGATGAAGGAGCACTAGATGACACGACCCAAGCGCGATGTGGCAGGTGTTAAGGACCGCGCGCGTGCGCAGCTGCGTGGGCAGCCGCGTGCGAGACGGGAGGTGGCGACGACTTGGCGCTCGCGCCGGACAAGCGCGCCAATTAGCGAGGGGCGGCCGTGAAATATGGAGGCGCCCGGGCAGCTCCCGAAAGGCCCGGCTGCGGGGCTCCACGTCACTCGGCCGTCGCCGCCCTCCGCCCGGGATGAGCGACGAGTGTCTCAGGCTGGCGCGCGGCTCCCGACCACCCGTGAGAGAGACGACGCTCGTATGGAGGACCCCTGGCTTCTCGATTCACATTTCCTTTCCCTTGCTCCTTCTGATCCTCCTTCCCGCACGTCTTCGCTTACCTAATATTCCTATTAATCTTCTTTTCTCTTGTTGATTGTTCTCCTATTCCATCTATTCCTACTTTCTTCCCTCCTCATCCTTTCTTCTCCCCACTTCCTACTTTCCGCTCACTTCCGAATTTCTCCCCTTATCTTTTTCCTTTTCTCCGTTCATTTTTCTTTTCTCCCTTCATCTTCCTTTGAACCTTTTATCTTCCTTTTCTACCCTCATATTATTTTTCTACCTTCCCCTTATTTTTTTCCTTTCTCCTTTTTTTCTAACCTCTCCTTATTTTCCTACACTCCGCTTCATTTTATACTCTCCGATTCTTTTTCTACCCTTGCATGGTTTTCTCCCATGGTTTCCTTCCATTTCTTCCCATTCTTTTTTACCTTCCTCATTTTCACCCCTACTCTTTTTCACTCCTCCTCTTTTCTTCCCCACCTTGTTTATCCTTCTCATCCTCCCTCCTCCTTCCCAAATCATCCCCTCCCACTCATCATCTTTATTTCTTCCGTTTCTCTTATTTCTCGGCTTCCTCTTTATTACCCTCTCTTTATTCCTCTCATTTCCACCTTTTTATCTTTTTCCTCTCTTTACCTTTTTTCCCCTCTTTACCTTTTTCTTCTCTTACCTCTTTCCTCTCTATACGCTTTTCCCCTATCTTTTTCCTCTCTTTACCTTTTTTCCTCTGCCTTTTTCTTCTCTTTACCTGGTTCCTCTCTTTGCCATTTTCCTCTCTTTACCTTTTTCCTTTCTTTACCTTTTCCTCTCCTTACCCTTTTCCTCTCTTTACCTTTTTCCTTTCTTTACCTTTTCCTCTCCTTACCCTTTTCCTCTCTTTACCTTTTTCCTTTCTTTACCTTTTCCTCTCCTTACCCTTTTCCTCTCTTTACCTTTTCCCTCTACCTTTTTCTCTCTTTACCTTTCTCCTCTCTTTAATTTTTTCCTTTCTTTACTTTTTCCCTCTCTTTACCTTTTTCTTCTCTTTATCTGTTTCCTCTCTTTACCTTTTCCTCTCTTTATCTTTTTCCTCTATCTTTCCCTTTCTTGATCTTTTCCCTCTCCGTCTTTTTCTTCTCTTTTTATATTTCCTCCCTTTATCTTTTTCCTCTCTTTCCTTTTTCCTCCCCTTTCTCTTCTCCTCCCCTTCCTCTTTTCCTCCCCTTTCTCATTTCTTCCTCTTTGCCTTTTCCTCCCCTTTCTTTTTCCTCCCCTTTCTTTTTCCTCCCTTTTCTCTTATTCCTCCCCTTTTTCTTATTGCTCCTCTTCCCCTTATTCCTAAACTTTCTCTTATACCTCCTATTCCCCTTATTCCACCCCTCATTCTTCTTCTTTCTCCTTCCATTCCTCTCCTTCTTCCTTCCCGTCTTGCCCTCCTCCTTCCCAAGTCAACCCTTCCCACTCATCATCTTTATTTTTTCCCTTCCTCTTATTCATCACCTTCATCTTTATTACTTCCTCTTTATTCCCCCCTTCCTCTTGTTCCCTTTCGCTTATTCCTACCTTTCTCTTATTCCTCCTCTTCCTCTACTTCTTAACCTTCGTCCCTTCCCTCGTATTACTCCTCTTACTCTTTTCCTCCCCTGCCCCTTCTCCTCATCATTTCTCACCTCTTAATTTGCTCCCTCCTTTCATCCTCAGTCAACTTCTTCGTATTCTTCACAATGCATTGTGTGTTCACAGAAATCTGTTATTTTTCTGGATTGTTCCAGGGAACGAGAAAAATTACTCATCTCTAGAACTCCGTTTTCGTTTTTTCCTTTTGCATTTACTTTATTACTTTTCCTGCTCATTTTGTCCCCATTCCTACTTTTTATAACTTTTTCTTTCTCTTCTTATACTCATCTATTTCTTCTTCTTTTCATTTTCGCTTCTTGTCTTCTTCACGTGAAATTTCTCTCTGAGACACACCAGTACTCTGACAAAACCAAGTTTAGTTTTTCTTGGCGAGAGTACAATTAGCTGTGTAATTAACGATTGCTAGGAAATTTGAATATGTGCATACATTTATAATATTCTGGGATTCATAAGTTGTAAATTACTAAAATCCCAGAATTTAAAAAATATTTAAACATAATTTTCTTCTTAAATGATGATCATTCACTATTGTTCTAGAATAAACATTTCGAATCTGAATCATAATTTTGTATCAGTTGCAACAAATAAATGTGATGTTACTGTTTACCATTTGTAGAACATATTTCGCGTCATCTTACCAACAATAGGGAGTTAAGAACAAATTTAATGATGGCCATTAATTTTCTTTCCGAGATTACTGTTCCGTAAGAACATCTGCACCCTACCTGGTGTATTGCAGATCCAAAACAACCAAATAGCTATTCTGCCGCTCCCGAGTATTACTCTTCGCGACGTCGATTATATCGAATTGCAATCCAATGGCCACATTCGAAACTTTAATCGGCAACTCCTGCATAAATACACGCTTACGCTTCACGCGTTTCTAAAACAGCGACTCATATTTACACAGGCCGCAAGCAACCGCCGGAATGAAAACAAACTGCTCCATACCCGGCACCATAACCACACAACATTAACGTTCGTTTCTTAGCAAACAATAGAGCCGAACGCCAAAATTGAAAAAATGAAGTTAATTTACGTACGTTTTACGCACATCTAAAACGATGCTTGAATTTAGTACATCACAAATAAGGTTTTATAACTCTCAATGGATGTTGGGTAGCCTTTTTTAAGGTTGCAGCGTTTCGCCTACAGCGCTCTCTTAATATTGCAATATTTCACACCATTTGTACTTTTTTTCCCAGAAAAAAGTGTCCCCCCTCAGAACGAGTCGCGTCTCTGAAATATAGACCTTTCCGGGGGTGTATTACTTTATTTATGTGTACGGCATTTCCGAGCAGCAGAATCCCATTAGGGAAATGGACCCACCGTCATAAATCGGAATGGATTCCCAATCACCTGGGATTAGTTAAAAATAATCGAAGTCGGGAGAGGCGGCTCGATGACTGATGGCTCCTGGTCAGCGGTGATTTAACCGACAGGGCTTCGTTGTGGAGTGGCTCACTCCTGCAGGCCGGAGGTGGAAGTGGCGTTGGAGGAGGAGGAGGCGTTGTGGAATGGGCGCGGACGGCGGAGCGCTGCGGCGTGGGCGGGGACGGCGACGCCGAGGTGGTGGGGGAAGGTGGCGGCGTCGGTGGCGACGGCTGCGGCGGGGGCGGCGGCGATGGCGGGGGCCGTGACGGCGGGGAAGGAGGTGGAGGAGGCTGTGGTTCCGGCGACCGGAATGGAGGGGGACCTTGGTGACTGGTGGGGACAACCGTCACGTTGCAGAGGTCCCTACTCGTAAAGCCTGTATTGACTGACTGCCGCGCGTATACGGACGCGTAGAGGATTTCGGGCGGGATTGGGTAATGGAGGAAGAGAAAATTCCGATTAATCTCGGCTGTTTTGATGAGGATGGATCGGAAAACACTGCATCGCAGAGAAAGACGTTACAAATTTGTTAACAATTATTATAATTTAAATCATACTTCTTTTAAAGTATTATTTAACAAAATCCTCAGAAACATCACATAATAATTTTTCTCGGACTTCACACTTCTCAGAATTTAGTATAAAGAAATTGTTTATATTTTATTATAATATAAATCATACTCCTTTTAAAGTATTATTTAACAAAATCCTCAGAAACATCACATGATATTTTTTCTCGAACTTCACTCTTCTCAGAATTTAGTATAAAGAAATTGTTTATATTTTATAGGAAGCTTCCGCGGCCAGAGCCAATAACTACTTGACTGTCTAAGGGAAGCTGTGTCGTAGGCACAGTTGTCAACGTTTCGTCGTACTGTGACCTTCCTCAGGGCGAAATGCTTTTGCATTGACATTTCAGAAAGGTCGCAGTATGACGGCGGAAAAGTTGACAACTGTGCCTTCGACATGGCATCTCTCGGACAGACAAGTACAGACCCTTCTAGCACTCTCACTCAAACTTGTGAACGGATGAATACGTTTGGCTGAAAAACTGCAGGAATAAATATATCGCGTCTCATGTATTTTGTAAATGAGACGATATATTTATTTATAATTAAAAATGAATAGACGAATAATTTATTAGAGACATTGAATCGTATTCAGAAAAAACATGAGTAAATGGTAATGGCGTGTGAACTATTCCATTCGTAAAATAGGAAGGACTTAAGAATAAAAAGATAAGCAGATAAGTCACATCAATTTAGACGTTCTTCACTTACCGATTGAAATAAAATCGTTCAGTATCATCACTGTTTCCTACAACCAAACCAGTTTGGTGAAATAATGATTTGTCTTCGGATAACTAATCACATGAACAAACAAAAGCTAATGGTAACATTGTAAAAATTGCAATATCATCTAATAAATGAACAAGTGTTCTCTCTATTCCTTCGTGAGAAGGATCAATGATAGAAACAAGCGCGGTAATCTAAATTAATGGTCTCACATTCTTGCTCAGTCATGTTGTTGAACCACAGACTACTGTCGTGGAGGTTGGCTGTGTCGATATTTAACATCACAATACCCATGCACAGAGCCTGCAGGTTAGAGAGACACGCAAGTACGTACAATGAATTATTTACAAGCTTATCACGATTACAAACAATGAGATTACAAATTGTACCATGGTTTTTTATATTACGTAATTGGATTTACTGACTTATCACTCTTTTTAATGTAGAAATGATGCATATAGTTTTTCTTCTCGGAGAGAATTAATATATTTGTGTCTTCCCATTTTCCAGATAATCATTCTCACGTTATATAAGATAAAATGCATCATAACATTGGAAAAATAATTAAAAATTGAAGAATATTTTGTCATTTATGTGAGAGTACTTTTACAAACATTTTAAGTTGCAATTCTCGCACCTTAAGCTCCTCTGCGTCAATGGTCGTCAATTCTCTGCGGGGTACTCTGGGGTTATAAGAGACTTTAAACTACGTATCACTTACGCGAGATCTCATTAATTAATGTCTGTAGAGAAAACAGCTTTCTTATTTTTCACATTAACACATACGATTATCTAATGTTACGTTTATTGAGATTCACTTCGTTTTGTTCTTTAAAGAAGTTACTTTACATTTCATTCATACTTAAAATACAGTCATAAAATTGTCGAATATCAATGAGCAATATCTTCAAGTGAAATAATCAAGCTAATAAATTCTGGTAATTATTTGCTGATCGTAATTTATTACAATATAATAGATGCTCTCTGCTCCGTGATATTTCATTCAATATTGTTTTCTCTCCACCTATAAAAGAGTACGATATGTCGTAGGGTTTTATCTTAGTGAATATAACATTCATGTTAATTTCTTGAGATATATAATTACTAGATTAATTGAAGATTTAATAACAATTGAACATTGGTGAATTTGGGGTCACATACACAAATTACGTGTATTACATAAAATAACTAACACGCGCGCTAAATACAAACACAACAACGTATTCATAAATGCTTAATCAGTGATCAACTTGAGTGCGTATTTCTCCGTCGAGAAGACAGATCACTGTTTGAAACAAGCTCGGTGGTCTCCGGCGCGCGTCAAGCGACAAATTCCCGCGTAGTCATGCCATCGAATCTCGTAATACGCGCTCATCTCCAATTCACCCATTTATCTTGGGGGGCGTCGGGGCCCGCCGCGGCGCCGGCTCCGCCGCCGGTGGCGACTCCGCAACGGAGAGACGCCCAAGCGATCGGCCGACACGGCGGCAGCGGCGGCGGCTTCGGGAAGTTTTATTAATGCCGGCAGCCGGGGACATCTGGGAGTGATATCATTTATCTTTCTCTCCATTTCCTAAACAGCATTTCGTAATTTTTCCGACAGACTTCCATGTCGATGCTTTTTGTCCGAACGTCACCTGCTGGCCGGAAAGGCCGTGCGGGCGATAGCCATCCCGAAATTACAGGCTTCGAAGATGGCGGGCGGCTCCGCTCGCGGTGGCGGGCTGTGATTGGGCGAAGTGATGCATGGAAGTGAGATCGTTTAGACATGGCTTGTATCTTGGTGTGTTCATCTGGCGCTATCTGATGGAGAATTGTAACATGTGCACGCGCGGCCAGAAAGAAATATAGGTTTTGGAGGATCGTGGCCTCTCCCCCCGTTGGCGAGGCTGATACACGCGCTCCGATTGTTACGTAAGGATATGGAGCGTGTCATCTGGTACGGTTGACGTACGCGATAAAGTAATGGATCGTTTCTCACGAACGAAAGCTGAAACGTAATTTTTCTGATACGGCTAAATGCTCTGCAAATTTATATTTTGTTTGCCAGAGTAAACACTGAGAAACTGTAGTATTTACTTTTATATTACCTCATTAAACCAAACAATATTTGATTACTGACGTGTTTATTAATGCGTTTCAATATTTAGTTTCAAATCAGCGAATAAACTATATATATTCTTTTTACATAACTTTCAATTATAATTTTGTAAAATTTGCATAACCGCTACGATCCTTTCAGGTTTCTCTTTGATTTCAAAAACAAAATGCATTATCATGCCAAACAAAGAGATGAAAAGAACACACTTTAAAAAAATTGAACTTTGCAATTAAATGTTATACTGATTATTTCTTTTTTGCCGAATTTTGTGACAAGAAAAGGAATGTTGAAAGAACTCAATCAATGAACATACTACATATCGAAACATATTTCAGCACTGAATGTTTCCTTATTACGTATCAATAGTATTAAATTCATATGATTCTTGATCATTTTTTTAAAAATGTTGTGTCATTATTGACTAAAAAATAAAAGAGAAAATATGTTTTCAGAGCCAATAGGTTCTTTTGCGCGCAAATATCAAATCATTCTTTCATATCTAAGAATAAATATTTTGTTGTTAAAACGAATATAAAAAATCATTGTACACGGAATATATTGACGTTGATGGAATACGTACAATAATAATACACATTTCATCGACATGAAGGTATTCGTACCATGCATAAAATTATAGTTAATTTTCAAGTCAATTTTTTGTGGTTGGCTACAACGACACTGAATTTTCATAGTGGTTGTCAAAGAATTAATCACCCGAGAATGACCAACTCGTGTACATCATGTCTCATTCCTAGTGACTCACGGATCACCATTTCAGCGGTACTCGACGACTGGTGGAGTCGTCGCATACCGTATCCTCTCGGGCAGGGGAGCATGTCAAGGAGACGAACGGTTGACCGAGTGCGGTGATGGAGGGAGCGGCCAGCGGTAGCCACGGGAGCAGCGGGGCCGCACCTCTGCCCCCGCCGCCCACGCCCGCGCCCCCAGACCCGTCGCGGCCCCCGTAGCGCCGGATTTTCAATCAGGAGGCACTCGTGCGGTCTCCGAAGAGATATACAGTCCCTGGCAGCCTGTGGGCGCGGTCTCCAAAATAAGCCTGACGCGGGGAGGGCAGAGCATACACGTTCGGTACATGTGGGGGACAAGCGGGAGACAATCGGGGGACACGCAGGGAATATGCGGGTACACGCGGGGGACAGCTGAGAGCTCATGATTGAATGGTTAACGCAAATGCTTTCCACCCCGACAGACTAAGTTTGATCCCTTTACTCTTATTCCGTCATTTTTCCATCATCAATCAATCATTATCATCTACTTATTAGATCGTTACTTATGGATCGCAATGACATTCAGCCGTTGAAGGATCCCAAAACTTCAATAAAGAAATGCTAGAGTCTTATCCGTCCTGGTAAATACGAGCGTATGTTTCAATACTATTCCTTATGCTGATATGTGCAACAGTATAACCCTGAATTCATTCAGTTTCCATGTAGCCTTCATTTCCTCTGCTAATCGATAGACTTTTTTGTCATCATATCAATTGATTCTTTACGTTTTGAGCTAGGGGTTCAGCAACATCAATAAAAATCTCTTTTCATGTATTTGTTCAGAAACTCTAGCCTATGTCCAGTCGTTTATGTGGAACTGTGCAGTTTATGGTAATTTTCCTGTTCTAGTACATACGAGTTTACTACTACGTCTTCAATTTTGCACAGGCATCATAAGTCCTTCCTGTAAACAGGACCACACATTTCTGAGTCTTGCTGAGCTATGTCAGTTGGATTATTACAAGTGTGACGGCTCAGTTATTGCTTGGGAGCTGGAACATAGCATTAAGATATTACGTACTCTATAGTCTCGTTGCTCCGCTAACATGGCAGGTATGATTTTCAGCCACCTTACCTATTTAGGAATTTTCCTTAATCTTTAATCGCGATTACATTGCATTGGCATAACTTGGCATGAGTTGACCAGCATAAATCATTCGGCTTCTCTTAAGATGATTCCAATTATCAGCCAAATATTAGATGCCTCCATTTTAAAATTTTCTACATGAATTATGATTATCCAGTGATTATCATGAATAGTTGTAGACGCCCATTCAGCAGATATTTTCATCTATGGAGGTCTGTGATGGGACATCTTGCTTATTTAATTACAGAGGGCTCCTAGTGTAACATCTCAATCTTTTGAACGTTATTTATTGTTGACTTCTCCAACCAGTTGACTTCTCCAACCCCTCTTGAGAAATCATATTTTTTCCCCCAAAAGTAACTTTTTTAGAACAGTCATATATTTTTACATGTTATATATTAACTAACAACTTTTACATGTCTTGTATTAACTATTACAACTTTTACAGTGTCATATATTAACCCAAAATTACCGAGACATTCCACTCCACATAAAAATGTATCATAATCCAATCCACAACTCATAGATCTGACCACCTTTTCGATCCAATCTACTTGACCTCTCAAATCCTTCTGCTTGTTTACTCATAGTATTCTACGAAAAGCGCCACGTTGTTAGGCCGGGGAACAAATGACTACATAATCCTGGCATTTACTTTTACAATAGTGTCAAGGAGAAAGATTATTTACTTCATTTTTTAAATATTATTTTAAAACATTTTGTTTTAAAATGTATTAAGAATACAATATAAATATAATTTATCTTAATACTGCATTCTCGTAATATTTTAACTGCCGTTTTTTTATTGTTAATATTTCCCGCATGTTTTTTGCCGCGTCTTCTCGCCTCGTGAGCAGCTCCCACCGTGCGCCCCTCCGCTCGCCCATTGTTTCCCGGCGGCCAGAGATTCCTCATCGCCCATCCGCGCCGTCGCAGCTGGCGCAGGCGCCGCCACAGTGGGTCGGAACACGCTAGTTCAGGGCGAAATTCCAGTCTGCAGAGCAGTATCTGCTTGGTTAAAAACTTTTACATATTAACCCAAAGGTTTTACATATTAACCAAAATTATTAATTCAAGGAAACGTTCAGTGGTTTGTACTGAAACTACCATACAATGTTTTTCTTATTTTCTGCCCACTATTGTGTAAAAGGAACGCAAACATACGCGATTTTTAAGAAGCCGGGCGGTCCTAAATTTATACGATTTTGGGATTCATGTTTCCAGTAATTGTTAAAGTTCTAATGTTGCGCGTTTCTCCTCATTCATTTCTATACATAAAATATGCTTTTTAGTTTCATATTTGTTGTAAATAATTTTTAAACCAAAAATATATGAATAACGTTTTTTGGCTTGCAAAAATATATTTACATATCATGGAACATGTGGTAGCAGTAAAAAGAACTGGAAAATTTGTTCGGGAATGCTTCCTTTCCTATTCTCGATAACTATGCAACTGCATATTAACAATTAATGTAGGGTTCTAGATTAAGGTAACGAGGTTGCGAACTGTAAGTGGCCCGTTGTTGAAAGTATTTCTCTACCATTCACGGAGAACTGATCTGAAGAAACCACGGAGACCACTGATCAGTGCAACCGACCTTTAGAATTTCAATGTATATGTATGTAATGTATGCAATGTAATGCATTCAATGAATTGAATGTATTCTGCAACAGATCTGCAATGACTCAACTAACTTGTGCTGAAAATCCTGCCCCCATCGTGATGCTAACTTGGTACCTGCCAGTCTACAATGCTGTAATTGAGAATTTTGTTTTATTGAAGAAAAATTCGCTGTTACTATTCTTGTCGAATGGCCCTGGAATCATTCTTTATCTCATTCCCGAGGGATTTTCCTGCTCAAGATATCTCCTGCAGCGGGGCACCGCCGAAACAAACTCTAAGCTTCCGACTGGTCTCCCGAAATGTGCAACTGTGTAGTGCATGTAAGTGTAAGAGTGCATGTAAGATTAATCGTAAGAGAGAGAGAGAGAAGTGAGGAAAAGGATGAGGAAGGAAAGATCGCAAGCGTCCATAGGCCGTTCGGTAAGATACTGCTCCGCCATCCGCCGGGTACAGATTGGAGAAATCGCGGAAAACCTAGAGTTCTATACAATTCTTCTCCAGACAGAGGCTGATCTCGGTGGAGCTATTTAGTTTGTGTCGAAAATCCTGCCCTCGTCGGGACCCAAACCATAGGACCACCCAGACAGAGGATCTGCAGTGACATCTATCCCCAGCCGGGGACACGTGTGGCATTACAGTGCAACACAGTGCACAATACAGAAACACGCTGAAAGATTTTTTTGCCCCGCTTGTCGTCCGCATCCGGACCACAGCGCGCCGCCGCGCCGCGCCGGTGTGGCAGGCGCGCCATTGTGTTGCGGCAGCTCGGCCGCAGGGCGGAGGTGCCGCGCGTTGGTTCTCGCGGGCGCGCGCGCGCCCATCCAACATCTCAACGAGTGGCATTAGTCCACGTCCCGGGGCTAAGTGCGCGCCTGACAGTCGTCGCTTAGAGCCCCGGCCGAAGCTAAGCGCGGCATTTGATATTTCAATACCCACCGCTGCAGGCGACGCTCGCTAGGTAAGGGGCTTGAGGCGGGTTGCCAGGGTGAGGTGGAGTGAGCGGATGTTGTCTCTTGCGTGGCAAATTTAGTTATTTGGAGATCTCATAACAAAATTTACCTTGGTGCAATGTAAAAAATAATAAATATTGATTTCATTTTAAGTAATGTTATTTCTGCAATGAAATATTTTCCCCCTCAATTAATAAATAATAATAATATAACAGGGTTAAAGTTCTTAAGTCAATTTTTGGCGAAAATGGGTTAAGTACCGAAACTACAAGTCAAGTATATATATTTTAATTTTGTAAAACAACCAAATTCAAAAGCTGCCTTAACGAAAAAGCTTTGGGAAATAGCGTTGAGCGTAGAAAAAGCGTTGGCTTAAGAATCTAACCCTCGTTTTCTCCAAACTAAGATTTTAGTCGTAAGAACTTTTACCCCGTGACCACCGATATAATAACGGTGGAGATAAATGAATGTGAGACGATAAATTATGAAAAATGAAAAATACAGATATGAAGAGGCATAAGAAAGAGAGAATTGAGATCAGTATGTTCCCATACGGAAGCGAAAGTTGGACTTTATTAAAAGGAGACAACCAGAAGCTGCAGACATATATAAATATTACAGATAATATTACGGATATGCTGGCCAAAATTCACGCTAATATAAAAATATTGAAGAAGTACGTTCAAAAAAGAAAGTTACAGGACGTCTCCAAGAATATGAGAATTAAATACTTGGAGTACAGGTTAAGACACTCCTATATTTTTAATAGGCGTTTTCGAAAACAAAATTTGAAAAAAGGAAGAGAACTTCAATAATTCAAATTACAGTAGTAAGGAGGAAGAAAAGGAGAGAGAACTTGAAGGAAGAAGCTTCTAGTTGTAGTGACAAAGGAGATATTTTGATACTATTCCGCGATCGAAAAAGTATGTATTTGGCATTTTTGAGCCGATTGGCCGACTTCTGGACGCCTAATGGTTCCCCCGTGCCTGGGCCTAGTTCATTCCCACGCTTGGAGGGTAAGAGAGGTATTTTACAAACATATGGTTGCAAGCTTGGCATGTAAGTAAGACCTTCGCTTCTCTGTAACTAGCAAACGCCGCCTCCCTGAGCTTTTTTCTTCGTCACACACCTACAGAATTGAGACTATTTTAAAAGAATTTCTCTAAACTCGGCCTCGACAGGGAATCAAACTCGGGATCGCTCCACGGGAAGCTAGTACGCTGCCAACGAGACATCCTAGGACCAAACAAAAAATAATAATTAAAATCTATTATTTTATTTTGTACTATATTTAACTCATAACCACTATTATAATATATTAGTGAAATGAAAAGTATTTTTTTCTTCTTCAAGAATCTGTATTATCCTAAGAGTCACGCTTTTCTTGACCGTTTTCACGTGGAATTACCCGTTTACATACACTAATGATTTCCAATTAATAAATAGATGCATTCGATGAAAGAAAATAAATTTCTTCCGCGATAGTGAAACCTGATTTCTAGGCCAATAAAGAGTGCTTGTACCTTTAAGGATAATTACACTTTTTCACTTCCCACTTCGAGTCTGGATGATGATCAAGAAATATCTTTTTGGGGGCAAAGATGAACTAAAGAAAATATTTCTTGGCCACAATAATACGTGAAATTATTCATATTCATTATCGAAAAGAAAGCTAGAAAACCACTTTCAGCAATGATAACTTAAAAGATGCTCTAGCTGCCAAGTTACCCCATGCCTTTATTTCTAATCAATGTTAAGTGAAACTTTCTTATTACGTAACAATAATTTCAATTTATATCCTACATCTAGATATTCAAGTAATCTGCGTCATTCCGACCGTCAATTCAGGAAGATAAGCAACCAAATTTTGTATGAAACATAAACGTTAAAAAGTATCGATACGTTTTCATTATTTATGTTCAAAGATGGACAAGTTGGGTCACTGTATTATACACAAAATGTCTTTTTAGACAGTCATTAGTAAAGGCGGTGACTGTCTAAAAGTACTTAAAAGTGATCCTTAAGTGTTTAGCTGTGAAAACAACAAAAAAACTTTTGTTTCACCGCATGAGCTATTACTGACCATAATGTATCATTAATTGATTTGTCTGCTTGAATAAAAATAAAATGAAAATGAGAAAGGCTGTCTAAAATATAGTGTGTGACTCACGTGGTGATTTTATTTTGTTTGTAGGATTGAGCCACTCGGCTTATCAGCCTCGTGTCGTCATCTTTCCCTCTCGCTAAATAAAATGCCACTTTGATCACTCTCATCATAAATAACTATTTTATTATGAACTTGCATAGCATAATTTTCAGCATGAAAATACCTGTCAAAGGCGCTAACCTAAGGTAGTGCACGGGGTATTCCAAATCCTCACTTGCTATCCATGTGGTGAGAAAATGTCAAGTTCAGCATGAAAAGTCCCTTCGATCTGAATGGACTTTCAATATCCAGTTATACATTTGTGTGAAAATCATAATATCTAAAAAGAAGGAACGTCGAATACATGATTGCTTTATCATACAATGTGTAGGGACACAAATTTATTGTGCTTTGCATAAATGAATAAGAGAATTTCCAATTGCACGACGTATTTCAAAGAACCCAGGTTCAATTTTGAAGTACATATGTTTTTAATCTCCATTTCTACGCATGTTTTAGCATCAATTATCTTTCTCTCGATAGATCACATTTTGCAAAGACGGCAGGTGAAATCGATCTTTTAGTTTTGAAGTATTATGAAATGCTTACTTTAATATGTTCAAATTTTATGTACTTCAACAAATAACATTGAACCACGTGCAGAGACATTTAATATTTATATAAATTTACATTTGTGTAGACATAGGTTTATACGTATACTAGTACATTATATGCAGTAAAGCTGGTGTGTGCTTGATTAATCACATCTATTTATGAGAATTAAAAAAAATGAAAAATTATGCTTTAGCATTCACATTTACATCAATCCCTGGAAGTAGAAACTCTGCCAAATAAAGCCGGTAAAGCTCCAATCAGAGCACTACAATTAGAACGAAACGAAGAAATATCTGAAGTTACTACGGATAAAAGGTAAATGCAAACAACTTACAAAAGGAGTATTTCCTTTGGAAAGCACTGTACCTTGAAATGAAACCATTGCGAAAAATGTAATAAAACAGGCTGAATTTGCAAGATAAATAGCGCCATCTCTGTACTTTGAATGAGATAGTGAGCTACATTATTATTTAAAATTGGTACCTTTGAATACCATCTTATCAATATTTTCGTAAACGGTCATAATTGACAACATAATTAAAAAATAGGCAAAATGATTTAAATAGATTTACTTTTGCAAAATTTATGGATTAAGGAAAATAAAATAATATACATTCCACGAATTAAGTAGCATCTTTTTATTGAAGTTAGTTAAAATATACCGGACATTTTGGTGACGTAATTTAAGCACAGGATCCGCGCCAAATATTTTGAATCCGTGGGTTTCGATCTCCCTCTAAGCGCAGCACGAACACACAACACACAGCTTTCCCCTCTCCGGGCTGCCACGGACAAACTGGTCGTTGCGGATTTAGGTAAGGCAGATCACGTCTCGACCAGAGCGCTTGCCCGGATATTAATCTTAATTTGGCTTCCAACTAGGGACGGAGCTAACGATTCTCGCTGATTTATTTTCATCCCTTGTTCTTTGTAATGAGAATCGAATAAGGGCCACCATTTCACGTTCGTTTGCAGAATTACGTTTCGGTTCTTCCGTTTAAAAAAACGGCAGTGTTACTTGCCATATAAATGATTTCATATTAGTAATGGCATTTCCGTGTTTGATTCAGGATGTTGGAGAACGGGGGGAAAATGTAAATGTGAAATATGAATCTGAGACTTTCACTGAAAACTAAACACGCTCATTGGTTCAAAAACGCATCCTGGTTTTCAGTAGATTTGTAAGTTGAAATGAATGTTCGGGCTCGCATTCTACGAGAATGTATGCATGAACGTGCTTCGAAAGAAATCGGCTGCTTGGCATAGCGAATTCAAACAGGGGAAATATATGCGAAGTTGAAACATTAACAATGGAACAGTTCCACATTTAGGACATTTATTATGTAAATTCTATTCATTTGTTCTGAATTTTAATGAAAACGATAAATACAGAGAAAATAATAAGGGATATAACAAAAATGGAGTCACGAAAATTAATACATCGAAAATTAAATCTAGAAACTAGTGGTGCTAAAACAGCACGTACTCTCTCGCCCGTAGAAAAAAATACTCAAATTTTCGAAAAATTGTACATGATCTCATTTCAAAATCTATTTTTAAGGAACAGATTTCATTAAGACAAAAATCGCTATCTTTAATATTTTAGTTGTAGGAAGACTCTGAAAAAATTTTGAACTTTTGCAATTTTCGAAAAATCAAGGTTTTTAAGGAACATGTGTGATAAGACAGAAATCTACGGTTTTATTTGAACAGAAAAATCGGCATCAAAACTTTATAAATATCATCTAAATTAGTGCATATAGTATGCTTATAGTCAAAGAACAAACGTTTTCAGGGCGACCGATAAAAAAAATGTTCTATGATCGCAAGCATCACGCTCATTAATTGCAGGAAGGGTAGCAGGACCCCGTAGGAGTATACAAAAATGTATGGAGAAGGCGGTACAAGCCGTAATCTTGTAAAAAAATACAATACTCACTCTCTTGCGTGACACCGACCAGAGCAGATTCTTTAGACTACAACGGTACGAGTATTTTCAGTTAGAATCGGGTTTAATGTTTCAATTACAGGAAAGTGAATGATACGTAATTAGTTTTGAAATGCTTAAGAGTTGAATAGATTAAGAAGTTAAAAATGTTTTTTTAATTTAACAGATTTAAATTGAAAATTAAATCTAAATAGACTTTGTGTTTGACAGGAACTTATGATCGGATAGATTTCGTAGACGGTTGTGATATTTTAGCAATTTGAATATAGACACTCGCGAGTAGGTGTACACCTGAGACATAGTACAGGGAAAGTCGCGATTCCGGAATAATTTATTTGTAGTTTTTTATGAAACTACTAAATAACTTATAATACTCCGGGAACATTTACAAACCGCTTTTGCCATTTGGGAAGATTGCGGTAGGATGAACGTCATCAGGAACATCTAATGGACGGAAGATTTGGAGTTTGTCCGAAAACTTGGTGTTGCGCGCTACGTAATTACAATTATTGTATACTGGAAGAATAAGATCAGATAGTTGAGCTCATTGATTAAGTGTAACAATTTTGTAATAAATGTGAAGTTATTATTTTGAAGAAGATTTTGATAATTTGTAGCTAGTGGCAGTCAATTCAAATAACCAGGTTCGAATCAACAGAACTTCCAGGAATCGTAATTCTGTATAGAAGTGTACGTCCACATACGCCAGGTAAGAAGGTAGCATGTTGTATGTTGAAACCCACAAGCAAACATGGAAGTAGATTCAAGACAATAACGTTTCAATACTGGGTAAATTTATGAGCATAGTAGGATCAATAAATAAATAGTAACATCAATAAAAGGAAAGAGGTTGATGCTATCATGATAGTTTGGAATTAGTAAGAAAGATTTATTTATTTATTTATTAGTATTATTATTATACATTCATATCAATGCGTATTTCACACACGAGACCTACACCATTCTCTTAAACGTCCTTCAGCTCTATTCAAAAACAAATTTTAATAAAAAATGATAGAGCAATTTCTTTAATTCGGAAAGTGTCCCAGAGGCTTCATATAAAGTACCTCTCAAAATCCAAATATCGTTTTCAAATTCATGGGGCCGCGAAATCAGACAGGATTAAAAAATATAAAATCTGGAGAAAATTGGCTGAATGCTTTAGCCGCTAGCGTTGTTCATAGACAGAGGGATAGACGGGTGGACAGATGGACGGACAGTCAGTCGTTAGCTGTCATTCGATTTTTCGGTATCAAGGACCCATGAAACATGGATTCTGGCACTTCGTGTAAGAGGATTTTTTTTCTAAATTTATCAATGAATTTATCCAATTTTTCGTTATCAGGGCCCTGTAATACGAGTTTTTATTCCAAACATTCTCCGTTTTATTTTGCGCAGCATTACATAATTTTCTCTCTACTCCGTAGCGAGAAAATAAAACGACAGTGTACCCGCTTCAAAAACGTTCACAAAATCAATTAAAACGTAACATACCAACACCTTTCCTTACCTTGTAGGGGGAGACTGAAATTTATCCAACGTTTGTTCGTAATTTGATATAGTTATACTATCTACCTCTATCTTTCTTAGGTGCAACATACATGAACTATTAAGTTTCAGGTGCTATAAACAATTAGACATCTAAAACATTCAATAGATAAAGTCCTGAGAATACAATGAAGCAGCCTATCGTACAAATATATTCTCGCAAGAGATACAGTCGATGCTTGTGTGAAGCTATTTCTAACATTCATTTCTCGCTTTCTGTTGAGGCTGCCACTCATCTTGTGGCAACGAAATCGCCGTTCCCACAACGCCCATGTATCCTCGCCGATATCTTTTCGCTACCATCTCCCCGCCGCAGTTGCACCCACACCACTGTCCTCCACTGTTGTCTTCCACTGTGACCTTACCACCATTGAACTCGCCCTTCCCGCCTTCCACTTTATATCGCGACAGTTACCCCATTCCTTGTGCTCCTCTCCTCACCCCCCCTTGTTATCCCTCCATTTCTGTCTCTATAGGTTACCCCTCATTGCCGTCTCTCTTAATAGTCCCGCCAATGTTGTACTGCCACTGATGTCCCACTACTGTTGTCCCGCCTACAATTGTCCCGCCAACATAGTCCCGCCCCTGTTGTTGTCCCGCTACTGCTATTCTGCCACAGCTGACCCTCAAATGATGTCCCTCCAATGATTTACCTCCAATGTTTGCTCCATTATTTGCCATCTACTGTTGTTTCTCGATTATTGACGTTCAAATGTCGTCCCTCTACTGATGCCCCGTTATTGAGGTCCCGCCACTGTTTCGCCTGCCACTGATGCTCCATCACTACTGTCTCACCTCTGTCGCCCCACGACTACAGTTGTCCTTCGAATGTCCCTCTTCTGTCACCCCATCATCAGTATCCCTCCACCCACGTAATGTCTGCGCCACCGACGCAAGGTCCTGGCCTCCGATACAGTTCCCGTGCAACGGTTGCTCTCTCGCCGTTGCCCTGCCGCCTCGGACCCACCACTCACGCCTCGCGACGCCGCTGCCGGCCAGTAAACTTTTGCTCTCGTTATCTCAAGTTGTCGCACGAAACAACCAGACAATGCGTCGCGCAACGTTATAAATCACATTCGACTCGCTACTATAAATTTTGCTTGATTAGGAGCCACTTGGTGGGTAAGTCAGTAAAAACGGTGAGCAATAAATTCGCTACGTACCGTTTTTATCGAGGATGTTTTATAAGAACTGTAAGTTTGTGCCTGCGAGTGGGATCGGCGTGACCAATTGAGTTGATTATAATCTATCAAACTGGTTTCATTTGGTTTATAAAGATACATTTGATGTTGATATGCAAAGGTATGCCAATGAATATTTCTAACGATATCACTTGAATTTTAATTTGTAGCATTACAGTTTGTAGAATTACAATTGTACGAGTATGATATGAAGGAATGAAAAGATAGTAAAGCACGCGTTACAACTTATGTTTGTGTATTGTATCAAAAGGAAATGTAATTAGATGACAATAAATTCCTTCGTTTGATGCAATATGAGATTGTTGATTCACTGTAGTTAGTTTCAAACAATTGTTGTTCTACAGAAGTAATAACTGATGTAAGGAAATAAATAATGTGATTTATAGCTTGAAATATTGCAAAGATTAAGTGAATATAAACGGGTGGGTGAAAGGGTATGCGGTACACGTATGGGATTGCCAATGCAATCAGATGTGGATATAAATCGTATTTCGATAATTTCGAAAACTTTTCGAAAAATAGGTGTATGTGAAGATAAAAATAAAGTATTGAAATTAACTGAAGAAAATGAGTGGAATACACCAAGGTTACATTTTACTTTTTTTTCTAATTATTATTTTCTACATGGGGTTTTAACACAGTCTGGTCTAAACAAAAAGAGATGAATACTATATTTCAGATTACGAGAAATCCACACGAGTTGTGATCAAAATCGTAGTTAAAAGATTTTATTTGTTTAATGATCGGTGCCATGAAAGTAAAGAAATGAAAGGTGAGGTTGTTTTTTACGAATGCTGTAATATAAAAGACTCTGACGAATGTTTATTAGATACAATAAAAAAAGGCTTGTCGTCCAAATTTTTTGTAATTATCAAAATAGAATCAATAAACAATTATCAAGTCCATCTATTAATATAAATACTATAAATATGTTTGCGGAGGTGTCCCTCTAATTAAAACCAGTACTTTTTTAAACAAAAAAAATAAATATATAAATAAACCAAGCTCGGATATTGGAATATCTTTAGTCTGTTTTTTGCCACCCTTGGATAACAGTAATAGTCTAGAAAAGTACAGTTTTAATATTTAGCTATGAGAAAATATTGAGGATGTTTTAAAGAGTTATTCTTGTTTAAATCTAATTGAAGTTGTGTTGAATTTGAAAATGCAAAATGAATCATCATTTAAATTAAAACAACAAATTTGTTAGTACATTAGATTCTAAAATGTGTAATTTTATATTGCCATGTATATTGCTCTACAAATTTGAAAAATAATACACATTATTAAAATTCCAATCAATTTCAGTTTCTACATTCAGTATTGAAAAATAAAAATAAAATTGAGTATAAAAAATATTTTCTCTAATTGGATGCGTAGATGGTACGAATAAATATATATTTTGACCATAAGTTAATTTTGTTAGTTCTTTTTATTTCTGCAGGTTCAAATTGTATTAATTACTGAGATGCAAAAAAGAGGAGCATCATTTTCAAATTGAAGTGGGAAGGTGTGAAAAACTCGCTGTGAAAGATGTTACATGCATAAAATATATGGAAAAAGTGTGTATTTATTTGCTTAATTATTGTTCTATTCATTATTTACCAATTATTTTAGCATTAGCCAAGTTGTATGTTACTACAAAGTGAATAGGAAATAAATTAATATAGAAAATTAATCGTAGGAAACTGTGCGGATAGGATCTTTAACAGTGTTAATGTGTCCAGCTGAAATATGAAGTGGAAGTGGTGCCGAAGAAAATGAACATTGCAGTTTATATATCAGTGAACTAACATAAGCTTCTTATGTGGTTTCGGGTTTATTGTTATATAGTTTCTCTTTATATCCACAGCCGATAAGCCTCCTCCCCTGCCGTACCTACCAATCCTGCCCCTTGCACTACTCACTCTGTCACTGCTTTCCGCTTCTCTGCTCAACAAAGCCCTTCTTTGATCCCTGCCGACTCCTCTCCTATCCGCCCCTGCGCCTTTCTATGCTTCTTTCTTCCATTTAGTTTTCTACCAGCCCTTATTATCTCCTTTTCTTCCTGCCTCAGTCCGTTCCCTACCTGCCCTTTACTACCTTACCCCTACTCTTCATTTCACTCCGAAACCGCCCCCTGCTCCACATGCTCTAATCTGTTCATACCCCTTCCCCTCTAAATCAGTAATGCATTGAATCCTTGAACCGTGACCCCTAACCTATCAAAATATTAAATACACAGGACTAAATCTTGACACAAAGTTACATTGGATAGATCATAAAATTGTACAAACACACCCCACTAAAATAAAGAACCTACAACTAATGGCGCTAATTATCATCAAAACCAAAATTTCTCAGAACAATGCAATAACTCTTTACAAAGATATTATCCAACCGATTATGATGTATGCATGCCATATCTCATTAAATGCTTTGAGAACTAACTTAAAGAAAATACAAACCATGCAAAATAATACCTCAGAACAATAACAAAGGCCGCGTGGTTTGTATCGAATTTACAGTTTATTAAGTTATTATTTAAAGAATTATTCCTGCTCTTTTACACTGCCATATCACTGCCTAACCGATCTCCGCCACCTCGCCTCCTCCGCTCTCCTCTAAACGCCCCTTCCTCTACCCAGCTCGCTACCTATCAGCATCCTTATCGCGCTATTTCCATGCTATCCGTCTGTTGCCTCCTCGTCCTTCCCCTCCGCCACGTTTTTCCCTATCCACCCCACCCTTGCCTGCCAACTTCTTCCAGCCGCTCCCTAGCTACCCCGCTCCCTCTTCGAATTCTCTTCCTATCTGCTCCCCCTCTGCCCAACCATCTCTTTCTCTTACCGCTCCTTTTTTCACTTACATCCCTCCCTTATCCGCCAGGGGCCTTCCTGTCCTCCTCTGTTACTTCTCTCCCTATTCGAGCACTCTCTTCTCGCCCCTCCCCACCTACACATCACTTGCTGATCGCCCCGCCTCTCCCGTCACCTTAACCTTCCCGTACCTTCTGCGCATCCTCTTCTCTCCCTAATCGTCACGCCTGTCCTCGACCTTCCCTGATCCTTATCAGTCCCTTTCCCCTTCCACATCTTTCCCTATCCGCTCAGGCGTCTTTTCATTCGATACCCGCCCCTCCTCTCCCCAGCCATCAACTCACTTCCTATTCCTCTCATCCCTTCTCCATCTTCTCTTCTCTCTGTCCGCCCCGACTCTCACCGACCCTCTCTGCCCCTTCTACATTTCACCCCTCCTTACCTTTACATTCGTCTTCTCTCCCCGTCACCTCCTGACCTTCTCCGTCTCTTCTCCGACTCCTTCTCTCCTCTCGCCATGTGTCTCCCCGACCCTCCCTGCCCCTAACCGCCCCTTCTCCCCCACCTGTTCTCCGCCTGTCCGCTCAGACGTCTTTCTCTGCCACCCTCCATAGTTCTCTCCCGCCCCTCCTCGACCCATCCCTTCCTAGCTTTTCCAGCCCCTCCCCGTCTCCTTTCTCCCTGTCCGCCGCGTCTCTCCACGACACCCCTTTCCTCTCACCACTCCTCTTTCTTTCTATTTCACTCCCTATCCGCTAGGAGCCTTCCCCTCCTGGTCTACCACTTATCTCTTTACTCATCTCATCACTCCCGCCCTTCCCCGCCATCACGTCGCTTGCTATTCCCCCCGTCTCTTCCTATCATCCCTGGCCTATTCTGTACCTTCTCCACCACCGCTTTACCTCATATTCGCTGTGAATCTCCTACCCTCCCTATCCCTCTCCCCCTCTTATCTCCCGCCACTTCTCACCGATCCGTTCAGACGTCTTCCTGTGGCACTTTTCTCCACACTCGCCCCACCTCTCCCCGTCACCAACTCACTTCCTATTCGCCCCCCTTTCCCCATCCCTCCCTGACCTTCCCCGCCCACTTCCGCCTCCTTCACTCCCCCTATCCGCGCGTCCCTCCCTTCACTCCCCCTTCGCGCCCGCGCCGCCCCCGCGCAATCGATCGGTGTCTGGCGCCTCCATTAACGGAGCCTGGCGCCGGTAAGCCGGCCCTAATTAGCGACATGCCGGGCGGTTATGGGGGGCTTAGCGCGAGCCCGTGAGCCCCGATGGTCGCCAGCCACGCGCGCAGCGAGCGTGGGCGGCGCGGGGGCGGCGTGGAGCATTCCGGCGAAGCAGGCAGATACGTGCTGCTCGTGAAGGTGTAAGTGTAGTCGATAAAGAAACGTTCTTGCTAAATACTTTATTCATACTACGGAATAATTTGAAGGTTTACATGCTTCAAAATAGGAAACAAAATGAAACAGAACGGTATGCTTCCATTTCAGTCTTCCGTTCGTGATTTCTTTTCTAAATACTTGACCTTCACCAACAGCCCAGCAAAAGGCAAGTTATTTTTCATTTACATTTACATATTTATTGTACTTCCAAAATGTCATTATGACTGTACTTGTGTTGAAATTGGGTCATAACGTTCTCTTGCTAGTATTGACTCAAACAATTTTCCAGGTTAATGACGCAACTGACTCTAATCTGATAAATGTGACATAGTCTACATATGAATTAATTTAACGGATAGTAGAAAACGTTAAGAACGATATATAGAATACGTGCATAATATACTTCCTTTTAATATTTTTAACCAACTTCAAAGTGCGAATGACGGTCTCAATTCGACCTACAGGTAAGCGTTGAGCCTTGTTTCGATAGCTTGCAACGTTTTGTATTGGTGCGAAAGAAATGTAACAGGTAAGTTTTTATTATAAAATTTTCGTCTACATTTGATCACGTGTTCCGGACAAAGAGGCAACCCTGCATAAAGTATTGATATTTGAAAACACAAAATAGAAATAGAAAAAATAGAGAAAGACAGCAAAAGAGAGAGAGAAAGAGATAAATGGAGAGAGAAAGGGAGAGGAATCGAGAGAGAAAGAGAGGTAGAGAAAGAGACAGAAAGAGCGAGAGACTGAAAAAGAAAGAGGGAGAGCAGGAGAGAGAAGAGCAAAATCGAGAATCTGAAACTATGTTGGGTTTGATTCGAGAGTTGAGTGCAAAGCGGCGACGAAGGCGAACCGCAACTTGTAATGTAGTAAGCACCGAAGGAGCAATATATACAGCCGTTACAAAATTGAAGATGCTAGAATCGACCTGAAGTTCCGGTCAGGGAGATAGGAAAGGGCGGAGATGCGTGAAGCCAGACGAAAGCGGAAACAAATGAGAGGGAGGAGGCTGCAACAAAGATCAGGATGGTAACGTAGATGCCGGTAAGTGAAGAAATAGAGAAAATGGAGGAATCGAAGCAATGATATGCAAACAACTTTGCATCTGACGAGGGAAGGGACAGAACGGCATAAGAGAGTTGGGGCGATTGAAGCGTGGCGGAGACGGGAGCCAATACGAGGGCAGAGGCGGAGAAGAGAGTGGAAGCGGTTAAGTACACGAGGGTTGCCTGTGCCGGAGAGACAAGGGTAGGAGCGCAAACCTGGTACGGAAATGAAAACGGTGGCTACAACCAAAGAGGTAAAGGTCGAATCGAAGAGGGGTGGGATTATAGACAGATATGTAAATGGCCAAGGGAATAGAGGCGGGTTTGGATTTTTGATGTGACAGCAAAATAAGATAAGGTGGACAATGAGAAAGAGGAATAGAAGACGGAGGAGAAGATAGAGACTGAGGAGAGGACGAATGTGAAGACAAAGATAAGTCAAAGAGGGGAGCAGCTAGAGGTTAAGTTTGGGGTAAACGAAGAAGCAAAGATGCTTTCGGAGGAGGAGCGGGTGTGATGTAACGTGGCGATGAATGGAGCCGAGATTGCGATCGAAGCGAATACACATGTGGTGAAAATGAGGGTGGGAGGGGAGGAAGATTAAACTAGGGGTGAGGGTGGGCTGGGGGAGTTGTGTGGTGTGGAGGAGGAGGCGGAGAGGAATTTGGAGGCGAGAGCGGGTGGAAAAGGCACAGAGAAGATTGGAGCAGAGACCGGTGAGGCGGGAAACGAGAGGCTGGGAGAGCGGTGGGCAGAGGAGAGGATGAAGGTGGAGTCAAACATGAAGAGGGAGGCGGAATGGGGAAAGGTGGACGAGTTAGAGATGGAAGGCGGCTCCGGGAAAGAGGCGGGAACAGATAGTGGCAGATACAAGGAACGCAAATAAGGACCGAAGTGGGGAAAGAGATGGAGATGGATTTAGTTTGATTGATTAGAGCTTCCCGGGGCGTCAATTGCTAAGGTCATTAGTCCAGTAAGTGTAGTGCATACTCTTTTTCCTCGGGAGGTGGCGGTGAGCTTCCCTCACTAGATCGCAGAGAATCCGACCCTGACCTATCATCGGCTCGTGGGGATTTTCCCCAACCATGTACCTTCCACCAGCGGGACACCGTCCCAGTCGGGACAAGCTTTCAGCTCCCGATCGGTCTCCCGGAATGTGTGCTAGTGTAGTGCATGTTCATGTAAGTAAAGGGGTGAGAATAGGACAAGGAAGAGGAAGGAAAGATTGCGCGAGGTACGGGGTCCGTTTGTAAGGCATTCGGATTCACCTGGTATTGATCGGAGAAACCACAGAAAACTAACGATCAGAGCAGCCGACTAGAATTCCCCTCCAGACAGTGACTGAACTCGACCTAGCTATCTAGCTAGAGACGAAAACACTGCAACAATCGGGTCTCGAACCTACAACCGCCTGGTCAGAGGCACTGGAGTGACATCAGTTAATGCCCTGAGCCACCGGCCCCGGTAGATGGATTCAGAGGCGTGGGTTGTGAGAGATGACATTTCTACATTTTTTTCACCGAGAAGGTTTATGTGTTGTTAAATCTGTTTTAAGTCCACTACATGGCGCTGTAGAACAAAACAAAATATTTACGTCAAATGCAACCCGCAACGCATTCGGCAGGATTTTGAATCTATAACTCCTAAACGATACGTTCTATGGACGCAAAAACAAAAATTTTGAGGCCGCAGGCCTTAAAGAAACGTTTCTTACACCGTAATCTACAGGATCAAACCTCTTGAAAATTTTTGTTGGTCCGGCGCTTCCCGATATTACCTCAACTGATCAGAAATGTGCAGAATCTGCAATTAAGTGTGAATGAGGACAGAGAGCAGCAGAGACAGACAGACAGGGACAGGGCAGGGAGAGGAGAGACAGAGAGAGGGTGATGGGAGGGGAAAGAGCGAGCTGAAGGGCAGAACAACGCCTGCCGGGTTTTCCTAGCACGGGAATAAAGACGAAAGCGGCGGTCGGGGAGGCGCAGCGCGGAGCGATGGAGGGGCGGTGGAGGCAGAGGCGCCGGCAGAAGGCGCGTCCGGCATTCCCAATGGAATCCAATTTTTCACTCCATTCACCTCAGCGTTTTCAGCGGCGGCCCCGCGCGCGCTCCGCCGCCATCCGTCATGGCGCCGAGCACGAGGGGCGGGGGCGCCGGTCACGTGGAGGACCTTCTCACCCCCACCCCGCCTCCACGCCTGTCCCGCCAAGAGCCCTGCCGCCGTTGCAATTACTCTGGCACCCAAACCCATCGAACGTCATTGCTTTTCATTCTCTTCCACTTCTGTGATGTTGCCTACAGAGTATTTTACTCGAATGATTTTGCAGGTATGGAATACAATTCTGACAAGCAATGTAATGGGAAGAAGTTCTAAGACTGCGATTGATAAATGAATGAAACGAGAAATGAAGCTTCTAAAAATATAAGATATTGCAAGCGGGAAATCTCACAGGTTTTATTTCAAGCATTCATTTTTCAGATTTATCTCAACCATACAGTAATGTGAACGTAATAGAGTTCACAGGATAAAAAAGAAGGCTGTATTTCAAATAATAAACATAATTTCTTTTGATTTCCAAATTTCCAGAAAATAAGTTGTTTTTAGCCGAGGTTCAAACTTCAGTAATTCCACATACAATTTGTAATCAGATGAATTTATGAAATAAGTACTCGAGGTATTCAATGTTTCCGGCATTTCATTGCTCACAAGTACTGTCATCATTCATCCGATTTTTGTTATCTCTTCATAGTGGAGGAGTACAGCTCGTGGACTTCGAGAGACATCGACAATCCTTTCCGTGCCTGGGTGAGTCGCTGATCGCAGATGGGAGCAGAGCGGGCGTTTCGGATCGCGGAGACTCCCAGGGACGCCACCCCCCTCCCTGGAGGCCCACCCGGAGGTGATTGCACGACGGGTGGGGCCTCCCTCAGAAACCCCATTATAACGCTACTCCCCCAGGGAAACAGACGATGCTCTCGCCTCGCCGCCGCACTCGCCTCGTCGCTGCTCTCGCTCTGGCGCTGCTTTCACACACGCTGCAGCTCTCGTCTCCGCTGTGGCTCTCGTTCCTCTTCTGTCCTCGCTCCTTCGTTTCTCTCGCCCTGGTCACCTCTCGCCTCTCATTATTGCTCTCGCCCTGGCGCTGCTCTCATATACGCCGCTGCTCTCGTTTCCACTTCTGTACTTGCTCCTTCGTTTACTCTCGCCCTGGTCACCTCTCGCCTCTCATCATTGCTCTCGCCCTGGCGCTGCTCTCATACACGCCGCTGCTCTCGTTTCCACTTCTGCCCTCGCTCCTTCGTTACTCTCGCCCTGGTCACCTCTCGCCTCTCATCATTGCTCTCGCCCTGGCGCTGCTCTCATACACGCCGCTGCTCTCGTTTCCACTTCTGCCCTCGCTCCTTCGTTACTCTCGCCCTGGTCACCTCTCGCCTCTCATCATTGCTCTCGCCCTGGCGCTGCTCTCATACACGCCGCTGCTCTCGTTTCCACTTCTGCCCTCGCTCCTTCGTTACTCTCGCCCTGGTCAACCTCTCGCCTCTCATCATTGCTCTCGCCCTGGCGCTGCTCTCATACACGCCGCTGCTCTCGTTTCCACTTCTGCCCTCGCTCCTTCGTTACTCTCGCCCTGGTCACCTCTCGCCTTCTCATCATGCTCTCGCCCTGGCCGCTGCTCTCATACACGCCGCTGCTCTCGTTTCCACTTCTGCCCTCGCTCCTTCGTTACTCTCGCCCTGGTCACCTCTCGCCTCTCATCATTGCTCTCGCCCTGGCGCTGCTCTCATACACGCCGCTGCTCTCGTTTCCACTTCTGCCCTCGCTTCTTCGTTACTCTCGCCCTGGTCACCTCTCGCCTCTCATCATTGCTCTCGCCCTGGCGCTGCCTCTCATACACGCCGCTGCTTCTCGTTTCCACTTCTGCCCTCGCTCCTTCGTACTCTCGCCCTGGTCACCTCTCGCCTCTCATCACTGCTCTCGCCCTGGCGCTGCTCTCATACACGGCCGCTGCTCCTCGCTCCGCCGCGGTTCTTGCTTCCGCCGCCGCACACGCCCCGTCGCTGCTCTCGTCTCCGCCGTGGCTCTCGCTTCCACTTCTGCCCTCGCTCCTTCGTTACTCTCGCCCCGACGCCGCACTTGCCTCCTCACTGCTCTCGCCCTGGCACTGCTCTCACACACGCCGCCGCTCTCGCCACGCCACAGTTCTCGCTTCCGCCACTGCTCTCGTCCCTCCACTGCTCTCGCTCTGCCATTACCCTCGCCTCAGCCGCGGTTCTCGCTTCCAATACTGCTCTCCGTCGAGTCTTGACGGTGGCAGGATTTTCTACACTAGCTAGATAGCTAGGTCGAGTTCAGACGATGCCTGGAGGAGAGTTCTTTCGGAAGGCGGGAATTTTCCGTGGTTTCTCCGATCAATACCAGGCAAATGCCGGAGCAGTACCCAAACAAACGGGCCACGGACAGCACGTAATCTTGCCTTTCTCTTCCTTGTCTTATCTATACTCCTTACTTACACACCACTAGCATGCACTACACTACCACACATGACGGAAAATCTGTCGGGAGCGTAGAATTTATACCTGCTGGGGCGGTGCCCGGCTAGTGATAAATCCCTGGCGGAGGAAACCACGTTAGCTGACGGTAGGCCGTCGCCGGACCTTACATCCAACGAGGGAAGATCACCTCCACTTCTCGAGGAAAGTCATTCACTACACTAACGGGACCAATGAATTTTGCCTCTGACGCGCCCGGAATCACTAATCAATCAATCAATCAATCAATCTCCTCGGCTGCCTGAATCCTAAACTGGTCTATGGTACAATGTGACATAGACCACTTAAGAATTGAACATTAAAATTTAACATTAAAACCATCTGCCAATACTAAAGTGGTACTTTTATTATCCTAAATCTACAATGACAAATGACACATAGACCACTTTAGAATGTATAAATGTTCATGGTTAGATCAAATTTACTGTACCCTGGATTTTAGTCAAAATGTTTCACAAGACCACGTTAATTCCAGGACAACCAATTAGCATTTTTAGCTAGTCTAAAATTCCGCCAAGGAGGTGAGCCGAAAACTGAAGGATCTCTCAGTCAAAGTCCTGCAGCGGCAACTGTCGCTACCCTGCGCTAACTCAGCCGGTCTCCACTGCTAGAACAATCACGTCTATCGCCTCCCGTCGCCGCCAGCTCCACCTCTGGGGACCACGCCCCCTCCCAGCTCAAGGGGTTGCGCCCGATCGCCGGCCCGCGGGGCTGCGAAGCGTAACGCGTGACGCGGCGCGGGTGCGGCGTGGGACGACGCGGCGCGGCGGTGCGTCGCGAGGAGGGCGGGGTCGTTCGAGGCGGGAGCGGGGCCACCGGAGAAAGGCGAGGTGTGGCGTTTGAAGGTGCGTGGCGGGTAGCATGGCGTGGCAGTATGTGGCGAGAGTGTGGCGGGGATAAGGAGGGTGGGAGGGGAGTGTGAGGACAGGCTGGTCCGTTCCGGGAGGCGGGGTTAGTCAAAGCGGGTGGGGGCGGAGTGTGGTGGAGAGGTGCAGGGTGGGAGTTTAAAGCGGTTTCTGACGTGGGGAGTGAAGGGGTGGACCGTGGGGGAGGGACAGGGTGGAATGGGGAGGGGGGCTGGATATGATGGGAAATGGAGGGGAGGGGCTGTGTGAGGCGGCCCGTGGCAGCGGGCGGGGGCCGCCGGAGAAAGGCGAGTGTGGTGTGTGAAGGTGCGTGGTGGGAGGCGTGGCCATGTCAGTGTGTGGTGAGAGTGTAGCGGGGCCTTGAGAGGTGGTTCGTGGCACAAGGCAAGGAGGGGAAGGGCAAGGCGTGACCGGGGAACGTGTGGCTGGAAGTGCGGCGGGGTATGCATGGCGGGAGAGGGACGTGACGGTGTGTGGCGGGGAAATGGCGGGGTTGTGGCAGGGGATGAGGACGTGAGCGGAAAGAGTAGTCTGTTGCGGGAGGCGAGGCTAGTCGAAGTGGGTGAGGGTATAGTGCGGTGAAGAGGTGCAGGGAGAGGTTATGGTAGGTTAGGATGCAGGAAGTGAAAGTGGGGGGAGGTCCAGGGTGGGTGAGGAGGGGTAGAGTTAGCCTGGGAAGGGCGGGGAGGGACGGGGTGGAGCGTGATTGGGCGGGGTGGGGCGGGGAGGGGTGGGGAGGTGCTCGGGTGGGGCGAGGTGGGGTGATGCGGGGTGGGACGGGGTCAGCCAGCCAGCTCGCTCGACTGCCTTCCTGATGGCAATGGCGGACGGAAGTGCGGAGGGCCCGAGAATGATGACCCGGCAAGAGTTACCTTGCCGAAGGGAGGCAAGGGGTGAGTTCGAAAAGCCACCGCTCTAGGTACGAGGGTGAGATGGAAAATGCAATTTGGATGATCTGCCGGATAGTGCGATAAGGAACTGAAGAGAATTGGCTAGCATCTGCTAAGATACTGTATCTGCTAAGATACTTGCCAAGTTAGCAGCGTCCTATATGCCCAGCACATTCCTTGACTTTCACGAAGTAGTACATTTAGTTTAGTAAATGAATTATAAATACCGTGCGTTGCTTTGAACAAGGATCTGAATCTAATAATAGACGACATATTTGAGTTAAAATTCAACTTAAGACAAAACATGAATTTGTTTCTCATTCAAATCGGTCAAATGAATCAATGTCTCTTTAGTCGGGTGTAGTTATAAATATGTGTGTAAAGTAACATTAGAAATACTTAACCCTTCTAAAATGTAACCAGTGTAATAAAATAACTTGTATACGTTATTTTATTAATATAAGTGTAATTGATACCACTCATTTTATTTTGGAAGGTAGTTTTGTTTAAGTTATTTCGGTCGCGTCAACTGCCAAGATCATTATTCCGGTAAGTGTAGAACATGTTTTATCGCGGGAGGTGGCGGTGATCTTTCCCCGCTGGATGGTGAGATGTGACGGCGAATTACCCGCCGGCTTGCGGGGTTTACCTCGACCAGGTATCTTCCCACTGGGGTACCGCCCCAGTCGTTTCAAGCTCTAAGCTCTCGACTGGTCTCATGGTATTTGGGGTAATGTAGTGCATGTACGTACAAGTGCGTGTAAGGGGAGGATAGGCCAGGGAAGAGGAGAGAAATATCGCGTGCAGTCCATGGCCCGTTTGTCAGGGTTCAGCTCCGGCCTTCGACTGGCGTTAATCCGAAGAACCACGGAAAACTACGCTCAGAGCAGCCGGACGATGGAATTCTCCTCCAGACAGCGGCTGAATACGACATAACTATCTAGCAAGTATCGAAAATCCTGCCACCGTCGAGATTCGAACCCAAAGGCCTCCCGTTACGCTGCACAGCAGTGACATGAATTGATGCTATGAGTCACCTAACCAGGTAAGATGTAGTCTCTTTAGTAAAAGTAAAAGCATTATGACCTTACGCTTTTATAAAAATATTTTTTTGTAATAACGTTATTTCATTCCCAAATGTGAAAGTAAAACGATCTGGCATTTATTAAATACTAACCTAAAAATTTCGAGGTAGACTAGCCTATACAAAAACAGAAAACTAGCATACAGCAAAGGCATTTAAGTAAACAGCACTGGGTACGACCATCTATCACTGTAAACGGGCAATATCACAAACAAAATAATGACCCAATGGTAATTTATAGCCTTTGACGCTTCTGCATAAGAAGGGTGACATAAAAATCAATTAATATAATGGAAGATAAAGCGCCATTAATTATCGGGAAGCGCCGTATCAATTCGACCTCACACCCTTTTCCAAAACCATAACGACTGAGCGCTGTGGGAGGGGTAGGGACCATGTGAAGGGGAGACAGTGGATGAAGTAGGAGGTTGTTGATGCTTCCAACGAAGACTACCATGATTATTTGATTGATGGACATTCCGGGCGTATCAATGGCTAAGGTCACTAGTCCCGTAAGCGTAGTGCATGCTTTTTCGCTCGGGAGGTGGCGGCTATCTTCCCCCGGTGAATGGCGGGATTCCGCCCGACCGACCATCGGCGGAGTTCTTGCCAACCAGGTATCGCCCCACCAGTGGAGCACCGCCCCAGCCTGGACAAGCTCTAAGCTCCCGACCGGCATTGTGGTAGTGTAGTGCTTTTTAATGTAAGTGTCTGTGAAATGGATAAGGATAGAATAAGGAAGAGAAAGGAAAGATCGCGCGCGGTCCGTGGATAGTTTGTTGGGCTACTGCTCCAGTATTCTCCTGGTGTTGATCGGAGAAACCACGAAGAAATACCCATCAGAGCAGCCGGCCGCTAGAATTCTTCTCCAGATGCGACTTAATTCGACCTAGCTGACAAGCTAGTGTCGAAAATTCGGCTTTCGTTGCGACTCGAACCTAGGATGTCCCGGTCAGAGCCACTGCAGTGACATCAGTTGATGTCCATGGAGTAGTGGGATAATCAATGGAAATAAAATATAAGAGAGAGATTGAAAGAGTGAATAGTAATGAGGACGTAGAAGGAAAACAATATGTAGATGATCTCACATGGCAAATATAAGAACGGCGAGACTGAAGAATGGTGAATGGCAAAATAAGAAGTGAAGAAACTAGAACGATAGGGAATGTTTTTAAAGTAAGACTGTAAACTAAGTAATTCAGCAAAGAATGGAGAAAAACCAAGACTGTAACTGGTGAAGCCGCAACAGCACGTACTTTCTCCCATCATTTCTGACGGTTGCGTACAAATGTTTTAAAAAAGTTCAATATTTGCTTTTGAAATGTTTGAAAATTCAAAGATTTTAAATGAAATTATTTCAAGATTTCTATTTTGCAGAAAAAACATTAACTGAGAAATATTTGAATCCACTCTGTTGGCACTTATTATTTTCATCACACCCCTTAACTTTTTTCCTGATTTGGTCTCTAGCCCAATATGCACGTTTGAGTTGTGCACGATGCGTGTAATATGTCCAATATCATACAAATAATACTTGAGTCATAACGTTTCTTAGGTAAATTAGTAGTGATACATCAGCTTAATGAAAAAAATGTACTGCCTAAAATTAAATACCTACATGACCCCTTTAAAAATTTAATTTTATACAACAGATTTCATTAAGAAAAATATCTACTGTTGTAGCTGTAGAAAGATGCCGAAAAAATTAAACTACTGCAGTTTTCAAAAATTTAGAGTTCAACGAAAATCGAACCTACGCTATTTTTATAAGCGTACATTGCTCAATATGAGAATATATTGAAAGAAAAAAACTGGAGCCATTTCCTGAGAAAATTTTGAAAATGTCCCCGAAGCTTCATGTAAAATACATTACAAAATCAAATATCCTTTTGAAATTCAAGGCCCAGACATCAGATCACACACATCGATCGATCGCGGAAGATGAATTGTGGTGAAAATCCTGCCTGTAAGTTTAACGCACACACATTGTTCACAGATAAACATGCAGGCAGAAAGACGTTTTGGCAGAAACCAATTTTCCTCTATCAAGGACGCACGAATCGCGGATTGTGAGTACACAACGAATGAAAGGAAGTAATTTACATATACAAGAACAATAATTATATCTTTTTGGGGTTTCAGCAATCCACAATACTAGTTATTCTGACGAACACGTTTTTTGCTGCAGCATTACAATACTTTCCTCTGTACTACGTAATAATATGCGAGAAAGTAAAAGAAATTTTGTAGAAATTGAGAACATTATGTGATTGAAATAGTAAACACAAGCAAACAATTTCAACATTTTTCGGTACAAGTTGAATGAGCGTGCCACAAAACACCAATGCCATCTACACGCAGTTTATTGCATGTGGTGAGACTGACACGTCTACCATCAGGCCTGGGTGGTACATCAGATAGAAAGCACTATTTTCACATTGTTTTAATGTGGCATCACAACAAACTGACTTTCTTCTTTTGTATAGAATATACAGGAATCGGCTATATATATCTTTTTAACAATATTGTGCGTGTTCTCGAAAAAAAATGCTTTCATAAAAAATGAATTTCCCTGTTGAAGTTCATTAATGCCATTACGACTTGAAACATATTTAATGTCTACCTTGTTGACACTTTTTATGTCTAAGAAATACAAAATATATACATTGAGATAAAACACGATATTTAAAAAAATGCGGCAAGAATTCAGAACACTGAAAAATCAAAACCCAAAAAATCAAGTTCGACATTCTTCACACGCAAACCAGAGGTCGCAAGGTTAATGAGCGAGCCACAAAACACCAATACCATCTAACCCCGCCGGGTGGAGAGGCAACCCACACATCCACCACCAGGCCGGGGTGACACATCGGGGAGAGAAACCCACACCGAGGGAGAAAGCGAAGCTCGGAGAGGGGGGCGCGTGATATGTCCGCTGCTGAGCGCGTATGCAGATTTTTGGAAATTTTTCATTTTTAATCGCGCCCGCGATGATAAATTTACAAACAAACGAAGCCGAGGACAAATTTGCTGGTGGGAGCGCGGGCGGGATTCGCCCGCGTTCAGTGGAAACGCGGACGCGTTCGCGGGCCGCCGATAGCATCTACAGAGCCGCGCTGGCGGACCGCCACCTATCTATTATGACACATTGTTAAAATTTCTATCAAACATTTTGTATTATCTCTGCGTAAATAAATGAATGATTGGGCGCGCTGCCTGGGCGAGCGGTGGGCCGACCGCTCGGCCGGGGCACTGCGAACCGGGAGGGCATCCCCTACCGCGCCCATTTGCATGAAAATTGCGGGACGTGGTTGCGGGGCGAACGGCAGGCGAGAGGCGTGTGTTTTATTGGAGGCTCGGTTTTGAGAAGCGATGCACGAGGCTGAGAAAGTTTGTGCGAGGCCGTGCCAATTGTTGCTGGTTGATTGTGATGATGATGTGATCGTGATTCATTGTGAAATGAAAGGGTAATAATGCTCTGCTATAGTTAAAATGTGGATCAGTACATAAATAACCTTGGCAGGTGATTAGTCATAGACTGGTTAGAAACACACAATCATTTAAAAAATATCATTAGTTCATAAGTATTAACAAATATTTTAGCACTGAATTTTTAAATTGAAAGGTTGCAGATTCATTTTGATTTCATACGTTCCATATTCCAATAAGAGTAGCGGCCTCATCATTTGTTCATGTCCAGAACATTTTAAAGTATCTCTTTGGCCCTGGAGGTTGCAGTAACGTTTGGATATAAGTGAAACATTTTATCAATGAAATATCATTGAAGGATTTAATGGGGACACGAAATTGATTTTTCAGTCAAAATAGTTACTATTGGTATTTTATTTGTTTTAAGTCTTTATTATTCTCTTTTTTAAATTACGTGTTCGAAATATGTTGATAATCACCCTTACAAGTATTTTTTTATTATTTATAGACCTCGTCTCATTGGGCGTAGGTGCTGTCTCGAATACTTTTAGATACTCTTACACAATGCAGCACATAAAACTGAAAGTCTTCTAACATGCAGAAAGCAAATTAAAAACTTTATGTTCTGAAGCTCACACACATAAAAAGTCTTAAAAGGATGTATTTATTTGAAAATGTTGATTGTGGATGAGTAGAGACCGGAAAAATATGCAGCATTACACAATAAGTGCATAAACTATGTAATGAAAACCAGTAAGAATAGGTAATAAATATGTAAAATCTAAAATAATATGTAATATTAAAATTCTCTAATTAAAAACTATTTACATAGCAAGAAATAACATTTACAAAAACTGCTCACTTTACATCATACAACTTTTCTCATCATCAGCAATCTATTGTAATCCAGGACCGTAGTTTAGCAGCCAGACTAATCGCAATAGAAGCCGTCGCACAAACTGGTCAAATCTACGACCAGCAAACATACACTGTAGCATCTTCATCGAAGTGTTACACGTTGGCGATCACAATTTTTTCTCGGACAAATGAAGGTTACAGATCACAAAACGAAGTGTCAATGATATTTTGGACAGCCATATTTCCTTAACAATATAGGGAAAAATGCTTATTTAAAAAAATACATCTTTTCATAAAAAAATATGAAATTAAATTGAAAAAAATGATTAAAATAAGAAATATATTGTGAAAGCAGCAAAGTATGTAATATAATACCAAATATGTAAAAATATGTAACAAAAAATTCGATATTGTATTAGGAGGGCTATGATTCGTCAAGATTACAATTTTGAGAACGGTAAGTAGAAAGACAAAAATATGTAATTACATAAAAATTAGGTCTCTACTGATGAGGCAAATTATGTTCCGAGGGTGGCATCTTTAAAGTCCATTTCCCGAAAGTTGATAATTTTAACACTAAATTTTCTATTTTTCCACCTTTCATTTGTAATAGGAAGCTGAAATTTTTACTTGTTAATAAAGGTCTCCAAATTTTACTGAAACAATGTTTTTCTGCTTACCTTATTATTATTATGACTCATTCTGCAAAACTTTATTTACTTGAAAACGCGGTGAAAAAATTGCATTATGAAAAAATATCTACAAAAATGGTAAATATTTTTCAAAACAGTTGTTACAGTGATATTATGTGTGATATATCTGTAACCTGTAAAAATTTAGTAAACCGAATTTCAATGGCTTATGAGTTATTCAAACATTTAACACTTCCAGGACAGGGAATTCCGTGTCCCCTCCTCGCAGTAACTAGACGAGCCACACCATTCTCAGAAAGCTTCGCGCTGATATTACATGTTAATATCTCGGTTTTGGAAAGTGTGGGTTATATTGTTACTATTGCATTGTATCATCAAAACTCTTATGTCTTTGCCAGATAACGGGAAAGATGAAGGTTGTTGATTACCGCAGCATACGCTAATGGCGTTCTCCAGGAAACAACTCTGAAAGTAACTTTCTCTAAAGGAAAAGCACACAAGGAGGCTAAAAGATCAATCATTATTATAACGTCAAAAGCAAAACGTCACGATAAAAAACCCTCAGACATTATTAAAACATTAATTTACTAATTATTAACCTCTTCTATCTACTTTAACTTAACAAAATTTCAATTATCTAAACCTAACAACTAACCTACCGTACAATACAAGATTTTCAATTCCATATTTCCCAAATAAATATTAAATGTCAATTAATGCTTGCGCACACATTTAAATGATTAAAAAACTTCACATCGCCTCACTACTAACACCAAGTATCTTGAATCCTCGACGTCGTAATATTCTCTTCGAAAACTTTATCATATTAAATTTTTCCATTAATTGCTTATGAAACCATCTCCCCTCCGAACGCTGCTAAAATATGCATCCATAACGCGGTCCGCACACATGCACCCTCTTTGGTATGATCGGAGCTCTCGATCTCTGATGTGCAAAGCAAGTGATCTAATTTATCAATAATTGTTTAATTTTCTCTACCGAGCAGTTCATTTGACTCCACGAAAACCCCCAGATATCCAGTGACACATGCTTGACATCCTGTTTTTTCCATCTTCTAAGCGTTCTCGGTCTTCACTTGTTTTTATCGGTCGCCCCGCAACAAATGCTTCTATTATGTCCATACACATTCTCCATGATTTCACACATTTTATTAAATAAATTTCTTACTTTAAGTATCACGCATTCGAATTTGTCACACTATATATGTCTCGTTCGTATTTTATAAAATGCTTGGGGCAATAACTAGAAGAGATACACAATAACTGAAGGTTTGCTGTGGCTGAAGTAATTTATCTTGTTACTGATTCAACCCCTTCAATTTCTAACGTTATTTTTAATTATAAATATAATTATCAATAAATTAACACTATCATTATAATATTTAACATCTCAATGCGGCAAAGAACATGATCGAAATTTTATGATAAAAGTTTAAGGAAGGCCATTATCATACAGGGCGTCCGGGGAGGAAATATCGAAACTTCGAACATAAGCTCTTAAGACAATTCTAGGCATATTTTGTCTAATAATCTACGCGGATATTCCGAATGGTTGAGCCGTCTTTCGATTTTTCACTATCTGGGACCCACAAAACATGGATTCTGGCTACGCCACGTGTTAGAGTATTTTTTCTAAATTTAGCAACTGGATATATCCTTTTTTTGTTACTAAGGTCCTGTAATAAGGGTTTTTCTGTCGAAAATTTACCGTTTATTAATGCAGCATTAGATAACATTCTCTCTACTCCGTAGCGAGACAGTAAACACAAGCATGGTCCCCGCCCGCAGTGATGCAGTTTCAGTTGGTGTCATCCGGAGCAAAACTAATGTATACCCTCATAAATTAATAATAAAAATATCTTATATACATTAGTTAATAAAAATAAACATTTTTGCTCATAACATTGATTTACAATATATTAAAAACCGCATGTAATTCAGTATAATTGAAGTATTATACTTAAAGAAATAATGAAATAATTCCAACTATAAAATTTTCTAATTGGTGTCAGCCCTAAAATTGTAACACTCGGGGCGGACCGCGCCCTCCCGTAACTACGCCACTGCCCGCCCGCACTCCTTAGCAGCGTGAGGTTGGCGGCACCACGCGGGAGACCGTTTGACGCTGTGGGGCTTCGAGCGTCCTAGCGCGGCGTCCCCGAGGCAAGACAAATCGGCAGGGATCCGTCTGTGTAATGGTGCCTCCGCCGCCACCGGCGTTCGAGCTCCGTGGGAAACCCGCGGGGAGACACCCGTGGGGATTAGCATCGGTGACAGCAACAGTGTGGTAGTGACGATTCGCCAGTTTGTTCCTTTTCGAAATACTCTTTTGTTATATTGACTTAACGCAACGAAACAGAGCAGTGAAAAACTATTTCTTAACAGACGGCATCCGTTAAACATTTTACAGTCAGCTTCCCGTTAGAGACAATGAAAACAAATGAGTTGTGGCTAATGAAACGACACAAATACTCCTATTCCAAGAAAAGATAATTCTTATTTACATGACTTTTTTATAAGATGGTTTAATAAGAAGTGTTGAACGACATTGAGCCGACAACACAAATAAGATGCTCTGTTCTTATAAACCTCGGCTATCGCTTTACAAACCAACTGCGACTTTTAGTTGTTTATCAGCCTAATAATGTTAATAACTGCATTACCATTCCTAATTGTAGCGTTTTTCACTCATTACTTTTACACACAATACGTTAAAGAAATATAACTATACCATTTGAAAGAAATCGTCGGCACAAATATCAGTAAGAGAGCTACTTCTGGATAGGGAATCCCTCTCCCCGCCCCCAGTTCTGCATCAAACAATTTAAAGAATAATCAATTTAAGTTCTCTTGTTATGATTAGAGAAAATAGGAGGCGCAAATGTAACTCGCAACACTCGTTACTCTGCAACTCACGTTACAATTGTTCATAACTTGGAAGCGATGTGTCCTGGTCACTGGTTGTGTTTTATTCTGTCGTAATATACAAAATTACATTTTTGCGCTTCCTATTATATTTAGTGAGAATATCCAATCCCAATAATAGGGATTGGGTTCTCTCACTAAATTGGAATCATTCGAAGTTGGGTTCCAGCACAAAGTTTTTTTTCACCTTTAAAATAATAATTTACTACGTGCGGAATGTTCGCACAATTCAAATAAGTTTTAAAATATTTTTAACTATAGAAAAATAAATTTGTTAACTATTTTATTACAGTACTAATTTAAACAATGATTCACTTTTCTTTGGAAAACAGATGTATTAATGTGTGTCCAATTCCCTGAGACTTCAGGTTAGTTCTGGTTGTTGATGCGAACGAATCAAAAACATTATTTCGTTGTCCAGCATGAAGAGAACATTTGACCTACTACGCAGTGACGTAGCTAGATTTCTCGGAGACCCCAGTCAGAAGGTTCAAATGAGGTCCCTAACTGCGATAGACAACACGAAATCAGGGCTTTCAGTTCAAGTATATAAAGGTATATAAAATAGAACAGGGAACTATGCAGATTGAATTCATCTTGTAAAACAAAAACAACTCACACTTGTAAAGTATTTTTATAGCTTGTAAAATACTTTTATCGACAAATTTATAAAAGAAAATTTTACAAATTCATTTTTGAATACGATCTCTGGTCGTGTAGTTGAAGTCGGACGAGCTGTGAAAATCTTTTCGCTCAACCACAGGCCCTTCTCTACGTTATTTGTTATCGTTGTTGCTGTTTTTCTTGAAATAATTTTCCCGCATTCAGTTGCAATAATAATAAGGAATAATCTGAATTAAATATTCTGATGACTAGTAGTTTATTACAGATTGTTTTATCAGAAAGTTCCCTCAACACATTATGAACAGGAACAGCACCTTTATGGAGCTAAAATGCTCGTCCAGCAAAAACGACGTATGACCCATGTACTTTCGCGTACAACCAAATTTTAATGTCACGTTCAGAAAGTAGAGAGTTAAATAAATTCATAATCTCGGAAGAAAAGCTTGTGAATGCAGGAGAAAGTAGAAAGAAAGATTCATATAATGGAAGAAAATCAAATGTCAAAAGAATTAAATTGAATAAACAAAGGTGGATAGCCAAGAATAGAAATAACTTTGTGTGTGAAGTCCAGGCACTAATTATAGCGTGAAATGTAGAAGAGGAAGAGAAAGAAGAAGAAGAAAGTATTGAAATAATAACATATACTATATTCATATCATTGAATTTATTATCCGACTGATCCCTTTGAAAAATTATCACATACCATCGTACCAAAGTTGAATAAAAAACGAGGGAAGAGTAAAATTAAAACATTGAAATTCTCTCGTATACCGCGGGTTTTTGTATCCTAGCGTGGTCTGACTGCGAAATTGTTATAAACGACAAATTAAAGCGACAACATTGCAATAAAAAGAGTATTTCCTCAAGAGTGGAAAAAGAGACAATTATTTTTCCTAAAGTCACGATCAATTCATTGAATATTTTCATGTGTAAGCGAAAGTTTTATTTGGAGATGAAAAAATAAAATATGGGTACACTTGTTAAGATCCATTGGCATTATCTTGCAAGATTAGAGCATAAACACAAGAGAACCAAAGAGACTTTAAACGAAACAGAAAAAAACATCTAGGAGATTTTACGATACCACCAAATACTGTTTTTGACGTTCGGAGCAACGCAGAAAGAAATCCATTGACGAAAACATTCTTAGCTCTTGAAGCAGTACAAACAACATGCCTAACCGCTAATAAAACATCAATGCCAACAAATCAATTGTTTTCAATATATAGTTTTCAAACTCTTATGTCAGTTTCCTTACCAATGATGAATAAATTGCTTGAAATGGATCAAAAACACGAAAAATATGGCGCAGGTTAATTTGTGTGTGAAAAATGTACCAAAGGATTTTCCAAGCACATTTGACTTAACGAACATAAACCACAAATATGTACTTTGTAAGAAATTGACATAGAAAGATGATGATGACTATCGAGAGGGAAACGCAATTTCGTTATATTTGCAATTACAAGAAAAGGTGGTTTCTGAACTGAATAAATGATCGACCGGCTTCTCAAAAAATCCGTTTGCTGGTCTACACAATAATATATCAAATAACATAAAAAGATAGTATGGACTTCGTATTTGACATTTTTGTTTTTATACGTGCTTCAATTACATAAATTCTTCAACAACAACAACAACAAAAAACAAAAAATTTTCCCAAAAGAACCGAATCACTCAGTCTCGTTACGCCGATGGTTGTCGATTACGACAAGGCTGTTGGTCTGCGCCGTCGGGCGGCACCTAAGGTGTCTTCGGCGGCGAAAGTGATTGCGTCGAGTCTGTTTGTTTAGGCAGGACCTCCTGGGGGCGGGGCCGAGCCTCCGCGGCGCTTCTTGCGGCTGAGAACAGATGAGGCACGCGCGGCATGCGATCAATCCCCGCGCTAACGGCCTTCCAATAGCCCCCAACCACCCACTGCACTCGCTAGCAATAGGAGGCGAAGATACCTGGCCGCCTGGTCAACTAATTACGGCTGTAGTGAAATCGTATCGAGCAGTGTTGTCAAGGTCGATGCCACCAGCGGGAGTCCATGGCACGAATGCCACGACGAAATCGCCTCTCCACGCAGTTCATAACCGCGGCATCTCTATTGTGAAACGGTGCGGTTACTAATTTGTTTCCTATCCCGACGCTAGTGGCGCAGAGACGCTCGTGGCATGCCAGGGTGCTGTGAGACGTGCCACTGCTACCAGTAGGAGATCTTGACACCATAGAGTGAATAGATGACATATAGAGTGAACTCTCGGTAATAGTGAACATAAGTTACTGGTCCCGTTTCACTTTCGTTTCAAATAAGCATAAGTAGGTTCGGTTATAGTGAACACTGAACCTTGGCTACAGTGAACGTAGGTAATACGTCCTGGAAATTGATGTGTTCCTGGGGGGAAAATATATCACTTAAGTGCCACAGATTCCCAAAGCTTGGCAGCTTCGAAAACATATCATCAGCCAAAGGTCATAATCCAAGAAGTCTCCCCTGAGGTAGAGGTAGCGGACCCACAATGTTTCATTCAGCGATCAGTTTTATTAGCCGCTTGCGCCATGCCGTTACCGAAAGAATCTCGTAAGTTATTAGGTGAGTAAATGAGTCTTCGGAGAGTAGGGCGGTATTCCAACAGTGCAAGAGGCATTGAAGGGTGTCAGGAGTGCAATACGATATAGAGACAGTGGACAATGCAGAATCAAGTGTGGAGACAGCACGAACTCGAAAAGGTCCCAGAAAAAATACTAATGAAAAATGTACGCAGCAAACATTTGAAAATAATTGATTTCTTTCAGGTCAAGTAAAGATATTTAAATTTTCAGTTGACGTTATTAATGTATCTCTACATTAATAAAATTAATCATTATGGAGAAACTATTTATTTTTCATACCATCGGATTTTTTTTTATTAAAATGTTCTTGTTGGGTATTACATAGTTCAGTGGAACTTACACTATACATATGTTTTTGTTGCTTATAACTAACTTACATACTAAACTTAATCTAATACATAGGTGAGGAAACCATCATTGGTACCTCTTAATTGTCAATTTCGGCGAATTTTGTAGGAAAATGTGGAATGGGTATTTATTTTTAATTCGGGTTGGTTGGGTTGGGTTACGGCCGAGGTTGAGAGCTTTTAGGGTGGAGATTTGTGGGATGGTGTAGTAGAAATTAGTGGAGAGGTAGTTAATATGGTTGGCTATGGGTTCTATGGATAATTCTTTATGTAGTTGATCGTTGGTGACAAACCAAGGGGCGTTAGTGATTATTCTGAGGAACTGGTTTTGGAAGATTTGAATTTTGTGGATATTGGTTTTTGCGGCGTTGATCCAGATGGGACATGCGTATAAAAGGAGGGGTCTTAAGATGCTTTTATATATTATAATAGCTGTGTTATATGGCAGTGAGGAGTTTCTATTGATGATAGGTTTTAATTGTAGTAGTTTTACTTTTGCTTGATTAACTTTATTTTGTATGTGTTTTTTCCAGTTGAGTTTCGTGTCTATGTGCAATCCAAGATATTTAATTGTGCTATTCTGTGGATGCCAGATTATTGGTTCATTATTTAATGTCAGAGGAGTGGGTGGAGAGTACGGTCTGAGGGTGAATATTTTAGCAGCGGTTTTGATGGGTTCAGTTGGATTTTCAGTTTAGTGGCCCAGCTATCGATTAGATTAAGATATAATTGCATTTTGTTGCGTATTTCGTGTAAGTCACGTCCTGAAGAAAATAGTGCCGTGTCGTCGGCAAATTGAGCGATTTTTATTGAATTTAGTGTTGGTAAGTCTGCTACATAGATATTGAAGAGTATGGGAGAGAATGGTGATCCTTGGGGGAGGCCAGCATTTATTTGCCTTGGGTTTGAGTGATGGTTATTGACATTAACTGAAAATGTTCTGTTGGATAGAAAACTGCGGATAATTGAGGTGATGTAATGAGGGGTTCCTATTTTTTTGATTTTGTATAGTAGCGCCTGATGCCATGTTCTGTCAAAAGCTTGGGTTATGTCAATAAAAATGCCTATTGTATGAAATTTTTTCTGGAATGAAGAGTATAAGTGTTCTGTGATTCTTAGTAACTGATGCTGAGTTGATATGTTTTTGGTGAATCCAAATTGTTCGCGGGGGATGGTTTTTGTGTCTCTTAAGAACTGGGTTAGACGTTTCAGAATTATTTTTTCAAATACTTTGGCTAACGTGGGCAGTAAGCTTATAGGACGGTAACTATTTAGTGCTGTAGCAATTTTGTTAGGTTTGGGTACGGGGATAACTGTTGCGTGTTTCCATTGTTGGGGGAAGTATGAATTCCTGAAACAAGAATTGTATATATTGGTTAGGAATGCAATTGCGGGAGGAGGTAAATTTTTTAATATGTTGTTATTAATGTTATCATGTCCAGGTGCTTTTTTACGTGGTAACTTTTTTATTATTATATTTATTTCTGCTGGGGATGTATATTGTATTTTCGGGTGTGGATCATAGCAGGGTTCGATTTGATTTTTATTAATTGTGTTGTGTTCGGGATGGGGTTTGGTTACGTTTGTTTTAAATGTTGACGCGAAGTAATCAGCTAACTCTTCGGCTTTCTGAATAGAGGTGTATGCTTTGCCCGTTGTTGTGTTTAGTGTAGGTATAATTGTCTTTTTATTAAGTATTTTTTTTGTAAACTGCCATAGCGTATTATTTTTAGTGGTGAGTTGTTCTACTAACTTGTGATATTGTTGATTGTTGTGGGTATTGATTAATCTTTTTACTACGTTTGTTATGATATTTAATTCTTTTTTAAGTTCAGGAGTTTTTAAGTGGGTCCATAGTCTTCTTGTTTTGTTTTTAACTTTGATTGCTTTGAGTATTTCGGGAGGGAGCTCTTGATTTTTAGTTTTTTTAGTTTCTTCAGTGTTTATATGAGACTCTTCTACGGTAGTGTGAATTATTGTGTTGAAATGAGAGTGAGCATGTTCAATTTCGATAGGGCTATTGAGTATTTTGAAAGCGGGTATTTTTACACTAACGATTTTTTGGAATTGGTTCCAATTTATTCTGCCTATCTTAGATTTGGGTGCTGGGGCATGTTGTGGTGCAAGCTGCTGCGTGGTTATTAACACTGGGATGTGGTCAGAATCTAATTCGAATATAGGGGTAGAAAAGAATGTTATATTAGAGTTGGTAATGCCGATGTCGAGAATGTCTGGATTTTTATTGCGGTCGAATGGATAATATGTAGGTTCAGCGGGAGTGATTAATTTGAGTTTTAGTATGTTAGCGATTTGTGATAGTATGAGTCCATTTTGATTGTTGTGTCGGCATCCCCAGTTAGTATTCTTAGCATTGAAGTCGCCAATTAGTAATGTGTTGTTCGAAGATTGAAAAAGGTGTCTAAAATTGATATCCTTAATTTTCGAAGTTGGGGATTATATACAGTTATTATGTTCCATATGCTGTTATTTATTATGGCGCGGATGGCTATGGATTCAGTTCTTGGGGAATTTAACACGTCAATTTGATGATGTATTATACTTGTTTTAATTGCTACTAGCACTCCGCCGCCTTTGCTTTCAGACCTGTCTGACCTGTAAATTGAATAATTGGGAATGTATAATTTGTTTTTCTTATTTAGGTGGGTTTCGGTAATGCCTGCAATATCTACATTGTATGCATGGAGAAATTGGGTTAGTTCAGTCTTTTTGTTAGATACGCCATTGGCGTTCCAATTTACTAGAACTAATCCTTTATGGGCCTGTATTGCCATTATTATTATTACTTAAGTAAGCTGAGACTGAGTTTTGAATTGCATTTATTATGGTGGGGATTAGAGAATTTATGAAATTTACAATGCAGGATGAAATTGAGTTAATAATTGTATTTAGGAGTGGGTAATTTGAATTATTAGTACGAGTTGGTGGTTGATTAGGGTTATTACGTGGATGTCTCGAAGTGATGGGTTGAGTTTGATTTTGAGGATTTGAGATATGAGTGAAATTATTGATTAAATTTCTTTCGGGTAGATTTGGGAAGTCTGAGAGGGATTGAGTAGAGGGTGGGGGTGTAGAGGCTTTCGTATTTTCATTATTGTTTTTCCTAGAATATCGCTGACTTTTTGTGTCACTAATTTCCTTATAATATCTGCACGAATTGTCTCTAATGTCTGCTTTATGCTTCCCATGGCAGTTAGCACAAAGCGGATCTTCATTCTTGCGGGGCATGTTGCGGTGTAATGATTACCTGCGCAAAATGCGCAGTGAATTTTGTGATTACAGTTGTTCTTAGTGTGACCATAATCTAAGCACCTTTGACACTGTATTGGACCTTTGGGTTTTCTTCTTTTTTCGGTGGTGACTCTGTGGTTGCAAATTGAGTTTATAGTTAATATTGATTCAATGGGTTCTGCGCCACTAAATTCTGCTGCTACTACTGGGATTGGTTTATTGTCCTTATTTAACCTAGTAATTTTTATAATTGAAGGGTGTTGCGATTTTAAATCTTCTTTTATGTCGTCTTCGGAAATTGATGTATGCAGATTTTTGAAAACAACCGAGTATTTATTATTTGCGGGATCTTTATACGTGTGGAAGCTTCTTTGTGAATGTATTAAGTATTTTACAATGTTCCTATAGTCTGTTGCTGAACTTGAATTTATTTTAATTTTATTGTTTTTAACATCGGTAATGAAATTTTTGGTAACTTTGGTTTTGAGTTCATTTATGAAATTGCTGACGTTAGGAATGTTGGCTACATAAATGGGTGGAATTCTGTTAGCTGGAATTATCTGGTCGTTGCACGTTTCTTTGAGATAAGGAAATCTGTTGCTTTCAGGGCCTTCACCGACTTCACCAAGTTCGCCGAACATGTTTCTAGTGGGTACATTATATTCGTAATCAGTGGATGATTTGGAATTTTCACCCGCTCTTTCACTTGAACGATTGATTTTCTTGTTTTCGGTTTCACTTTCACTGTCACTAACACTCACTGACCTTTTGTTTTGTTGATGTGGGGCAGGAGCTGGCGGTGGAGTCCCGTAGAACGCGTTGTGCTGAGTCAAGGCTTGGTTGACGATGCCCTCGCCATTGAGTAGAGCTGGCGAAGCTGCGTTGCTGGTGTCCATATCTACGCTGGTTTCCAAGGAGGTCAGCTCTGAATGCCCTTCTTGGTTGATGTCTGCATTGTGCAGGGTGTAAAGGGCTTGGCTAATTGCCTGCCCTGTGGATGAGTCTATGGCATATGCCATAGAAGCTTTGCACTGTTTGTTTGAGTAGAAACACTAGGTGTAATATCACTTATAACACGGTGTAAATTATAGCACGTTGTCGGTTTTGCGGAGCGCTAGAGAGCAGGTCCGCACCGCTCGGAGTCTCGTGCTGGAATGATACCATCGGATATATTGAACCTCTGATACGGTGAACCAAAAACGTTAGTCCCCAGAGGTTTGCTATAGCCGAATTTTGCTGTACTTCGTAAGCGTAGGTCTAGTTCGGGCTGCGACGGGTACGCCTGCATTCAGCCTAATAAAACTGTGAAAATCAACAAAAAACGAACAAAAGTTAGTAATGCGGGACTAACATACACTTATAATACCCTCTTATTACTAACTTTATTTTGCATATCTCTGAAGAGGTCGTCTTGTGATTGAATGTGAAATGTTTGCAATGTGAAAATAAAATCACACAATAGCTGAGGTAATCCTTGACTGACTCCGCCGACTTAAGGTCTTTCCTTCATAAACTACCTCTGGATCAATCTGCGAAAATCAAATAGTAGTGTGTTAAAATTGTTTAATTCTATTTATTCTTTGATTCCGACGCAAGGCAGGGTATTTCAGCTAGTAATCCAATAAAATGAGAAAATAAAAATATTATAGTGAGAGATGGGGAGTATAATTTCCTTTGAGAGCATGAAAATGAAACATTCTGCCTATGCCTTCTCATTTTTTTAAGCAAAGAAATTCATTCAATAAACTAGTTTCTAATTAAAAATTGGGCTTTGCTTCAAAATAACCAACATCGATTTTTCCAATTCATTCTATTAAAAAATCATTCAAGAAATATGGATTAATATTAAAATAATGACAAAACTCTCTGGAAACATACTGGCAATAAGAAAAATCTGAACCATAAAATTTTGCTACATAGTCTTATGGAACTGCTGATGGATCTCTTGTCGGAAACAAGCACCGTGAGACGGCAATTCATTCAATCATTGCCTTATTCTTACTCAGTTTGTTAATTCATTAATTAATTCAGTCAATCAGAAAAATCATTCACTTGCTTACTCACCAAATCATTCAATCATTCCAGTCATTCATGTAGCAATTAAATCAGCAACTTTTTCCGTCAGAAAATCATTGCGTCATCCAATCGCCGTGCACATCACTCTACATTTCCGCACTGTCAAAACATTTACATT